>UWZB01000301.1:4080-20361 GCA_900536885.1 Peniophora sp. CBMAI 1063 | reverse complement strand
ACAACTATGCCGAATCCGTACGTCCGTTCTCTGTACCGTGTTGCCCCATCGGTGATGAATGAAACACAGAGGCGCGCGCTCGAGCCATCTCATGTCAAATTGTATTCCCGTGCGACGTCAAGAAGAAGCAGAAACCCGCCAGTGCCACGGACAACTCCCCTCCGCCCGCTGCAGAGGCTCGTCAACATTGCATCAAAGACGGGTGGTCTGCAGCGTATTGCTCGACTTTCTCCACGCAATCATAATTCAACACACGAAGGGGGAAGTTTGCTATCCAACGTCGTCCGTGCGCCCGAGGTTCTTCTCGCTTGAAGCACTCCAATTAGGGGGATGAAAGCGCTCTCCCCGATATTGGCGGCGCTGCCCTGCAGTCGCCCGGTGACTCGCAACTTCCATCCGTTCATTCTGTCCATCACCTCCCGATTCATGGCGGGCAAACGGGCGTTTGTAATACCGCAGGACACTAAGGACATTGGGGGCGGCTTGATGGCGTGACGGGTTCTTGCGAGCAACACTGTCTAGGGCTAGACCGGCCATACTCGTCCGTGCACCGCCGCGCTTCGGAGCCTAACATATCGTGCTTAGCGCATGATAAGCAAGCGCGTACGTGTTCACGACTGTCGCACCTCCGTACGCCATCGATCATACGGCGAAATAGGACGAAAAGCTTCAAAGTGCGCTCGAGCAAGCCATGACCCTGTCTGCTGACGATGGCCAGCCGCCGCGCTACCTCAGCGGCATGGGACATCATGCCGCATCTGACGCTGCGGCCAAAATGTAGCTTTTCAACAGTGGTATCAGCCCCGTTACCGGCCAATGATGCGTGGGATCAAGTAGAAGCACTCCAAGCGAGCATCCCAGTTTGCTCAGTCTCGCGTGTCCCACCGCCACAGCCGTCCCTTGACGCGCACCGCTTTCGAGGTGCTGTGTTATACCCGTGGAGGATTATCTCGCTACCTCGTTTCACCGCCGCTTGAAGCCGCTGATGTGCGACGCATCCGCACAAATCTGTAGTGAAGCAACTTTCATATGCATGTAATGAAACTGCTGGCCGGGACGCGCTGTCTGAGTGTCGGGACCTTCAACGACTTCGTTCGGTCTGGAAACCCGCACAACAAGCATCGATGATCGCAAAGCAGTGAGCGCACCGCCATTGGAGGGCAGACGAGCCGAGTGTAGCCTTTTGGGTAGGCAAGAGTATTTCCCGGCGCTTCGTAGACTCTATCACTCATTTCGGACGAGACAGATGCGCGACCGCTTCACGGGTTACACCTGACGGCAGTGATCAGGACAGTCGACGCCAATCAGTTCAATGCATCGAAGGGGGTGGGCGCCCATCTATGGTCCAGACAACATCTCGCGAATATATAGGCGACACCGACGTAAATCCCGAGATCATTCTCCGCCTTTCCTCACTGGACCTCTACCATGCCTGTGCACGCGAGCGCAACCATCCGCAGGCCTCCGACGCTCGCCAAAAGAGCACGCGGGCGGCCACCAAACGCCGGTGCAGCCCAGACGCGGATAATCATCGAGGATATCGGCATATACCAGGCTCTTAAGACCAGAAATGCACCTCAATCCGACATAACCGTCGCCGTGAACGGAACGGCCAGAAAACTGATCAAACTGTATGGCTGGGATGACCCGCTGCGCGCATGCACGATGAAGGACACCGGAGCAGGAGTAGACGCGGCTGTGGACGAGGGCGAGCAGAAGCTCAGGGATGTTACTCTGAAGAGAGTCCGAAACGTACGTTCTGTCAAAGGTGCAGCATGTAGCGGGAGACGCTTACACATCAGACAGGAAGTCAAAAAGATCTGGAGGAAGAACTTGGAGCGCAAAGAAAGCACAGGAATCCGACCCTCGGCAGACATCGCGGATCTGATCAAGATTTTTGCGACTAAGCCTCGTCGCAAACAGGACTACAAGGTCTGGGCGACGCTCAAGCCGCGACCCAGTCTTGAAGCGGCCGTGGATATTCGACATGCTGCTAGAGTACGGGACACCGCTCTGACAGCCGTCGCTCCCCCGCGTGTATCGACCTGGAATGCAGTTGCGTCGGAGCGTTTCAAGGAGGCGAGCCCGAAGGAAAAGAAGATGGCCCGCAAGATAGCCCGGCGTGCTCACAAGAAGGCATTACAGGCATGGGAAGCGGGTGCCTCAGCGTTGCCAACATCGCCCGAGGAAGCAGTCCAGTGCGTGCTTGATTGAGTCGTGCGAGCTGTACACCCACTAATACACCGTCCTCGTAGGTTCATGGAAGCGTCGCAGATGTTCCTGAGCGATCTTATGCACTTCTTCGCAAGCCGTACCTCGGGGATAGCGGTGATGTTTCTGAGCGGGCCTGCAGGTTCAAGCTTGATGTGAATTATTTCCCAATTTTCGATGTCCCAAACGCTCATCCACTTCCAGATCTGAGGGCGTGTGTGACGTTCCTGGGCAGCCGAAACTCTTGTACACGGACGTCAATCCAGGCGGGACCAAGTCCTTTCAGTACAGTCTAGCAAAGCAAGCAGGGATTTTGAATGGTACTCGTCAGTTTCTTGAGGAACCTTCCGTCATCCTGATGCATTCTTAGATATGCGGTGGGGATCCGTCTCTGAGATCTCGATTACTCGCGCCGACAATGAAGGTGCTGGTGCACTAGGCGATACCGCGATAGGGGTCGGACAGGAGGGCGATCAAGACTGCGAAGATGACGACGAGAGCAGGGAGGATGAGGATGAGGACGATCTATATGCAGACGACCAAAGCGAGCAGCATGAAGAAAGCGCGGCCGAGCTACGCGGGATAGAATTTTTATCGCTCCTATCGTCATCAAACGGCGAGCGCCGCCAATTTGGGACGCCCAACGCTTCAGTTGCTGATAGCAGTACGCCGGCTGCTCTCATGAAACTCCGACGTAGTCACTAACGAGCCGACATAGCCCCGATACCTGTGCCAGGAAAAGCGGTGCCAATGCTCCACAAGGTTGGATCCCGGGTCTGTCTAGGCGTAGCAGAGACTGCAGGCGAAGTGAGTTACTGCGCGGACGTCATGTTTGTGCACGCGCTCATTGCGTGGGGCATAGGGCGAATCTACTACCATTTTGCCGAGGGTCACAGAAGAAATAGCGGCGTTTGCCCCGTTTACTTACGACGTTCTACATCTCTACGAGGCTGATGTGGTCACTAACGCGGTGCGCAGCTAGTCAGACGCGCCGTTTCCTTCTGAACCCATACACAGGTCGAGTATGCGCCAGCGTTGCGGTGTTTGATAGCCCAGATCTCGCCCCATAAGCCGTGGTTGAAGGAATCGAATACGGTGAACTTTTTGAAGGCGTTGCCAATCAAATTAGCCGGTAAAGTCGATATGGGCCTAGCAAGCGAACTCAGTCTTGCATACTTAAGGCATGAGTCGAGCAAGGCGGTTCGTGCATTTCTATGCTAGACTCCCCTATGCTCATGCGATCTGCAGGATGAGCTAGCTTTGACCCTGAGGACCGTCGAGCACGCGCATGGTTCAGATCCAATGGAGAAGCCGGCATACATTGCTGACCTACGCTTGCGCGCCTTTGCGTCGCGATGGAATGCCAGGGCAGATAGCGACAACAGTAGAACCCCTGCCAAACTAGATGCGGATATCAACATCTCGTTACCCCACCAATGGGCCCTGCTGCAGCCGGCAGAACACCTCGACAGGCAAGGGTGTATATGTGTTGCCCCGGATATTGACATGGACTGGCAGGATTCTCTAGCTCCTGGTCTCGAAGGCGTGCGTCTGCTCGTGGTAACGGCACTGATATGGGCCTACAACATCAAGGATAAGGAAGAGTGCAAGCAGTGGACGCGCCTCGCATATGACATGTTGCAAGTCCTCCGCATTCTAGTTCAACAAGCGAGTTGTCGGAATTCCGAGTCCAGCACAGCAGCCGAGGATTATATTGATGGCGACGGTACCGGTGGACTCAAGAGGCGTAAGAGGTACGCTACGCGACTATTGCCGCTGTCCATTCCTAACAAGCATCGATAGGAAAAAAAGCTTGCGAGAGTTACAGGATTTGATTGGGTAGACGTATTTAGGACCTACGTTCGTCCATCTGTGACAGTAAAGCGGATTATTTTCTAATGCATAGTTGTACCGTGGTGGCCCCCATGCTTTGCCAACAGCGCTGATGCTCACTTGACCGTTGCTCTCAATCGCTGAGCACCTCCAAGTCCTTCAGAGAGAAATGCTCCCATGACTCCACCATTGTATTGCACGATCTTCGTCATACGTGCCGGCGACTTGGACTTCGTCGGACAACTGGTAACGAATGGGTGACGTATCTCATCTTCTGAACGGCGAACAGGATCGGTAGAATTCGTGCGGCGGCGGAACAGCACCCCGACGGAATTCTCCTAGGATTCTTCGCCCTGTTCGTGCAGTCATTGCTGGTACTGGGCATCGGTACACCAGCAGCATACCGATATGTAGTTACAAGGGTAAAAGTTATATAGCATTCATCAGGTACAATGTACGTTATCTCGATGGCGGCTCATACACACGAATAATCTACTGTATTGATTGCCATTGCCGCCCTCTCTCCTCTGACATTACCTCCTCCTCAACGTACCCGCACCGCAATTCCATCATTGAGCAACCTGGAAGAATAGCCAGTGAGTGGCCTATTTGTAGACATGCAACTGAGAACATACCTGTACGAAGCGAGCCTGCGCGATGGACCGCAGGCGTGGCGAGGCGAGGCTCGATCTGGGCGACCAAGCATTCAAACGTTCACTGCATGCCGCTGTTAGCGATTCCTTGAGAAGGTCCCAGAGGACAGGACATACCATACTTCCGGCAACGACACTGTATACTTCTTCATGGTGGCGACCAGTTCAGCTACATGACAGGTATCAGTCATCGCGATGCAAAGAGTTGACTAGTTCCGGCCCCGTACCAGACAAGAGGGCCAGGAGTCGAGCGGTATGTCTTCGTACATCAGACACCATTGCAGATGAGGCGGACGGATAGGAGGAGGACAGGGAGGCGCCGAGGGATGGTCATCGTGGCAAGAGGCAAAAACGACCATTCGCTTGCGCGCGGCATCGGGCCGCGCCTCGCGCCCTCAGGCCTCAGGCCTCAACATCCTCAACCACGACATCGAATTGTGTCTCTCATGAGCTACTTTACTTCGCATCCTTACTCCCGACACATTCCTCATCCGACGGGATGCACTTAGGAAACTGCGCGCTGTATTTGAATCGTCTGGAATCATACTTGAATCAATAGCGAACTCCGGGAATTGCCCTCGGATCCTTATCAAGACATTTGAGGACTTCACGCTGTGTGAAGGCTGAAGATGGTACATGTTCGCACTTCTGTGACTATCATTATAGGCTGAACGTTGACGCGCTGACGTGCCTATCTGGGATGATTGGGGGTACGCGCTTTCCATGAAACTCACCGCTTTGGTGATTTTACGAGAGAAATCACGGGAAACGCCGTGAGGCCGTGGAGCAGATGATGCGCGCGCGCACGTCTCATTCCCACCGCTTGCAGAAGATCAGTGAGCGTCACCAAGACGCACGCAAAACCCCTGCATATTTTTGGACCGGCGACACCGCTCATCGCGAGTTTTTTCAAGCTACCAGTCCACCCGCGCACGGAGCGGGACTCCATCGGAACCTCACGAGAAACCCAGCGAACGTTCACGAGTCCTCGCCGTGAGGCTCTACTCCGGTGAGCTGCACGGCAAGCGCGTCTGGCGGTGTAGATGCTAACGTGCCCTGAAAGAAGCGTTTCAAGTGTGGCTTTCATCAGCAATTAGAGACGCATCCCTACACGACGGCTACCTCTCACTGGAGCGTCACACAAGTCTGATCTGGTATCGGCCGGTCGCACCTAGCACTATTGCCCAGCGGGCCATCACGTACTTTTCCGCTCTCTTTCCGTGTGAGCGTTTGCGATGAATGGTCATGAGTTGAGTCTATAGTTTACACATGCGCTCAGACAATCAATCAGGCAACGCTTCTCACCGCCATCTATAGACGTCCGACAAGCTACCAACACACTCTATGCGATCCTCGTATAGATAGACTCGGCGCAACATTTCCACCTGCGAAGAACGAGACGCCATGGCCACCGAGAGTTTGCTCGACGCCCCTCCTGACTTCTATCAGGTCCTGCAGGGCCTCCCAATCAGGGCTTCGAGTCCAGGACCGCACGATGCTGAGGATGACCATAGTCCTCGCAGTGTACATCAGAGGACGTATATGGTGTGTATTACTCCTTCGACTACAACCACCTCTTGGTCTCACCATGCCTCACGGCCCTTGTAGGCCGCTGCGTTCATATGTGCATGCGTGGACGACGACTCCAGCAACTGGAGCAACTTCTACTCGTCCACGACAGCGGAACAGAGCTCAAAAGACTCCTCCGATGATTCTCCCGCACCACACATACACATGCAGGATGACGATCTTGGCGACGAACTCCTTCAAGGCGCTGTGCGTGCCGCTCTGCACGGACTGCATGATCTTTGTTCCCGCCCTTCTGACCAATTATCTACTGGCACCGACGATTGGCGTTGCCCTGTCAAAGGCTGTAGCGAAGTCGTTCGCCCGTTCGACCTTACTCGGCAGCAGTGCGACGTCGTTGCCATGTTATCGGGGGATCTCAATTCTATGCTAGCCCAAGACGTCGACAATAGGGTCGCTCTTCACCACCAGGACCCATACAAGTTTCTACGCTACGTCGACGCCATCGCTTGGGAGCATCTCTCGTGGCATCTTCACCGCGCCCACATCACGTTCTACTACCCTCATCCTCATAGGTCTTACAAGGCATGCTCAGCCCTAAATGTACCCACGCGCTGCTCATTGTACGTCTAGGAACAGCCCGGTTGGTGGTGGAACGAGGCTCTTTTGGCTCGCGACCGGGCCCTCCAGCAAGAAGTGAAAGAGCTTGAATCCACCAGTCGCCAAAATAGGCGTCAATGGATGATGACGAAAGCAATTGCGTGTGCTCAGCGCAAAGCTCGTCGCGCGCGCGCTCGACTCACTCGATGGCGTTACGAAGCTTTGCAGAAGCGCCGAGACCTGATCTCAGACATGTTCGGTCTTAATCACGGCGTAGTCGAAGTGGCTCGCTCGTTACTTACCCTTGTGCGCCAGCAAAATTCTGATCCTCAAACGCAGAAATACGCCGCAGAGATTGCTCATTATAGTGATGTAGAGAGGGAATGGACAGAGGGCCCGTTGCCGATGTAGCTAGAGTACGGGACTCAATGACAGTGTTGCGGCCCTAGTCGTGGCTTTCTTCTACCGGATGTTTTGCTCTTTTGGGAGAAAGGCCAAGTGTGTGCTCCGAGAGAGATGTAACGTACTCGGGCTGGGCTGTATTTGATTATGGTATCCGTGTAGCGAGAGAGAATGCTAGTCTGCGGCACAGCCCGAATTGTGCGCTCGCAGCTTGTGCGAACCGTCCAGGTAAGTCGGACCCCGTGATGGTGGCGATATACTGCGGTGAGTGTGGGTGGGTGCCGAAAGGCAGTATGGGGGAGTGCAACGACGCGCAGGTAAATCTATGCTTGCCGCGCTCGACGTAGCACTGACGACCTCAGGACAGCGCTTGCTCGCGCCTTTCGGCTATCGCCATAAAGAACCGACGCGGTAGTCGGGATTCAACATCTACGGTCGCTCTGTGCGAAGGATGCCGCTAGGCGGCTGAAAGTGAGTCACTTGTTGAGTTGAACACATACGTCTACTGACTGCAGCAGACCTCAAGCGGCACGAGGGCGTATGGCGGGCGATGGGCGGGGAGCGGTAAGCTCTCGCTATCGACGCGGCCTTCAAGTTTAAGCAGGGTATCGCGTCTGGCGAAATGACGTTGGCAGCTTTCCAGGCGTGAAAGAAGGAGAAGGGTGACCTAGAAGCACCAGGCCGCTCTCGAAGACGCTCACGGTGGAGAAGAGATTCCCCGTAAGTACGTACGGGTTTGAACAGTGAAGACGGATGCTCATATGCCTCGCTAGGCATTCTTGTGCTAGGAATAGTCTCGAGAGAGAAGGTGAGGGTGCAGATAGGAACGACGGCTACGAGAGCGATGTTCCATCCCTCATGTCCGAGTCGTGGTCGGATGAGGAGTAGCTAGCGCGCATGCGGGCGTTGGAACGGTTCGAGTTGTAGCGAAGTAGATATTATTACAGTCGGGGTCGCTGATACGGCCGTGCGTCGTGAGAGTATGGTTTCGGGTGAGATGTAAGATGGAGGGCACTAGGGGTAGTATAGTGCGAGACAGCGCCAAATGCGATGGACCTTGCCGCTTCAGTGCTTGAGCGCCTAAACCTCTCGAACATTCGACCTTCGCCCTTCACTGTACGGTTTATGCGACCGGTGTAATGCGCTCACGATACGCCGGTTGTCATGCGGTTTGTCCTCACAGGTTGCTTGAAGATGAACTACGGATTGTCCAGTTGATGAGAATACATGAAAGTACATCTCCTCTTCTAGCTTCCAGCGATTACCAGTGCTACCCAAGCACTACAGCATGCGCGGGTCGTGTTTGACGGCAGATTTCCAGAAGGCGCAATCAGCAAGCCACTCCGGATCCCTCTCAGCGATAACATCTGCATACACTTCTGGCTCTCGGCCGGGGCCAGGAGAAACGAATGCGCCGGGTTCGATGAGTGTGCCGCCGTGGTCCTTGTATTGCTCGTATGTCACGGCGTTTGTACTGTGGGGAGCCGATGAGCGTTGTCTGCCTTACGAATAGAGCACTGACGTACGTAATAGAACCATCAAATATCCAGTCTCCGATCGTGATTCTCGCGGTTTTCTTCGCTGGCTGTCTAGCCGGTGTTGGTGCCGTTGGCTTTGTAGCAGGACTACGCTTGACTGTCGAACGGAGGGAGCGCCCGGACTGTGCTTCGCCGGCAGAGAGCTGCTTGCCGCCGCCTTGACTGTCGTCCGTGCGAGCGCGCTTACGTGGCGGATCTGCCGGTACGATCGGTGTCGCTGCTGCACCTGCACTGGATGCGACTAGAGGGTCAGCGAACTCCACGTGCTTTCTACCACGCTTCCTGAGCTGGGAGACCTCAGGCGGGGGAGACGTCGAGTCCTCAGGCTCGATAGATGAAGACGAGATCGATGGAGGGGGCGCAGAACCCTTAGCAGACTGCCCCGAGTCCCCTGCAGATGGTGCTGTTGTGGGCTGCCGAGATGATTGGCGCTGAACGTCTGCCTCGGTGGCATTCATAGAGTCCGCAGATTGCCCCGACGCCGTAGTCTCGTCGCCCTGTAGAGAGAGGCTCTACGAAAGGCTCGCATTATCAGCGAGCGGCTGCCGTAAGAAGTGAATAACGGTACGCACCGACAGTGCTGCGTTTGTCTCCTTCCGTGTGTCAATGAATGTCTCAGACACATCGGCCTGCGTACTAGTATCAATGTTCGGCGCAACCGGCGATGAATCGCGCGAGCTGTGATCGCCCGGCGCGAATGCGAAGATGAATGGGTCTTCCGACCCCATGCTACTGTGCTCCATGAGCTTCGCCGCGAGTGCGTATAGCTCGATCGGGCTTTCTAGTGCAGCCCGGTCAAAACATAAGTAACTGTAGCGCTCCGTATCGTAATAGCTGGACGGGTTGCGAGCAAGGTCCTCCCATGGGAGCTGTGCGGGATGATGCGGCGAGCGCGAGTACTCTATGACGGAGTATTAACTTAGTCGAAGCGATAGCGAGCGGATACGACGCACCCCACAAGACCTTCATGTACTGAACGACAACCTCTTCGAGCATATCAGGCGGCGTTTTCTTCAGGTTGACATAAGGAAATACGGGGAGGCCAGACATGTTATAAGGGATGATGACATCCTGAGATACAGACTCTCGGGGGGGCAGAGGGCCTAGTGTCATCATGAGTGTGCGCCATCATCATGTTAAAAGAAGGCACACGAGGTAGGGTTCTTTCGGCATAAGAAGTCCATGCTTTCTCAAAAGCCGACCACGCCGCTTTCTCCTCTGTAAGGTCACCAAACGGTGGGCAGTCGTTCGTGGCCCGTCCGTTGCATCTATCATTAAGGGTCAGTCGTTAGAAAGTTGAGAAGAGTGGGAGCTAACACTGCTACTTTGGCGACTCCCTGAGCATCGCGATAAGCCAGAATTGTTGTCGCGGCCATACCACCGAGTTTAGAACTCTGGCATAGCTTATTCAGTGCCCGCTCGAAGTTATTCACGAATAATTGGCGCGTCCTGCGGATGGCATGAGTGCTGCGAGCCGCAGACCATCAATCACCGACGCACTGCATGACGTTTGTATTGGAGGCTATCGCAGCTTGTTCATACTCGCTCTGCTCTTCCTCGTCCAAGTCATCCCACATCTCCTCCAGACACGTTTCATACGCATCAACGCCTGCCTCGTCTATTTGTTCCAATATTTCTTCTTTCTTAACGCATTCGAAAAGCCGGAATGCCGTCGGGCGCGGGAGCAAAAGATCAACGAGCGTTTGGGCGGGCGGAGGTGGCTTCGTGCGCTTCGTGCCAGGAGAGCGCCCATCACGCATCCGGTAGTAGAAATTGCGGAATTTCCTGTCAACCGCCTAGAAGAAGTCCTGTTACATCTTTCAAAGTACAAGGGGAACGGGGGGATGGAGAGGCGTACCTGCTTATAGGGCGTCGCGTTCGCGGTGACAGCCTCCGTCTGGAAGGACGCGTCCTCGGCGAAGGCCTGTTCTTTCCTCTGGGAAGCCCATTTGCTCACGGCACCAAATCCTGAGAAGGACGCATCTGACTCTAGAATGTACGGGGAGAACTCGTTCTTCAAAATAGAGTTGATGGCAGAGTTTTGCCTCGCGCTCAAGATGGACGGCTTCGTACGCGGGTTGGGGCCAGCCATGGGGAAACGAGAATATAGTGGGAGTTGATCGCGAGATCATATAAAGGAAGCCGAACACGACACACGTGGTCGTGTGTAGCTTCGGCTTGATAGAGCGCCCAGTCCAGCGAGCGTACAGCAATGGAGTCTTGCGCGCTAATCACTGCGACTCGGGGAAAGCTGAGGAGAAGGTCAGTACTTCGGCCGTCGCTCTCAACATCCATGGAGGATACCGCATGCGACGAGTAGCTCTGGAGGCTCAGGCGTGAATACGAATATACCAAACCGGCAGGCTCTGCTGGAATCTTCCGAGCACGCATCAGGATGCCTAGACGACCAGAACAGGCTTCGAGCGCCGGCGCCGGCAGCACACAACACATCGGCAAACAGCCTCTGCGTGCATCCCCGCTTCGGAATTTTCAGCGCACTGGCGCCCGGATACTATGCGTACTGCAGAAAAGGGAGTCGGGCGCATTGCCAGACTGGGCCGCCTGCATGCTCGGCAGACCGCCTCTCAGAGCTTTCGGCCTCGAACAAGGTTCACCGCGTCTCTCAATCTCGAGCAGGAAGCGAGACATAGATATGCCCGCATCCTGTCGAAGGTCGACAGTTACTTGTGTGTCGATCTGAGCGGACTCGAAGTGAGCTACTGCGAATGGCTGTTCGTGGACGTCGAGTCTGAAGCCGACGGCGAGGCGGTTACCGCCATGAGGCGAGCACGTGAGTTTTGGTTGGAGTCTTTTCAACTTGCGGTATTCTGGCACTGAGCGACGATGACCACGCTTTCGTCGATGATACCGATGTCGTGCTGAGGATGTCGCCTCCAGAGCCCGCGAGAATGTACACGGGCGCTTTCCGGTCTCTACTGAGCGGGTTCGGGCTTACGGGCCGACTACGTGATCCGCCTCGTCTCAAGACTTGCACGCTTTCGGTGGTGGTCTTTTACTTGTCTTATTCTACCATTACGCGACGGCCTGCTGGCTCGAGGCCCAAGTCGTATTCTCGGCTGGAACCTGGCGTTCTGCATTCTCCTCACGTATCTACGTCGCCAACTCCGGCTCCGCGATCCTTACGCCGGGATATCGAATTCAAGAGACGGCTCGCCATGACGGGCTCGAGAGTATGTCTTGGTCCCTGTGAGAGATTGGAGATACTGACTGGGTTCATAAGACAGGTCCTCCTTCGGTGCATAAAGAGCTTCTTCAAACCAATGGCTCCTACCTCACGGCTGATATCCCTCGCCGCGACGCCAGCCATTGGCCAAGTGCTCGCCAGACTTCGAACGCGTGTCTTCCGGGAAGAGCAACGACCGCGCTTGCCCGGGCAAGTGGGCGTCTCGGAGGGTCCCTCGAGTCTGCCGCACTGTATCGAATGCTACGCCGGAACGACTCCTGCACCAAACCGCTGTAATCATCCTGAAAGCCAACATTCCTCTCCATTTGCCCATGGGGGACGCGTGTGCCGAGGAAACATGGAGTCTGAGGGGCGCGCAATACGCGTCATGGAGACAGGAGGAGAAGTGTGTAGGGCATGCTTCAGACCGGGAGGGAGAGAGCTGGGGAGGCGAGCGCGCCCGCGAATCAGAGGCATGCGAGGAGCGAAGGCGCGAAACCCCCACGTTGCACATGGGTTCAGGTGAGCATTGTGCGCCAAGTCACCCTCGTTCATGAAGCTGAGCTTCTGCTCCGCTTTTCGTTCACCAGATCTTCTATAGCACCCACGACGCCGCGACGTACGTTGACGTGCGTAAGATGGACACACTCGGCGTCGTTCAGTCGCGAGGAGAAGATCAACGTCGTACGCATTCCAAACGCCTCCTGGTCACCCAATCCGGCGCGGGACGAAGGAAGGTTCTTTCGCGCGGGGAACATTCGTCGTGACGGCAAACCCTTCGTTCGGCGGTACGGCGCCGTGGCATGCCTTAACGCGCGGAAGAAAGAGACACTCGATGTCGTGCCGTCGCAAGGAGAAGATTTGATGCCCATGCGGTGTGGGACGAAGGACGACTCTATTGCGCAGGGCGTATCTTCTGGGGCGATGAGCCTCGCCGTGTCTCTCGATTGCAACGTTTCACCCCCCTCTTTCTGCGGAAGCCGTGGAACGAGATCGTACAAGCGTGCCTGATGGCTAGGACGCCCTCATCGGGGCATAGCATCTCTGTGGGCGGTGGCGGCCGCGTGTGGGCTGTCGTTACTGCGCGTGCGGTTTCGTCGCACAGACATATCGGCGCCCATAATAGCAAATAAATGCTTGCTCGAGCGCTCCGCTCCCTGCGTCTGATTGGTGTGCCAGCGTCCTGGTCAAGGGACTCGGCTACGGCCGTTCTCTGGCTTCCATCTCTACTCCATGCGTGTCGAACATGGAATACATCGGGGGTCCAGCAAGTCCGCGGCGTCGTCCGCCAACGGAGTATTGCGCAGGGATGTTGACGGGCTGGTCGTCTTCGCGGTCCAGCGAGTATTGGCCGCGGACTCTGACTGACTTACCTGTGCTGCTGGTCGATTCGGTCGAGCTTCCGTACTACGCGTATGAGGATTGGCTGGGATGAATGTGCTATGAATATATGTGTATGTTAATTATGCGGAATAACAGACAGATTCCCCCCTGCGTCCCGAGGCTGTGTGCAGGCCTACCCCTACCCTCCGTTCTCGGCGGAAGCATACGGCATGCCGAGCGCCTACACGTCAAATGAATCAATCGAGATTCATGCGCGAGAGAAAGAATCGCGCGCTTACCGACAGCTGGGCTGCAGGACTGATTCAAAGTCCACCGCGGGTTTTGGTTCCAGCCCGCGTTCACATTTAGGTTGGCGCGAGTTCGTTTACGTGCCCAACGGTTGCTGTACACAGCATACCACACCGACCCTTAGGTCGCATCAGCCCCCGGCATACCCAAGATGGGCCATCGTACAGCAGCACACGCTGCCCCCTCTTAAGTCTTCTGGTGCAGTGCTTGCAGTTTCCTAGAACCGAGTTGTGTCTCGTACTTTGGTTTATCGCAATAGGCGCGCGGTCATACTGGGTCTCGGCACTGACGGCCTTCGACATCGTCGACGTCTTCTGTATTCGACCATGAAGATCCTGATGGCGTACGGCGCAACGCGAGGCTGGCGCTGTCAGGTGCGGCGAATTTCGTTTTCCTCCTTCCTTCCCCCATCTCCTCCTTCCCACCAAAAGGCGTTCGCGCCCTACGCCGACTCTACTCGGACGACACCGCCGGATCTCTACCAGATTCATCATACTCTTATCGAACATACACTTCCTGCTTGACTTCCTGGATAGCCGCCGTTTATTGAGCCGCACGTTCGCCCCTCGACGTTGAACGCGCCCCACATCTCGCACTCTCCAACCCTACCAAATAAACAACGCAAATAATGGCGTTCTCAACGTCAACTCACGACCAACGTTCATCACTCGAGCAGAAGATATCACTCGAGCAGAGGCTCTCTCAAGACCAGCACGCCTCTCTCGAGGACGAGACTGTTCCCGCAGATAAGATTCTCGGTACGTCGCTGTATTGATCAGGCTCGTGTACATGTCGCTCACTTCCGTCTCAGCCGTGCAAACCAGAGCTCAAGGGCTCCTTGATCATCGAGAAGACTTAATTACTCCAAAGCAAGCGCGCTCATCCCCTAAACATCTCAACGCCGCGGGCCCGAGCCGCCATTCTACGATCCCGAACCTCCCGCAAGGCAGTGACCCGACCGCTCACACATACCCGCCGCCCAGCGCCGATGATGCAGTCGTGAGTACTGCAGCGCTCAATAACTCTCAAATGACGGACCCTTCGAATGAACTTCAGAAGCCGTCGTTGTTGTTCAAGCTTATCTTTGCTATGTGCCCGACGCGCAAGCAAACCGAGTCGCTTGCATGAGGCTCGCCCGGCGCATGTCATCTCTGCCTTACGTATCCGACTCGAGAATCATTCCTTCCCTTGTCAAACTTGCTCTACATCATCTTGATTGTATCATACGGCTCACGACCGACCACACCTTGCTCTCCCATCTCATATCACATAGCACACCTCACCCAGCTCTGTTTTTTGCTATGCACATCTTGAACCGCACGCACGATATTCCGACTCGATACCTCTCCACTTGTATCTGCGTGTTTGCAATCGATCTCAGAACCTATAGCTGCAAATGTCTTCCCTAACCGCGCGCGTGCTGCGCGACCGCGAATCGTGTCGTCGAGCGCGCAAGTCGCGTGACCGTGCAAGGAAAGGAAAGGACAAGGCGGCTCCGCCTTTCGTGCTCACTTCTCCCACTAGCCGCCTGAACTTAGACTACTCGAGATAGGAACGCCTCGGGAAGCACCGCGCACTTAAGGCCTTATGGAGGTATGTACATCATCCGCTCACTTATGTACGTGTGCCCATGACGAACGTCCTGTAGGTTGGCCTGGAATAGCCGCGACACCACGACAGAGTAGCTGGTCTCCTACTAGCCGAAGCGCGACGGAGAATCCGGCCTACTAAGTCATCCCAGTCCATTTCATCGAGTCCTGCGTACGCTCTCAAGCTCTCCAGCATCACAACGTATGGCCTGGCGCCTACCAACAACGCAAACAGTTCTTAGTAAGTCCAACCTCGATCAGTGCGACACGCGTGTTTATCGAGAGATTAGTGTCGGATTTTTCTAAGCTGTCACGAAAAAGGCAAAGCTGACCTCAGAGGTCAGCACCCATACTTTTTTTTGCGTATTTACTTGTCTAATATGTGATCATCTTCGAACAGCACTTCCAGTCGGCCTGCGCCGCATCAAGCACCTGAGCTCGGTAGCCGTCAAGAAAACATGCCAATCTCCTGGGGCATTATCTCTCTGACTCGAGCGTGCTGCAGCCGCATACCGCCGCTTCATCATACCCTTCGGGCGGCCATGAAGAACTACGTCGCGCCCAGTCTGGCGTGCTTCCATCCCCCAGACGCCGCAAGGAGACACGTTGCGCCCCAAGCGTACTCCCCGTCCAGGAGGAACGAACGGCCTTTCACCTCGCACCACCGCTCAATCACATGCGCGCATGGTTCACGTACTGCGCCAGTTTCATCGGCAAGCTACCCTCCGAGGTCACAGCGGGTAGCGCTCTCACATCGCGCCGCTCCAGTACCCACTTGTCGCTTCACACGGGGCATCTGTGCCTCTCAGGTGGCTTCCCCGCCGCGGTCTATGTACGGGACGCACTGGCGGCGCGCATGGCGGTTCACAAGTTGCTGCGACTGAATGGCGAAGCACTCTTGCGCCCTGGACACGGGAGGGAGGGGGAGGAGGAGGAGGGGGCCAGGACGATTGACAATACGGCGAGAGCGACGACGTGCGACTGCACAGACTGCCTTCGCCGAATACAGGGGGTGGGGACGCAAGAGAATGGCTTGAGTCTCCATCTTAAGTCGGCTGCACACACCCACGCACGGGTCACCTCTCCTGTCGACCGCTCAAGTACGCTGCAGC
>UWZB01000300.1:0-32693 GCA_900536885.1 Peniophora sp. CBMAI 1063 | reverse complement strand
GACCGATCAGACGCTAGGTGATGGATGACACATAGGTGCTTTTGCCGAGCGTGAACGCGCCGCATGCCCTCCTCACTGTTCGAGCTCGTACTCATCAGCCACCCCACATATGGTGAGCCCACCACTGCAGGCTTATTGCCTACCTGCATCGGCATCCTAGTGTATAATAGCAAGGTGATCCATCCGTGCATTAATCGCACACATTGCTTCTCGCACCTGCCTCGATCTTTGTCTCCGGGCTTGGCTGGCCTTTACGGTTTACCATATTTCCACAGGAGAACTATTCACGCCCAATCCTGTATTTTCTGTATGGTTGGCATGCTATTTCTGCCACTCTGAAATGTATACCTATTTCCTTGGGTATGATAGCTTCTGGCTCTTTCGGTCTTTCGTCGTCGGCAAATTCTTGCCACCTTCAAGCACGAGTTATTCAAGTCGTAGCACTTTCAATCATATCATAAGCTCTGAAACAGATGACTACTAGGTCTCGTATGCAAAGGTACAGTATGCAGGTCTAATCAGCCATACATAAAGCTTGAAGGAAAAGTGCATGATCAATGAAGCATGTAAAGACGAGACGGCGACCATCAGTTGGATAGGTAGCATAGTGTGCGAGACGGTTTGAGAGGAAGGCTATAGCGTCACATCAGGAAAAGGCCTCCCTGCTTACCTGGCCTCACACTCATCTAACGGCCTGCTAACGGCGAAAGTCGCTCACAGGCACTCAGCGCCACTCGTCACGCCTCAATCCCTCTTCAAGCTCACCACGACCTCATAGCCAGGTCAAGCTGCCTACTATCCCATCAGCCTCAGCACATTTCTTTGTTAGCATTGTAATTACCGTGCTGTCACAGTGCTGTTCGCGATGTCGTTAGTGTAGTGATGAATCCAATATATTGCATTGAGATGATACTGTACATGAAGAGCAGCAGAGTGACAGATAGTATAAAGTACAAGTCGGACGGGTAGTAGTAGTAGTATCGGATGATGGGGACGGTCACGGAAGCGCGAGGACAGTGGACTAGCGGCTGGCACCGACTCGCGACAGGTGGGACTCGGCTGGGAGGGGCAGATGGTGGTAGTAGTCGTCGGTGGTGACGATGCTGACGGCGGCGAGTGTTACTATCATGAATGTGACCTGGTTGGGTGTCAGTTCAGGTACCATCTCGTTCGCCGCTGAAAGTAGACGCACCATGAAAATCATGCCGCCGCCGCCGCCTTCGCCTGCTCTGCCTCCGCCTGCTGCTGCCGCACCACCTCAGCCAATCTCTCTCGACATTCACGACATCTGCCAGGAAATTCACCCTGCGGCAAGTTCATGAACGGGATAGGCATTTGCTTGCACATGAGCAATGTCAGCGCGAGGCGCAGGTGGAGGTGATCCTCCAGCGATGCCATCTCCTCCAACATCAACTTGGCCGGCTCGACTTGGGAAAGCACGCTGCCAGTCGCCCATCGAGCCCAACTCTCCCGCTCTGAGTCCACCTTGCCCATGTACTCATCCAATTGTTCGCGATGCTTCACATGGGCAAGGAGGCTGGCCAGCATTCTGAGCCACTGATTCTTGAACTCTCGAGACTGGAGATCGTGGTTCCAATACGTGACGAGCCAGCCGTACGCGTCAAGCTCCTCGCTCAATAGCACGAGCTGCCTGATGATCACCAAGGGGTTTTGCAACTGTTGATGCTCGCGCTCGACGCTGAAAAAGTCCGCGGTGTGATGAGTGCCTCCCTCGTCCGACAACTCCTTGATACCGGCGTCCTGCATGAGCTTATCGCTCGTGATGTTGCACAACCTGTGAAGCTGGTGCCACAAGATGAACATGTGACATACGAACGCGATGAGCTGCTTGTCTCCCTTGACACGCTCGAGAGTCGCTTCACACCCGCACGCCAGCCTGCCCCACGGCGGGCGATGTCCCGGGATCCGCATACTATCGAAGGCCTTGCCCAGTAGTGGTGGAAGCCCGCCAATCCTCCCACCCCCCTCCGCCCAGAACGCCTCCTCCATAATGAGGTTGTTGCCGAATTTTTTCCACGATCGCGTACCCAGACGCTTTATATCCGGGTCATCGCGCGCGAGGCTGACGCGCGCGAGGAGGAGTGGAAGCGTCCGCACAAAATTGACGACAAGTCACGCTTGCCGATCGTCGTTGGCGTTGGCGATGATGTGGATGGGCGGGAGGTAGGTGTATAGCGGGTCCTTCTTCTCGTTCTTCTTCTGCAACTCCCTGTCCCTCTCCTTCCTCTCTTCCTCTGTCAACTTCGACGGCCCCTTTCCCCTTCCCTTCCCCCCCCCTCCTCCTCCCCTTCACCAGACCGGACTCAACCATCACCTCCTCCCTGCTATAACCTGAAGCGAATTGTGCTTGCGCCTGCTCGTCTTCGAACGCGAGTTGCACGTGATCAAGCATGTTCGCGAGCGCAAGCGCACACGATGAGGTAGGCTGAGGAAGCCAGAGGTGATTCTTCTCCTGCGAGTCGTAGAACCGCCGAAGGGCCGACGATTGGCTGGAAAACCATTCGTACCTCGTCCGCGAAGTGCCAATGGACTTGTGCCTCGAGCGAAAAGTGTCATCGAGGCGCTCTAGTCGCTGTTCGCAGTCCACCTTGAGGCGCTTGCTATCTAGTAGATTGAAGGGATGAGTTCGGATTGTCAGCATGTGGCGCCGGAATCACGTACGCTGGTCGGCGATCGATGCCTTGCGCTTCCCCCCGACAGGCTCGTCGGAGGCACTGAAGTCGTCCTGCGTGCGCGGCATGTAACCCCGCGCCTGCGCCTCAAAGATGGCCCATTCGGCGTGTAAGGGTACAGTCCAAGCGGCTGGCCAGCTCTTCTTCCGGTCTCTATCTTTGGGTAGATTAGATTAGTTTCGATGCATTATATCCGG
This sequence comes from Peniophora sp. CBMAI 1063, assembly GCA_900536885.1. NCBI lineage: Eukaryota > Fungi > Basidiomycota > Agaricomycetes > Russulales > Peniophoraceae > Peniophora > Peniophora sp. CBMAI 1063. Next base: position 29,803 of record UWZB01000300.1, on the reverse strand, counting down.
ACAAGGCAATGACTCACACATCGGAAGATTCTGCACCGATTCGCAGCAAAGCGAACTCGGGCGCGAGAACTTGTTGATGCCCTTGGCCGTCACGACGTCCAGGAGTACGCTGACGTACGTCGGGATACGGAGCTTGCGGTAGAATGCATGGTACGTCGCGACATTGCTACCCGCCAGTATAGCGCCGCGTCGAGGGGAGGGCCCGTGGCTGAGCCGCTGAAAAAGAGCGTTATTTGGGACCGTGCGCAACAGCGGCGCCAGAACGGAAGCGCAAAACGTCAACCAGGCGTCGATCTCAGCGGCTGAGCGCTGGAATACGCGATGGCAAGCTTTGTACTCGGCCATGCTGTCCAGACCAAACCAGTGCATGTATCCCCATGCCTTCCACATCGTGGACGCGACCGTGCTCGGGATGGTCATCTCCGAGAGCAGCTTGTGCTCGATCGAATCCTCCTTCAGAACACCTGTGCCGATGACCTGTTGCAGGAACAACACGGTCTCCTCGAAGTCGTTGCACAGTTCGTGCACTTGTATGCGCCCGTTCTCGTGGACGCTCGGCTTCGAGAAGTAGCCGACCTTGAGGACGTCCGAGTGCGATTCGCCCTCTCTGCCCCTTTCCACGGTCCCAGCGTCACCCTTCGCCGCCCTCGCCGCTCTCAGTTCCCTCTGCTCTCTCAAGGGTTTCAGCCTCTCCTGATCGAGATCCTCCCTCCACGCCCGTCGAAACTCGTCAATCTCCTCCTGCCCTTTGCGAGGGATACGCAGAAAAGCCAGATGCGGCGAGGTGTGGTCGAATGGCATAGGGTGCAGCCAGTACTCGAATATGCCATAGAGGCCGTCCTTGCCAATTGAACCGTTGGAGATCGCATTGGCGGGATCCGGCGGGTAGAACTCCGAATCATAGACGATGATTGCGGAGTCGCCCCATTTCACGGCCGCAACATGGCCTGGCGGTATGTTCAAGCCCGCCGCACTTGAGGATTTAGAGGTAGATAGGGCGGGCTGAGTGGATGAGAATGCGGGCGTTGGGGAAGACGCCACTGTTTGTTGAACTTGTAGCGCGGCCTTGACCTTTGGGATCTTGTATCTCGGCGCCAACGCCACAAGCGGATTTGCAAAAGGCGTGGGCGCAGAAGTGGAGGCGACGTGGGACACGGGTGGAGGTACATGCGATGGGGCGCGGGCGGGCATAGGCACGGGCACCGGGGCGGGCACAGGTGCTGGAGCGGGCGCGGTTGCAGGTGCGGGAGCAGGTGCAGGTGCGGGAGCGGGTGCAGGAGCGGGCGCGGGCACGGGTGCCGTTGAGGTTGCGGGCCGGTTCTTCGCCTTCTTCCTGCTCTTCTTGCTCCTCGTCTTGAACTTGGGGGGCCGGTAGCGCTTGCGGGCGGCATTGGACTTCTCCGCCTCTGACTCGGAATCGATGGGCTCGTCGGAGAGATCCCAGTCATTGAAGCGCTCTACCATCCCGTTACTATTCGGCGGCGGAGGGCTAGGCGCGCGGGAGGTCGACATCGTGGCGCGCCAGGTATTTGAGCGTCCTCGTACTCGACCGGCAGACAGGGCAAAAACCCGAGTCTGTGCTTGACGGTGATACGGGGTGTCTCGTCCTACAACAAACTGTTACCGCGCGACGAAGGGCAAAAACCCGATTGAAGCGCGTTTGCAGTCTGTGGTGGTGGTTGAAGGGAGAGCCGAATAGACGTGGTGTCAGTCTAATTCGGCGATCCGTTCACACGAGTCTATGCAGCCTAGTGCGAACGAGTTAGCGTATTCGCTACGCGGTTATTGTACTCACATTGAGTATAATTCAAGTTCAGATAATATTGTACAGTACAGATACATGTCAATCAACATACAAGAACATCAGAAATTAAACAATGGTTAAATAAGCGTGTTTATCAGAGAAAGAATTAACGTAGAACCACTGGCACTTCTGTAGCACGTTGTCGCTGTTCCAGGTGGGGTCTATGCGCGGGCCATACTTGGGGAGGAGGGACACGCTGCGCCGGATCCGGTCGATGGGGAGGATAGAAACGAGAGGTTCGTTATCGACGATGTTGCGCTTGACACGGTACATGTCGACGTGCTTTTCAGGTCCCCGCCGACTGAAGCTGGTGAACCATTGGATGTACGCCAGATGCTTGGGGACGCTCGCAGTGTTAGCACCGAAAGCCTTCTCACGAGCCTTCTCAGATAGGCTGAATATCAGTTGCACTTGGCCGACCCGGTACCCTACACAAGTGCATCGGTAAGTGAGTCTATCGACACGGTCTGAGTACACACCATCAACCCCAATATGACCGCCTTTGCCGTACTCGTCTATGAGGGCAGTGTTAAACCTGCCCTGCATCTGCCTCAACTGCGTGTCCTTATATGCTGGCCTCGCCGATATCGAATCCGGCAGCTCCGGCACCTGGTCCCCCTCCCTCTCCAGCGCATCCTTATGCCAGAACTTCATGCGGTGATACGCGCTCACTGAACGACATGGCAGGACATACCCTGGCGCCGCCCTCGCGATATCACGATCGGAACTGGTCGGGTTCTTCGTCTTCAAGACCCATTTGTTCAACTTCGCCTCGAAACCCTCCGTGCCATACACCGTCTCGGCCTTTGCAAACGGCAACGATTTCACGTTTGGGTAACGCACGATCGTCCGCTTGAATTTGATCGCTCGCGGGAGCGGTGCTTGGACGATGTCTTCGAAGGCCGGTCGGTCGGCCAAACGCCATCGCACGTAGGCCTCGTGAGTGCGTATCTGCTCGCGGCGTTGCAGCCACAGCGTCATCTGCGGGTATTCATCTTTGCGGTTGGATGCGCGCCATGCAAGCTTCGCGTAATCGATATGAAGGCGTTCGGAGTACGAGGTGTTGAAGTTGTCGGCCGTACCGAGGAGCCGTATGGAGTCGAAGTAGTGTGCGAGGGCATGGATCTTGGGCAAGTTGAAGTGTTTGCGGGCGCCGAGGTCAAGGAAAATCTTCTTGTTGTCGTGGAAGCGCTTGAGCACCGCTTTCAGGTTATTGAGCGTCCCATCCGTAGCCTCGGGAAGCTGCGCGATGTACACGAAATCGAGTAGGCCGCAGACCGCATTGTACGCGCGCTTGCTGTTGTAGTGGTGAGGGAGAGGTAGGTCGATAATGACGCCGAGGAGCGCGCAACAGATATCCTGGTGCTCGGTACCGGAGATGCGCGACATGCCCGAGATGCCCTTGTTGAACTGGCACAGCTGGTGATTCACCGGTAAACACTTGAAGCGCGCGTCCAAGACCTTTGCGCCATACACGGACTTGAGCTAGGATATGAGGTGTTTAACAACACCCTGGTACAGTTGATGGAGGATGTCCGGCGTGAGCGCAGAGTAGATGTCGACATGCGGGTAGTCCTTCCAGAACGGCGCGAGTGGCTTGATCCCTGCAGCTTGACACACCGCGACATAGGCTTCAACGTCGCCATCCTCTGGGTCCTCATCTGCAAGAGCGAGCGCCTGGGCGATGGTGGACAGATCGTGGAGCTGGCATTTGCCCAGCTCTCCAAACTTGGACGGTTCGAGTGTGCCCTTTGGGCAGGTACCGTACTTCACGCCCGCCACCAGCACTTGCTCCGGGTAGTCACCAACGTATGCAGCAATGAGCGGGTGGCAGCGCCTCTTGACGCCATCGCCAGACTTGAGCACGACGCCGGCATCTGCGACGTCACGCAGGGGCACCAACATATCACGCATGCAGTCGTGGAACAAGCTGGCCTGTGCGCGTTGCCGGACGTCGTCCCGCTTGATACCCTGTAGACGTGTTACTGGAAGGTACCCCAGTAGCACCTGGCCCTGCAGCGAGGTCTTCCTGCGTAATTCCTTCGGCAAATTGCCGATCGTCAGGTAAACGGGGTAGCAAGAGTGGTTGCGGAAGAGCGTGAGTTGGGTCTTGTCGGAGGAACTGATGAGTGGAACGATGGTGGCGCCAGGTGTCGAGCATAGCGTACGCACAGCGGTACAAGCTCACACAGACTTACCTGGATAGATGGATACAGAGATAACTGGGTGGTGGTTGGAAGCAAGCGACCTTAGCGTAGCATTGCAGAGACAGCAGGTATATATACAGGTAGGAGAGCGTGGGAGCCTAGCACGACAGTATGTGGAATGCAGATAAGCAGANCAAGCGACCTTAGCGTAGCATTGCAGAGACAGCAGGTATATATACAGGTAGGAGAGCGTGGGAGCCTAGCACGACAGTATGTGGAATGCAGAGAAGCCCCTACTAGGGCTGGAGGCGCCGAGAAAGGAAACGAGAAAGAATCACGTGTTCAACACCAGGCTTGTTCTTCTCCAACTTGGTCTATGGACGTCGTCAGTTCCCAGGTAATGATAGCCTAGAAGGCGACCCGATGGACGCACCTGCATTCTCCACCACCAGCGTGCCGAGTGCATGTCCGAATATGCCCTCTCCTCCACCCGACCGTGTTCTGTATCGACAACGACAAAGTGTTTGACCGGCGCGAACACCATTGAGCTGGCGAAGTCGGGTCGCGCATAGAGGTCCTTGAGAACGTCAAGCGCATCGCGTGCGTACATCTCTAGTGTCTCTCCTCCGAGCCGGTATGTATGTCGCATGAAGTCCGGGCGTCGAGGTAGCTCATTATCGAGTATCTTGTTGAGCTCGTGCGTATTGCGATATTGGAGGTCGAGACGCTCCACAACCTGTAATGTGTAAGTCAGCAGTGGGGTCACGGCGCACTATGAGCGTACTTACACCTTCAATCTTTAACATATCCGTCAGGGCATTGGATCCGATGCTATGCGTCTTGGCCCACGCAGCGAGATCCCAATCGAGCTTGGTGGCGAACGGGTGGTAAGGATTCTCGTGAGCACCCTCTGGTAGGGCGGATTCGTAGTCTGCGAAAGGGGTACTGTGAACGTCCCCTGGGTTGACAGGTTCCTCTGCCATCCCACCAAACAGTACGGTGCGCCTCTTTGAAGGGAGTGGTGGTGGGATTGGCTGTGGAGCAGGTTGCGGAGGCAGTTGCGGAGGCGGTGGATCCAGATCTTCCTCCGGAGGTGGCGGCGCGCCCTCAGGCGCAGGTTCGCCGGCACCGGCATCGGCGTCATTGCCTATACCGAAGTAATTGTATAGGTGGTCGAGATATCTGACTTCTTCGTCCCCCTCGACGCCAAGATCTGATCCATCGCCTTCCTCCCCTTCCGCCTGATCTTCGAGCTCATCATCCTCATCATCAAAGAGGACGCCCTCAGCGTCCCGCCCAGCAGGCCCGTTTGCTTGAGCTACCAACGCGTCATCCTCCTCGCCCCAGCCATCGGGATCAGGAGGTGGTGGCGGTGGCGACCTTGGCGGTGGTGGCGATGGGGGAGGACTCGGAGGGTCTACGTCCATGGCATCGAGAGGTGTAGGATCGATATCCATCGGTGCATGCCTGGAAGGACCTGCTACGGGCGAGGCAGGCTGATCGTCGCGAATAGGAACGCGAATTCGTTGCGGCGGTGGGCGCGGTTGAAGGCCAGCATTTTTCAACTCCCTGCGCAATGCAGCGCGGTGGCTGGCGTCTTCGCGACATCCGGCATTACGAGACATTGTGCGGTGCGTCTTGAGATGAGCACTCTCCGCAAAGTCTCGACCACAATTGTCGCACGCATACTCGCGTCGCTTAGACTGGGCTTGGGTGCCTGCAACAGGCGTCAGAACGAAGCAGAAGGTAGACGCAGGGGAGGCAGAACTCACCAACAGTGCGTGCCCCTCCAAGAACGGTATAGCGAAAGTATATAGTGGCATTGTTGAGTAAGCCAGCCTGAGCGAGGTCTTGATGGAGATGGAGAAGGCACGGCGCGCCGCCTGCGCGTGGGCACAGAAGCAGGTGGAATCCAAGTCGTGCATCTTGACTGTGCAGGCGCAGAAGGCGACGACAATCCAGTTCGCGCACAACCCAAGCAGCGGATGCTCCCCAAGGTACTCTCAACAGCACTGTTTCACGCAGGCCGAGTACGAAGACGTTGAATACTTGGTGGCGCCTTTCTGCATGCGTGGGTGCAATTTCGGGCGGAAGTGGTGGAGGGCTGCAGTTGCGCAGGTAGAGCAAAAGAATAGGGGTCGCGAGGGTGACCGTCGTAAGGGCGCGAATCGCCAGGATATAGCGGTGAGTCCAGACACGGTGCAGTACAACTTTAATGACATCGCTGACCCTTGGCGCCAGCAATTCACAACTCCAAGCAAGCGCGACTCGCATGTAAATTATTGTGAAGGAGGGAAGAGATGGTGGTGTTGCGGCGAAGTGTCGTATAAATGGACCGGCTGCAGCGCCAAAGACGAGCACATTCACGAACAGGACGGGGCGAGCCAATATAATGCATAACAGGCGGCAGATAATGCCGTAAGCCTGCCCCATTGCCTTGTCCCACACCCAGACGCTCACCAGGCCTAGCAAAACGTCCGGGCTAGCCATTACTGGCCCTCTTTGTGCGGGATGTCGACAGAATGCGCGCTGATGGAAGTTCGGAGCAGGAGCGCGACCGCCAGGCCGATACTCGGCCGCCCAAGCGCCCCAACGGAGGCAAATTTGAGGGTGAATGTCGCGCGGAACAGCGCCAACTTGACAGAATCGACGTGTCAGTCACGCGAATTGGTAGGTAAAGAGATGTTCGTACCTGCGGGGCATTGCGGGAAGGCCAAAATTGTCCTGTCTGCCGACGCCCTCTCCCTCAGACCCTCATCCACGCCCTTGCCCACCCATCCAGCCATGATCCGCCGTTCCTCTCGCAAGAGCAAGCCCGACGAAGTAGCACAGGTCTCCGACGTGGCCGACACGTCTGTCCCCAAGACGAAGAAGAAGGAGAAGGCGCCGCCGTCGAGGAAGCTGAAGAACGGGCACGTCCCCTACGAGGACAAGCTCCCTCCCACCAAGTCTTCTGACCTCCCTCCTCGCCGGAAGCGCCCTGCCAAGGACGCCGAGGACGCCAACATGGACTCCGACTCTCGCCTCACTCCCCTGCCTGAGGACATGGTCAAGGACAACTGCATCACCGCCGACACCAGCGACGAGGAGAATGGCGGCGATTATCAGCCGGACGCCAAGGACAACGAAGACAGTGATGTTTCCGTTGAGCTCAACGAGTTCGAGAATGTCAACTCGAACCCCAAGGCCACGGGCACGAGCGGGAAGCCCATTGTGCGTACCAAGAAGTACCAGTTGATCGAGACTATGCTCAACGCTGTGGTAAGCCTATCTATCATCCTTATCCGAGTGGCCATTGCCTCACCTTTCACCAGAAGACGACCAAGACGGCCATCACATCGGTCCTGCGGGCTGGCGCCATGAAGAAGAAGCCGTGTCCCGACCCGTTCGTGTCCGACTCCGACTCCGACAGCGAGGGTATGCCTGCTACTATCAGTCAGCTGGCGAAGGGCAAGGCCAAGGCCACCGAGGTAAGCCGACTTACCGTTATCGCGTATGACAACGATGTTTACCACCGGCCAGGACGTCCAAGCATCCTCGTCGGACTCTGAAGTCATCACCCGCGTTCCCCGTCAGCCCGGTGTGCCCACTCCGAGGTATAAGGTAAGATGCTTACCGTCTGTAGAGCGCAAACAATGGCTGACGCCGTACAGGTTAAAGAGCGGGCTGCCCCTGAACCGCGCAAGTCCGACAAGGAGATCGTCGAGGACAGCGAGGAGAGCAGCGATGAGGAGGAACCCCCTAAGAGGAAGCCGCGTAAGCTTCCGGAGTCGTGGACGGCAAGCACACCCACGGTGAGTATACTTACTCTCATCACCGATAATGCCTAATGCTCCCATCAGGCCGGCAAGTCGTCTGGTAGCAGCAAGGTAAGCCGCTGTCCACATCTTGATGAGTCCCCCAGCTATGCGGCTATCCCAGAGCAAAAACTCGAGGGATTGCCTGCGACGGCGCCTTACAGTGCCGCAGCCTGGGGATGTTCTTGACGAGTACGGACCAGGTCCCGCCGGGCAAGCCAGACAAAGGGCAAAAACCCGATTGTCCGGCAAGCCGTGTCGTACGGGGCTGGGGTAGCAATCCCTTCTTCAGGGACCACTGAGCATGCCGACTACCTGCGTTCACGAGCATCGTCAGTGGGTTCGCGGACATCGATGGCGATGGTGGTGATGGTGGTGAGAAGGAAAGATGCGACTTCGGTGCTAGATGCCCACGAGGCGCACAAGGCGTGAGTCGTTTGAGCGTCCAGCGCCTAAGTCAACTTGTCTCCTCACCATCATCACCGCCCTTGCCGCCGCTCCCGCCCTTGCCGCCCTTGCAACCCTTACCATCAGCCCCTCGCATTCTCCAACGTCTCGTCCATCGGGTTTTTGCCCTTTGATGGACGGTGGAGCTGCATTGGGATACGCACCTTTTTCCGTCTCCGGGTTACTTCCGCGCTCGGGTTTTTGCCCTGCGCGATGAGTCCCCGGTGGCGATGGTCATCTTCCCCGGCGTCGTCTGGTCCACTGCGTGAGAGCGTTTACTGACTGGACGACTGCCAGGTACCGGTTAAGGGGCAGACCGTTCCGGTTCAGCTGAAGGTCAAGGGCACACCTGCCACTGGCAGCGTCAAGGTGAGCGCCATAACTTGTCCCTTGTATGCTCCTGCTTACAACAAACCTTATCAGGAATCGGCGAGCAAGAGGCGTACGAAGCTCAAGGCCCCTGGCGCTGGTAAAAAGGCCAAGAGGATGGTGCGTCGTTTCTGACTTCACTCTTATTTCATTGGGAGCTTACGCCTAGTGTTAGGCCCTCAATAACGACTCGGACGTCGAAGTCCTTGGTGCCGAGGAGCTTAACGAGATGCAGACCGCTAAGCGCCACAAGTGGATGCAGATGAAGGCCCACGAAGCGAAGCAGCCTGTCTCTGCGCGCATGATCATCGACCCCAGCACGCTCAAGTTCGCTCCTCTGTCAGAACAGAAGTCGGAGGTGCTGGTGAATGCCATCAGCGAGGCGCATGCGTTCTGGTACCACTACTATATGTTCTTCAACCTGCATGGACCACTGCCAAGGGCGGTGAAGGGTGTTGATGTCGGCAAGGCAGCCATCGCCGGGGCTGCGCTAAGGGCCGTCGTCACGGTTGGCAGCCATCATGCGGAAATCAAGGAGCGTCTCGAGACGGACGACAAGTTCGTTGACATTGTCTGCAAATTTGTGAGTACTCGTGTCTGATAATGTGGAGTGTTGTCTGATATGGGCTACAGATCCACAGCAGGAAGTCGGCTAATCACGGAAAGTACGCTGGCATCGCGTGCGACATGATCCTTGGCCTGTTCCCGGCTCTCAAGCAGGTCGTGGAGTCGAAGACTGCTATCGACCATCGCCGCGTCATGCACGCCATTACGGCGCTCCTGCATGAGCACGCGTTTGTATGGGAGGGCACACTGGCGGTAAGTATTCTATGTCCTACTACTGGCCTTCGAGTCGCTGACTTCGTTGTCTATGACAGCGCGTAGCGCCGAGCAACCCCGAGGATGCCCGCATGGAGTACCGCATTCATGCCGACGCGACAGGCAACCCTTACTTCCAGCCGGGCTTGGCGGAGTTCATCACGAAGTCATGCTTCAGTCAGGACAGCCGTGGCATCAACATCGACCACGACTTGTTCCCTGACCCGGCTTTCGTCATTGAGGGCACGGAGAACGAGAACCGCAAGGAGGTCCCGCGCCAGTTGCTTGCGTTTGCTGCCGCGATGGTACGCCGAGCATATTGCACTCCACTCACACGCTTCTGACAAAGCCCATCTAGATGGAGCTTGCTCTCAAGGAGTATACCGGTGGAACGTACTCTGCGCTCACCCTTCATGAGCCCTTCCTCCGCAGACTCTACGAATACCATGAGAAGACCATCCGCAACTTCGACCCCGTGCAGGCATCGATCCTGCTTCAGGAAACCTATCTCGCAGCCCGGTGAGTACTCTATCCCACACTAACGTCACGCGGGTACTGAGTAGTTGGTATGTCCAGCGAATGGGAGCCCCGCGTCATCGAGGAGGAAGTTCCTACCATCGTGGTCCAGAATACGTGGGAGGGATTGATTGCGTACTTCAAGTTCAGTCGCCGCTGCCGGCGCGGCGCACAGCCCGCTGAGGCCGGCCCGTCTGGCGAGCAGGAATAGTTACTATCTGGTGCGCCTCATATGCAACTCGAAGCGTGTTGACGTTACTAATCAAATTGTATAGTCACACCTATGATCCCCTATGACTTCTCCCGTTAAAATCGCGGTGCCTCTGACCGCCGCCTTGCTTCGATCATGTCCGACCTCTCGCGCTCAACCGCTGTACTACTCTATACCCCTCACACTCAACCGTCCCCCCCCCCTTTTTTAAACCCCGATCGTGCTGTATGTATTGCCTGTGGTCGTGTCGTCACCTGCGCTGCAGGGCCCAATCAAATACGTATTTGCTCGGTCATCATATGCTCTCATGGGCTCATATCGGATTCATCGCAAACGAAACGAGTGGTAATGGCATCAAAATAAGTACTATTACGGCTAATACGAGTACGTGTGAGCACGTATGCATGGCGGTGAGTGAGATCTATGACATCGCCATCTTTCATACAACTAACGGTACCTGTCAGGCGAAGCTCGCGAGAACGTCGCGTGAAGACTCCGTGAGCCTCGTACTAAAACGAAATGAAATGGGGTAGTTGCTCAGCCTACCTCAGGACGTCTCACAGCTCAAGCTGCCTCGGTGAGACTCATCAACGCTCAGTGAGGGTCGATGAGAGGGGAGGCCTTTTCCTGATGCACCAGGGCAGAATTCGATCTTGAGACCAAGTTGGGGAAGGACGAAGAAGGAAGTGGTTTTGTGAGTACCAACCTCGAGTGCGAGCGTAGCTAACTCCTTAGTGTCAAGGAAATCAAGGTGTGCCTTCTCGGAGCTACCCTCCTTGACTGCGAGAGTGGCAAAATACTTAAAGCGGAGCCATTTGCGGGATGTGAGCACCTTGCCGCACTTCTGCACGCAGCGCTTTTCAACTCTTAGGGACTAGGTAAGCTAGGGCTTCCTTGATGAAGAGGTAGACAAATGAAAGCGTACTTTTTGGCGATTTCGACTTGCTCTGGCGCGATCTTATGCAACATCTTGCCAGCTTGAGGGACGACACTCTCACAGACATACTTGAGAAAATGCGCCACGCGTTCTTCCATAACAGGATCTTCTTGACGAGAGTCCGCGGTGACATATGGCGCCTTCTGCGAGTGCGACCAACAGCCAAAATGTGCAGCAGGCGTAGCTGAGCGGTTGTCGGGATCAGGCGAATGGAATGTGAAGCGGTGGTTGTCGGACGGATTCATCAGCGCATCCCAGCGGTGAAACAATTCCTCGCAGTCCGCGAGTGAGAGCATCTTTGGGAAGCGAGCAACACAGATGGGTTGACAAGGTTTGAGCGGGCGAGGGATGCGCAAGATGAACCGGTGATTATTGAAAAGGGTGCCCGCCTCTTTGAATTTGTCGAGCGCGTACAAGTCGAGGCCGCGCGCAGCAGCAAGTTTCTGGAACGCCTCGTGACCCTTGATGTGCTGTGCAAAGATGTCGATTGCATCAAATGATTTAATGTATACAATTGCTGTTGCTGAATATGAGTATGTGACACCCGAAATCGTGGTGAGCATGCACTTGTGTTTGCCAAAAATGGCTCGGCACCCTCAACTCTAGCCACTCCACGCCTCAGGACCTGCCGCCCTTGTCCATCAATCTCCGCCGTCCAGTGCTCTGGGTTCTGAACGAAATCAAAGAGATCCTTCGCCTCGAAGATGCCGGAGATGAAGGGTCTGCTGTGGGAGAAGCTTGATCGGACATCGTGGCTGTGAGAGAAGGCCGAAGAGATCAAGAAGCAAGCGCTCGTGGCCAAGTGCAAGGGCGGATTTCCCTTCTCGGGATGAGGTTGATTTCCAGTTGCGAGCTTGGTGCTAGCAACCCTAACCCAAGTGGTTCCCACATTATCAAGCTCGGAAACACCCGATTTGCTTGCCATCTGCCCACGTGTATGTAATTTTCTTTTCTTCTGACATATTGTTATACTGCTTGCCTCACCATTTCAGCGCACATCGTCTGTGCTGGGTGTTGGTGACAGGAAGCCTGATGTTCAATCTGGCCAAGCCTTCTCGCATGTACCCCGTGCTTACCGTTGAAGTGCGCATAGTCTGCACTGGGTATTGCCAGTGGGAAGCTTGAAGTTGGTTAATTTTATATGCCGAACCTTCTCGCGTGTACCCCGTGCTTGCCGTTTCAGTGCGCCTCGTCTGCACTGGGTATTGCCAGTGGGAAGCTTGGAGTCGGCTCATCTCGTGCCATATTTGCCATCTCAGCGCGCGTCGTCTGCGCTGGGCAGCTGGCCGCGCCGTCTTTCATCCTCAACTGCCCCCAATTTGGTGAACTCTGATTGGCCGGTTAATCCCGAGCCTCACCGATCCGCCACGTCGACCGCGAGAAGTCATTTGACCTTTTTTTCTTCCCCCCACCATCCCCTCTGCTCTCCCACCGGTCTTTGTGTCCCCACCCAGTGCTGCTCCCGCCTCTCTCGCCGTTGTCCCTGTCGTCCCTAGGCTTGGAGGGCAATATGTATGTCTTTGGTGGGCACTGACGCGCTGGCATTGGTCCCGTGTCCCGCACCCCATCGTTAGGTATGTTGTGTCCTGGTAACAATATGAAGTGTCGCTCACGTCCATCTTTTCAGCCGTTCTCAAGGGTTTGCCCTGTATTGTTGCCAAGGTATATAATCGTGCACGGTAGGAATGGAGGCTAACCTGTTCTGTAGCATTTTGCCTCCTCGCTCGCGACTTGACCACACCTATCTTCTTGTCTGCCCGCTCGTTGCCCAGCACGAATGGGCTCAGATTTGTGTCTCGTTGCCGCTGTTCTAGGTACGTTTAATGGTCAACTGGTATCTTGCACGTGGACTGATTATGTCTCAGGTCGTCGCGCTTGCTTTGCGCCCTTCGCGCTCGGAGACCCAGGCGCATCCGTTTGCAGTCCAGTTCCGCTCGCTTGTGGTGGCTTCGTGCTTGCGCGGGCGAGCGGGCTTCCGGAAGTCACAGTGCTCCGTGCTGTTCTGCGAGTGCACCGGTGCTTGTTCCGCTCGCTCGCGGTGGCTTCATGCCTGCGCGGGCGAGTGGTCTTCCAAAAGTGATGGCGCTCCGTGCTGTTCTGCGAGTGCCGCAGGCGCACCCGTTTACGGTCCACTTCCGCTTGCCCGTCATGGCTTCGTGTCTACGCGGGCGAGCGATCTTCCGGAAGTGACGGCGCTCTGCACTGCTCTGCGAGTGCATTGGTGCTCGTTCCGCTCGCTCCGTGCTGTTTTCGCAAGCAGCCTTGTGGCCGCGACTGGACGCCGCTCCGCGGCACTCATCGCGTTGGTTCTCATGCTTACCGCTTGCATTCTTGTTTGGTTTTATATTGTAGATATTTTACAGTTGTGTCAGATTTCACCAGTGTTGTACATCTATCGTTCAAACCTTCTAGACACGCCGAGTGCGCTATGTACGAACAATATAATTGATTCTTGCTTTTACTTGATAGCAGACATAATCGACTTGCTGCTTTTCTATTGCCGTGTTAGAGGTGCTTGCGCTGTGGGGATCTTAAACTGTCTGAAGACAGGTATGCGCGCCAGCGCATCATTGAGTTTTGAATTTGGACTTCGACACCCATGCAGTCTAGGACGGCTCGAAACTCATATCTAAGCGACAAAGTCTGTCCAGACTGTGGCATTCGTAAGGTCTTCCGTCCCATTATCTGCTCTGGTCACTATACGGCTCAAAACAAGGGTTGTGTTTATGAGCGGGTGAGTTGTTCACTGTTCATGAGCGCTCACAATTCTGACACAACTTAGTGCAAAGGCAATGACTTGTCAGAGGCAGATCAGACCAAGCGAGCTTGCCACTACTTTCACTAGCTACCAGACTCGATGGCCGATCATATAGAGGAGCCTGGCACTCCTGATTCTTCACAACCAATGCATGCTGCTCTGTCAAACTCAGGTCAACAATGGTGCTCTATGACTGGATGTACTAAGCGCGCACATAGGGCATGCGGTTTATACTGTATGCACTGCCAGGCGCGCCAGCGTGAGAAGGGTACTAGCGAGGTTTGTTGTCCTCTATTGCTATCATTCAAGGGTACTCATGATAGTGTTCAGTACTACTGCAGGCCTCATGAACTTAAGCATGCTGCTGTACCGTCTCTTCCTCCTTCCATCCCGATCACATCATCTCTGGCCATTCCGAAATCTGATTCCAATATTGTCGCTCCCACACCTGTAGCTTCCAGCAGTTTGCAAGCTCTCTTTCGCACAGACTATGCTAAGAACATCAGTCCGATTTACCAGGAGGTTCTGCGCCATAACGAAGCTGCTGCCCAGGCCGGTCATCATGAGAATGCGCAACAGATGGCACATGAGCGAGCTTCTAAACAGGAGTTCAAGGTTGTTTGGTACCAAACGGTGTGTTATATGGTACTCTGAAAAATATACATCTCATTATATTCTAGAATAATGAACCTCCCACACATTTCGAAGGTCTTTCCGTCCCATCACGTCATCTCTTCCAGCCAATGGATTTCCCTATCATCACCAATATTGTGGGAAAGGACAACTACACCACTGGCTATTGGGTTTTTGACATCTCTCAGAAGCGTTGTGTTCTACGCTCCAACGCCATGCCTGTTCGGTCTCATGAAATTCTGTACATGCGGTCGATGGGACTACGGGACAGCGGGTGTCTTCAAGAGTTTCCTACAGAGCTCCTGCCACAATCAAGGGCTCCATCTCCTACTCTCTCGGTTCAACGGGGCAAGAAGCGTGCAGTTTCACCAAGTAGTGATGATAGCGACAATGAGTAGGTGCAGCCATTTCTTTGCACAAAGATCATTTCTCATATGTTGATATAGAGTGGAGATCATTGAGCGCAAACTATCAGTATCACCTAGGAAATTAGCAAGGACCTCGTAGCTCACATCGTACGGCTTCCCATATACATCTACGCGATTTCCCCAAGCCTTGCGTTCAAGCTCTAGCCTGTCGTTACACTCAATGTCACGAGTCTCCTCTCGGGCGTCATCTTATGCGCCATCACAAGTTCCATCTCGTGCTGCATTGTCAACCTCAGAGTCGGATCTATTGGACTTCACGTTGGAACTGGATAGCCAAATTCCACCTTTATCTCGAGCTCCCTCTTCAGCATCATTCCGGGCAAGCTCCCCAGAGTAAGCTCTACTTTGCTCTACAGTTGATATAATCTAATACTGGCATAGCCTATATATTGTGGAGGAGACACCGTGTAAACCCTCTCATACTCCAGAGTTTCAGGCTCTCCCGCCAATGTCTTCGTTGCCAATTGCTGTAGGATCATCTTCAAGATTATCTGGGCAATCACTGTATGTTCGATCTGATCTTACGGATCTCAAATTACTCAAATGCCTCATTAGAGAACCCTCTCAATCTTTAGCTGATGCACCCCCTGGAAAGTTGAATGGCCACATCTTTCCGTTTCACCATACTTGCGACATGGATACTCTGTTCAAGGTGGTCGAACGGACTATGAATGACACGCAACCGGCTACCAAGAGGAAGATAACACAAAGAGACACATTTCTCTCCGTACTGGGCGGTCTGGGAGAGACATTTGTCAGTTCCACATTTTCAGAGCACTATTCTATTTGGAGAACTGCTAAGTTGGCAGATGATGGTGGTGCAATACATCTGAACAAGAGTATCACTGCAGGGAGGACGGAGGATGGTTTGTGGGATGGTTTGCGGAAGGCTTTTGCAAAGCCAAAAGTTTGGAAGAACAAAGCGGCGTAAATATAGAGAGGACACTTAATAGTTTTGATTTACATGATTACTCTATATTCATCTTAATAGCCGGAGGCCCATCTACGCAAGCAAGGTTCAAGGACAAAAAAGCCTCTGACAAGATTTGAACCCAGATCCTATTGGACTTTCAAAGTGACCATAACCATTGAGCCAAAGCGTCATACTAGAGGTTACTTCCCAAAGTATCATAGTCCACCCGTCAAGTGTGAGACTCAGAAAGGTGACGTGCGTTGCCCATCTTGATGGTGACCAACCTTGCTTGTGCCCTCCATTTTCCCAGTATGAAAGTCAAATTGTGAGCCATTACCTTTGTGGGAGGATATGGGAACTTATCCGTACTAGTTCTTCGGACTCTTTGAAGGCAAAAAACATCAGGGTGAGGGCAGATGATACTACGCTAGTCCTTATCTCTCACTCTGTATAGGCATTATTTGCTCCTTGGCACATAGGTGGCGAGACCAACAATGTCCGCTCACCTTGTAGCCAGAAAAATGTCGACACCCTTAACAACAAGTTGGCGAGCTGGAATTGGGTAGATGTTGAGAAAAGGGGGGAACATGAGCTATCAGCGGAGGAGAAGGTGGTGATGACTGCGATACGGGACAAACTGCTGGAGATTGAGGACTCTACATCTCAGGTGCATGATCCGCTCATCAGGCATCTGTGTCTGTATTGCTCACCAGTACTTATATCTGTTTAGGACACCCATGTATCTCCAGTGGGCGGATCTGAGCCTTCTCAGCTGGCTGGTAAATCTGCGACTCCCGCCCCAAGTCTACCAGATACCCACATGTCATCATCCCTATCTCCTGCGTCACCTCTAGAAGGACTACAAGGCATTGTATCTCCCAACAACTCAGTTGCTCCGCTACCTGTTTTGTTCAGTGGCAAAGAAAATTGTATGTCAATGACAGATATAATTAGCCGGTCTCTTTTCAATTGAATTGCTCTAGTAACTGTCTCAGTACCGCTGAAGCGCTCGTTTCAGAAGATATCTGGTGATAGTAACACGAGTAAGTACTATTGGTATACTGCATCGCCAATATAGCTGACCGGTGACAGATATCTCCGTCATTCACATTGTCATCAGTGTGGCGGGTGGCCCTATGCTTGTCTATCTTCCCAAAGCTTCTGTCGAGGGTCATGAAGTATCAAGCCTTGGCATTTTGGCTGTGCGAGTAGAAGATCTTGTTGGCATGCTGCAGGCGGGTTTGGACAACAACTCGATACCGGTTCCCAACTCAGGTAAACCAAGTGTTTTAGCCGTGAGACTTGAGCTGACCAATTGATTAGATGACCTATACATCATCGAGTACATGCTCCCCATTGTCCCTATCCGCATTCTGTTCGCCGAAATCCTCCCCGGCAAAGTTGTGCGGCTACTTCCGGATGGCCAACATGCTCCCAATGTCTCCCCTCTGGCCTATGACTTTGTCTGTATCTCAAAAGTCCCAGACACAGACATTTGGGAAGCCAAGGTCTACATTCAATCTGCTGCAGATCTTGCTGGGCAGCTAGCTTCAGGCGTTATGGCTCCGTTACCTCATCCGGTCTCTCCAGCACCTCCATGCCTGGCCGTTAATGATCACTCTGGTCCATCAGCAGATCCGGTTTTTGGACCTCCTCCCGCAAATGAGCCAGAACAACAATCTCCCGCACATGTACATCTCTCTCGGTTGTTTTTGAAGCCTCTTATACTGAATATAATCTAGGACATCAGCGTCATTGACGGGTCTTCAGATCCTATCATAATCCGTATCATGGCGAACAACAAGGGTGACATAACAGAGGATAACAAGTCGACCGCTGTCATGTTGCAAAAGCAGTATCATGACGATGCTGTTTTACAGGAGATCCGCCTTGCAACGGATAAGAAGGGATTGCCTCCATCTGTTCTGGCGCGCCATGCTAAGAAGAGCTATGAGCTTATAGCTACAGCTGAAGGTTCTGAGCATCCCACAGTTGTTCTACAGCTCCTTACAGGCAGGTCCTATGTGCATTGCTATGCTCTCATTGAGATAGGGCGTGCGTTATTAGATCCTGAATGGGAGGCCGCTCACTGCGATATCATTGGTATACGCCTAGGAGAGGCTGTGAAGGAGACGGAGGGAGCAGGTACCTTACTCAAGGCTATGAAACTCTGGGATGATGATGGGGTGGCTTGGCCAACAAAGAAGAAGGGTGGGAAGAAGAATATGGAGAAGAAGGTTAAGAAGGTTAAGAAGGCCAGAACGTAGTTGTATAGTGCTCAACGTATTGCAATTATCAATGAATCAATATTTGATTGTCTGAAGACAGGTCTGATTGTCTGAAGACAGGTCCGACTGTCTGAAGACAGCTCCGACTGTCTGAAGACAGTCTCAACTAACTAGAACTTCAGCTGATAACTGACTTGATAAGGCTTGTCTTCAGCCGTCATGCTTACTATCCATGATCTGGGAGTATACCTGCTCTCTTCAGACACCCACTTGCTTAGGCTTGAAACTATAGCCACTGATACTTTACCAAGATTTCAGCGGCTCATGCGGAGATTGCTACATGCTGTTGATACATCTGTGACTCTCCAGGCTCCACCTTTGTTGGACAACATCTATGGCTTTTTACAACGTGCACTGGGACTCGATCGCCAGCAAACTACATTCTTTTGGAATATCTCATACCAATCTATACTCGGGAAAGGTCCTGAATCTCCTATTGATGGTCTTGTTGAAGATGACAATCTCTTTCGTCTTTATGGTGCGGAATATGAATTTGGTAAAAGTAGATATATCTGGTCACATCTCACTTGTTACTGATATTCTTATCATATAGGGGCCATCACTTTCTCTCCACCTGTCCTGCAATGTATACAAGACAACTGTCCTACTACACGACCTAACAACAAGCCAACAAAGCTGACTGATATAAAAGTGTACTCGGGAAGGGCATACACAATTCATCGTGGTGTTCTCCCAGTGATCTCGAGATCTTTTTACTGCCGCCATATGTACATCTGCTATTGGTTGGAAATGGTAATGGCTGACCTTCCAATCTGTAGACTGCCTGACCCGGTACTATCCAGCATACTACGTCCAAAATGCACGCAGTCAGGATTCTCAACGAATATACTATGAGGGGGTTCCAGACTTTGTCTATGTCAGCAAGTGTTCATTCGTTGAACGCACACTCTGCGAACTCATAGAGGCGCACTTTGCCATTTGCCAGTGAGATCTGCCATTCTGCTATATTTGTCCGTACTCTATCTCACAGACTCCATTTGATAGGAACTCAGGAGAACAGATAGCCCGCATCTACAATCACGTTCTAGCAGATCCACCTTCTGCGATCAGCAACATCTTCACCTCAGTCTTTAATGACAAGCTTCATCAGCCACTTGTACTCAACACTTTCTTCATCTACTCTCTTCTAAAAGATAAGAATTATGTCCGAGGAGAGCGCTTAGTCATACCCAATACTGGCAGCCAGAGCGACCGCTTTTCAGGAGCCCTGCTCGAGCGCAATCTCCAAATGGCTGGAACTGGTCAGGAGATGTGGGCGCATGCCTGCAAACTATGTCGGAAAGATACTAAGGATGGACGTATGTTATTCAGTCTAAATGTTGTGTTCTGTCTGATAGACACTCAATTTGATAGGGTCCATTGATGCTGTCGTCATGGATGGGGTAACTCTTGGACATCCCTGCTGCTCTGTTTCGGACTGCGTCGAGAGACTGGAAAGTCAGCAAGACTGGTTTTGCTTGGTACATGCCAAACTGTCTGAAGTATGCGCTATTGAGGGTTGCTCGGACAAAGTTCGCTCATCTGGAGCTCTCACCTGCTCCAACCCCTCTCATATTTCGCACGCTCAAAAGGACAGGCAGCTTAACTCTTACAGCCATCTCAAGCGGCGTGCAGAAAAGGCGGAACACTTGCGCCATGGTCGTTTGGCTAATCCGTCTTATGCCCAAACCGCAGACGAGCGAGCATCAGATGTATGTGTACTTTTGAAAGTGTGCATATAGAGTTCTAACTGGCTTATAGTCCCAGCCGGTCAGCCATGATGAGTCTACTCTTGGTGAAGTTGCAGACTTGATGGGCGCACTTGATCTCCAAAATTCTGAGACGGTATGCATTTTCAGAGCTTGGATTTCCATCAATGATATACCCATATTTACACAGGCTGCCTCCCATACTTTGTCTGGTGGTGTAACAATAGAGGATGTTCCTGAACCTCCCCCTCTACTTCAAAGCGCAAAACCCTCCTCGGCAGTCCCACTTCCTACAGAGGTACCACTGAGCATTGCCGGGGCTAAGCTAAGAAGCACTCTTCACCGTCGATGGACCCATAACGAGCAGCTCATGCTCAGGCCATGTGGTGTATGCATCTCCCGTATGTCAATGTATAGTTCTGAATCCATGCCAGCATGTTTGGTCAGTTGAATTTGAGGTCTCGTGTTGTATAACATACTGACAATTAGTTTAGCAATTTGGCAAAGAGACATTTCCAACACACAAGGTTCCAAACTGTGCACCGTCGTACTAGATCTTCGACAACGGGTGTAGCCTAGAGAAACACCTGAACGCTCAAGACGAACACTACTTTGATGATACCGCTCTGGTTGTCGACGTCTTTCACGCATTCACCAAACATAAGGAGAGCGATGAGTACTGTCAGACCAACTGCAACCCTTCACTATTTCCGGATCTGTACTCGAAGGAGGCAGGGTGGACGTTCAACTCCTCTATCTGTGAGCAAGTCAACCGATGGTTCGGAAAGTTTCAGCATATTGTCCGTGAGATGTCAACTCATCGGTATGTGTGTGTCTTGGCTGCATCCCTAAGCTATACTGATAGAACTTCTCCCTAGCTACAACTTCTTAGATGAGATGTTGGCGATCCACAACCGCTCTGTTGTAGCTCGTCTTCAAAGTGAGGGACAGCAGCCTCACCACTACCCCTCGGAGCAATTAAAGATGCCACGCAAATAGTCTGTGATCGGTGTCCATGCTCCTATACAAGTGTACCATAGATTTCAGACGAGAAGTTTGTAATGTGAAACAGCGGGTTGCTGAGCAGCCTCCTCACTTGTTCAGATATCTTCAGACAGACCCGGTTGTCTTCAGACAGATCTGATTGTCTTCAAACAGACCCAATTGTCTTCAGACAGATCCGACCGTCTTCAGACAGACCCGGTTGTCTTCAGACAGACCCGGTTGTCTTCAGACAGACCCAATTGTCTTCAGACAGTTACGACTGTCTTCAGACTGCCCCGGTTATCTTCAGATAGACCAAACTGTCTGAAGACAATCGGGATTGTCTTCAGACAGACTTACCTTTTTAGTCATTTCGACAGCAAGTAAGGTAGCACACTGATATAGCTATGGATTGCTTCTACTATTGGCCATCTTCACCCTCGGGCCTCATAGCAAATGCACTTCCCTTGTGTATTACACACTATAGTACTAATGGTGTAGTGGCAGCTAGTGTAGGCTGCCGCAGGTAGTACACACAATGTGGCATAAAGTGAGAACAGAATCTAGGCTAGTGCTGAGGTTGAGCACAAGCTAGCAATAAATTGTTGAGACAATTGTCTGAAGACAAAAGCGGGTTTGGCAGACTGGCGGATTGGCGGAATCCGCCACGGCACGTGATCCCCGCGCCGCGGCCATTCACGGAAGGATCTGCCTGATGTTCTGCCTCGATCTTGTCACAGAGGGCGTTGGAGTCGATGCCGTCAGGCTTGTACGATGGGAATCCAGGGAAGCTTGAAACCAGCACAGGAGCCGAAGGAGCGGTGGAAGGAACGGCAGAGGGTGCTGTGGGAAGTGTTGTCGCCAATGCTTTGAGCTTATCAAACAGGGTACTGAACGGGCGATTAGTGTTATCATATGGTCACTCAAGGGGTCGATACATACTTAGTGGCCAGTTCAGCTTGTTCTTTGAGCTTCCCTTGCTCTCTGCTGAGTTGAGAATAGCTGTCGTAGATCTGGCGGAAGTGGGGGTTGACTTAATACAGTTCCGGGGCGCTAGCGTTTCGTAGAATATGTATGTACAAGTTTATATTAGGGGAAGGAGCCTGTGCTCAGGTCAATATTGTACTAAAGATGTGAATGTAATACATTATCCATACCAAAAGAGCCAAACTGCCCATGTTGTCAGCAGGGTGCTGGGTTCTCGCCGTAGGTTGGTCTTGAACATTAGAGTATGCTGGTTCTATTGGATTCTGAAACACTATGAGCATGCTGCTTACGATGGTGTGTGATAGGGAACACACCTGCGAAGGGTATACAGGAGCTACAACACCATCAGTGCGCCTCAGAGTTTGGCCATCGAGCGGAGAGAAGCCAAAGTTGCCAGCATCTAGACCGAGCATTGGCAGTTGTGCCAAGTTTGCTATCTGTAGAGAACCAAGACGATTGGGAGTTGGCAGCGGCATTGACAGGTGTGGAAGAGAACCAAAGCCATGCTCTGGTACACTGTTGTTGTCACTCATGGTGGTCGACAAGAGATTTGCGTGCCACGTGTCGCAACACGCCATTGGGCGCGGCAGAACTCGACAGGTGCGTCGGCTTGACTCTCACTCTCATTCTTGACTGGTGTTCGCGAGCTCTTGAGGTTCCATATGAGTAGTGACGGTGGTGACAGTCCGGCCTACGAGCCGTCTCAGGACCTACCAGAACCAACAGGGACCTAGGAGGAACTTCCCCATCGGCCTGAAGCATTCCACTCAATGGATGCGACGTCAATGTGAGATATTGATGCAAGCTCTTCACCCAATGCATGCAGACACTGACACATAGCAGTCTCTACATTGCTGGCGGCTCGCTCGATCATGACACCACCGAGTCGCAGTGGGCCCGGCACTTGATGGGCAATGGGCAGCTGACACAGAAGCGCGAACTCGAACACGGTATGCAGCGAGTTATGTAACAAATGGATATCTCAGCTATCTCACAGATGCAGATGAACAGTGTGACGCCCATGAGATCATCATCTCGAAGTTGAAGAAGGAGATAGTTCTCCGTGATAACGAGATTGCATGGCAAGACACAGAGCTCACAAAGCGTGCCAAGGGGATCAGTGTTCTGAAGAAGTACGTAGCAGATCTCGAAGCACAGGCACGGCTTGTCAAGAAGCAGAAAGTCTGTTCTGCTCTCCGTCTACCAGCCGCAGTGACTCTGGACGAACGGGATGTTTGGCAGGCGTCCGATGACTCCCCCAAGGTCGAGCCTCGGTCACCGTCTAGTCCGTACTTTGGGTACTCGGATGATGCTGATGTGCCCTTTAAACCATTGATTATATTAATATAACGCTTACGCATATCTGCGCACTACAGAGTGTTGGTATGGGGTTGGTACTTCGCAAGCTGAAACACCCGAGGCCATGGAACGGCAACAGGTAGGCTTGCGCCTACTACAGAACCTGCACTCCCTCGAGTCAGAGGGGGATGGCAAAGGGTCTACAAATACGCACCAAAGCAGCCCCGAAGTCGAATATGACTACTAGTACCGCCAGGACCCTGCCGAATGCGCTGTCGACAACCACTTCAAGCTCGCATTCCCCGGCAAGTTTGACAGTCGTGACCATGGGCGCTAGACTTTGATGCAGGCTGTTGTACGTCGTGCAGACATTGTTTGCTTGTTCGCAAACCTGACAGCATGTGCAGATGAGGGAGAGAAACAAGTGCGCTAAGCGCTCCCTCGGTTGACCTCATGTCGTGTTCGGAAACCGGGCATCATTTCCGCGCGGTTCGACCCTCTCACAGACTTCCCTGTCAGCATATGTTGCTGCTCTCAGCCTGTATCTGTTGTGCGATGATAGCCATATATCTGATGCCCATTTGTTCAAAGTGTGGTGCCCGTAAGTGTTGTGGGACATGAGATACAAGCAGGGGTCGTGCTCGCCATTTACATTCCAGGTAATTGACGTCGAGACGCGCATGCGCGACGACGAGCACTTCTCGCACGTCAAGCTTCTGCACCAACCACGACACTCCCGATTTCTTCTCTTCTTTCTCATTGAGTCATCTGTTGCTAGGTAAATCTGCTACGACCCCCGGGCTGCATGCTGACCCAAGATCACGGCTATAGTTGTGCTCGATGTTTGCCCAGCGACACGCATCGACCCTAGCCAGGCTCCACCCCAGTGCGTCAGCACACTCGAATCGGCTTGTATGTGTGGTAACAACATTTTCAGACTCACTATGTATACCCCATCCGAACTTACCAGCCAACAAGTTCCGCGGCATCAGAGTTACGGCCACAGCAATTTGGTTGCTTGGTAAGCAATGGCTCGCGCAAAGGCCATTTAGGGCTATTTGCGCGAGCCATCACTTACCTAAGCATTGTTCGCCTGCCTCGGCCCGCCACTCTGCCTTCCTCTCTCGTGCAGCTATGTGGCCCTTGCGTACGTACGGTCGAAGTCATTGAAGAAGGCGGCCCACGCTGCACCTTCACGCGTGTGTTCCTTCCGTGAGATTAAGCTGGAGATGCCTATCCGATATGGCACAGGCAAAACTGCGCGTTAGAGATGGGCGAGCTCGCTGTGGACACTAACGATGCGCGACCGCGTCTGGGTGTCTTGGAGCTCATATTGCGCAGCTGTGGGCGCTCATTCTGCCGCAGCATCCACGGCATTAGCTGGCGCGGGGTGAGGATACAACGAGAGCGCGAGGTAGCCGCGTCAAGTCCGAGGCGCGGCTCGGGCAGCTCGGGCAAACCACTTTGTCGCGACAAAGTGGTTTGGCGACCGCGTTCACCGCGTCGATGCAGCCCCTGCGCGCCGCCTCGCTGCTACCCTCACCTTCTGTGCCTGCTCTTCTACATCAGCAGGAGCCTACTTGACTTCTCCGGCATGTATCCTTCGAGTGATGGCGTGAAGAGGACAAGGTATCAGAAGGTTGCGGATACACTCTCGGGCCCGAACGAGACGCGTTCGTGCATATGGGAACAAGGTATGTTTGTGTCCTGCACATATTCTGGATATGTCAATGCGCAGCCTGGGACATATTGCAGGTCACTGTGACTGTCACCGCCTTGGTTGCGCGAGCGTCGAGAGGTTCCGCCGGGTACGAACCGCCCGCATCGTCTCGATATGCTCCACCGCGGTCAACACCGTAGTTGATGGGCGCGTCCTTCGTGCCAACATTGCGCACAGGTTGGGTGAATGCATATACGGCTGCGCGCACCTATTCGACGGCCATCACGGCAAGAATGACAACACGAAATGCTCGACCGCTCGACATACGGCACACGAGGGCATAACATGACAATGTCTGGGGTGGCGATGTCAACATGTTGTATTGCCACCCATCGTCCGGGCAAGTGCGATTTGCCCGTATGCTCGCTCGCTCCAGGGGCGTATGTTTGTTCTCCCCTGTCAGTTTGCTCCCAATCTTGATGTATGTGCTCGTTGCATTGACCCTTAACTGATTAGCATAATCATGAGACCACGGCTGCTTGTCTTGCCCATTACTGACCTGTTTTCACTTGTTCTGCTGTGCTGTTGACCAAGGGAGTTCCTCTACCGCTATTTGGACTCCATAACTCGATCTGATATATGTCTACTTTATTGTGATACAGTGGCCAATACTAGATACTATACAGTCATGCTATACAAAGTCAGGTTCAGGAAGCAAATCCTCTACAACACCGGCGAGGAAGCCGGACGCCAGTGTGATCTTTTCGACCAAGAACCATCTACCTTCATGGGGTATCATCGCCACGACTGAGTCAATTGTTGAATACTCCACAACAACGATACCATCGTCATTGTGTACAGGAACCTGGTCGCACGAGTAGTACGTGCCGTATGTCTCTTTCAGCAAGTCTGGGTCGGGCTTGCCGTACATGTGAACCATTGCGAGAGTGCGCTCGATGCCTCGTACTTTCAGTCTGAAGTAGTACAGTACTTCGCCGAAGGTCACTGTACTGCCGTGGATGATCTGGGAATCCCATCAGCATATGGCAAGATACTGTATCTGGAAGGCCTACCTTGACGTTCCGGGAGATGCGGAGTTTGTGTAGCTCTTTCAATGTCTCCCGCCATGCGCAACGAGCAATCTGACCATTGGGCAAAAGCAGTCGTGCCCAGCGCTCCACCCTTCCATCCCACAGAGCATGCTTATGGATCCCGGCCTTCGCCATATACCGCACGATAGCAGATCGTTCGGCACCAGTTACTGTCCTGGGAGTACGCTCGGTTGCATGCAGAAGAGTGTGGCCATTCTCGAGCTTGATAGCCGTATGTGGGAGCTTGTCCGACGGGGCAGAGGGATCGAGTTCAGGTGCGCGTGCGTAGAGTGCGTGTAGTTGTGCGAGGATGACTGCCTCATTTGAAAGGTTCGCGTAAGGATTTGACGGCTGGCGTACGAGCGCCCCGAGAATTCTGATACTGCGCTTGCACGTATACTGCGAGATGTAGCAGCC
Organism: Peniophora sp. CBMAI 1063; assembly: GCA_900536885.1. Taxonomy (NCBI): domain Eukaryota; kingdom Fungi; phylum Basidiomycota; class Agaricomycetes; order Russulales; family Peniophoraceae; genus Peniophora; species Peniophora sp. CBMAI 1063. The sequence goes on along the minus strand of UWZB01000300.1, from coordinate 3,589 downwards.
CATGCCAAATCGAGTGGTGTCGCGTGCCATGTGCCATGCAATATGAATTGCGTGTCGGACAAGGTGCATGGGAGCGGTCTTCTTCTCGCAGTAGATCACCTCAAACTCCTCGTAGACTTCGTTCATGAGGATATGAGCGCGATCGAGGTCTGCGCTTTTGACAGAGCGCTGATGAAGAATCCGGATAGTAGCAGCGGCTTTACAGAAATGCGTATAGAATGGCTCTGGCATGACACCTCGGAGCATCGCAGGGGCCAGACCGTAGAACCAGGTCAGGAACTCCCATGCCTTGTAGCCACTGTTGATCTTCTCGTACGGGTTACGAGGAGGACGCTCAAACGAGCTAGGCAGGTAACAGAGAACCTCTGCTACCTCTTTGCCGTGACGTGCGAAGAGTTCGCCGACAAGAAAGACCCAGCCCCATGTATTCGTGTTGTCGCCAGCACTTGCTTTGAACTTTCCTGTCCAGAGGTCGAGGAATAAGGCCACAAAGTTCAGAGCCGCCCAGTGCATCAGATCGGAAGGAAGGCATGATGGAAAGGGTAAAACTGTGGCGACTTCACTGAATAGCAATGGCTTAGAAATGCCGGTGTGTAGGCGTCGGCTTGCGTGATTGTCTTCATTGATAGCAGCGCAGACGTGGGCAAGATTCTGTCGGTAACTGAGTGGGGCGGTCAGATGCGGATACCAATGAAGTGATCCTGTGTGTACGTACCGACTATGTGACTGTTCGGGTGTCTCAGGCTCTGCCCAGACATCGTGGTCAGGTGCGTTCGAACCGTGGTCATTTGAGTCCACTGGTTTGAACAGTGCATATGTATACTGGTGGCTCTTGGGTTTGCGACGGCCCCTCTAGCCACAGTAGCGTCTGCAGCCCTCCTTTCCAATATGTCCGACGAGACCAGTGGCTTTGGCTTGAGCTACCATGTCTGCAGTTACAAAGACGACATGTAATGGCGCTGTATACTCGCGCTTCTGAGCTGCATTCCAGATTCGTAGACCCTCGCGTTGCAAGGCCTTGATGTGATAAAGGCCGGGGAATACAAAGGAGTCGAGGCAGCCGGGTTTGTTCGGACCAGGGATGACAGCACCTGGAATGACGTACTGCTTCTTGTAGCGCAGATTGGGGGGAAGATCAAGCAAAACCCAGATATAGACATAGCAGTCTGACTTCTTAAGCTCCCAAAGCTGGAAGCCATCCCCCGACCACATGAGGCATATGTCGTCTGCGCCAAGCTCTGTGTTCAAGATGTCTGTTCCCGTCACGAAGTCTTCGACGGTATCAACAAAACCCTTCTCATTGAACTCGGGAAAGAGCTTTGCTGTAGCGCGTGCACGATAGGAAGCGGCATCTGCATGATCCGGGGTTGCAAATTGAGCCTGGAGTGCAAAGCCGGTGAGAACGGTGTCGAATGTTCGTCACGGTACGTCCTTCTTGGTGTTGGAGGGATCGAAGCGAGGCTGGCTGCGCTTAGGGCACGACCGGTTCTCGACCTTGGCAGGATCGAGACGTGGGCCTGTGAATGCAGTGCACGAGTTGACACACATGTCAAAGCGTACAGTTCGAACACCACTGAGATTTACTACTGCCTTCTTGACGAGGTGATACGAAAGGATCGGGATATCTGGGTACACGGCCCGAATGCCTGCGACAACCTCATTATAGGTTTTGATGGATGCATGGCGGCAAGCAATGAACAGATTAAGACCTAGACGTAGTGCAAGATCACTCAGATCAAGTACGGCATGCGAGGGATGTTGCAAATCGTGAAGATCTTCAGCACCAAGTGCACTATGCTTCTCGTTGTCCAGGCTGGCATCAGCGAGCAGGGCTGCGTATTCCTGAGTGAGCTTTATCTCCTTGATCTGCGATAGTGGTATCTGCGCGAGCTGAGGACCAGGAGGCGGAGCATCCCCTGTAGGTTCAGGGCTGGGAGCGCCTTCACGTTCAAGATCATGGTGCTGGTCCATATCTTCGTGATCAAGATCGTGGCGCTCGTCATACTGCGCTTCTTCGGCCATTCGAGCTTCTTCAGCCCGTTGCGTATACACTGCATCAAGACTCTCTATCTCTTGAGCAAGTCGACGGAGTGCGGCATCGTCAGCACTACCGGGATTGGCGTCGGCGGCCTGCTCGGCCAATCCAGTGAACCGTTCGAGAAGTCGATCCAGCTCATTGAGTGTAGCCTCGTTTCTATCAGGACGGTGCTGGCTCGTACGAGGCGAGAGTGGTGGAGAAGCAGTCTGAGAAGGAGAGCGCGGATTGGGATCGGGGAATGGGTGTATCTTCCAGTAGTGTCAGTACGTGAAGTACCACCATGACAAGCTTGGCATGAACATACCTCTGGAATGGGATCATCGACGTCCATCTCGTCTCCCATGTCGCTATCGAGTGCCTGCAATGACATTAATTGCAAGGATTGGGGAAAGTCTCAGACTGATAGATAACTTGCCTCTGTTCTATCATGCGGAGATCCCGCCAGTGTCCGAGTAGCAGATGCAGGAGAAACTGCCGGCAGCAGGTGTCATTCAATTGATATAGGTCTGGGCTACTCTGAGTACTCACCTGGTGTTGTGGCATCACTTTCTGAAGTAAGTGTGCAGCTTTGCGGCCTGTTCCGACCAGGAGATCGGGTGGTAGAGTAATGCCGATCCTGTATTCGCAATGGTTGTACCAAGTGGATCACTTAACAGGCTGCCGAACACCACCACACATGACTTTACAGTCACAGTAGTACTCTTTCTCGTCGTGGTCTGACATCTTAGAGATGCCACTGAGTATTGGCGGCGAGGGCAAACACGAGATCTGGAGGGGACAGAGGAGAATGGGACTCGAGCGCAGAACTGTGTGATCGGGTCGACTAGCTATCTTATCGCACAGACACGCACACGGCATGGCAGAAGTGAATATAATAGCATGGTTCCTAGCTACTAGCTATGTGCCATTTCGCAACCAAAGAAAACCATGGATGTTCGAGTTGAGTCGCGTCGAGCGCACTTGGCCCGTCCACGTGGGCACTTGTCTTTCGGCTTATCGTCATCCTCGGCGCTTTCTTGGTTGGCTTTGCCGTGTTCTTGGTTGGCTTTGCCGTGTTCTTGATTATCCTTGGTTCCGAAGTCTGCACGTTTTCACTGGGGCTCAAGAGATGAAGACAAAATAGTGCATTGATGGAGGCAACCCTAGGTGGTAGGTATAGAGTGAAAAACTGCAGAACAAGAGCCTGGGAGTGGGGGTTTATAAGGGAAATCAGAATGTAAACAAAGGTAAATAACGGAAAATGCCGGAAAATAATAGGGTCTGATGGGGTGAAACCATGACAGCTCACTTCTCGATTATGACCATCGACAACCCTATGAATCACTATTTCCCAAGGGATGAGCTTATGGTGGTCATCAATATGCCATAGATGGTTGCAACAGGGAACAGAATAGATGTGGCGTGTGATGGCTAGATTGCTTCGTAGAGTACCATATGGTTTAGCTACCTAGACCCGAGAGCCCTGGTCATTAAAGGCCTTGTTAGGCCCGAGATTCCCGGTCATTAACCGATAATTGTGGAGGGCTGCACAGAGGTATAATATATTCGATG
>UWZB01000299.1:5196-41286 GCA_900536885.1 Peniophora sp. CBMAI 1063 | reverse complement strand
CGCACCAGCAGGATGTATCCACGCCGCCCGTGCATGAGCGCGACGTCGGCGAACTTGAGAGACCGGAGCGTGCTCATGCACGAGAGCATTTTGTGCTCAAGGTGCGCCTCCTTGAGCGCATTCCGCACGTAGCTCGGGTCGTCGATCTTGCATGCCGCACGGCGTTGCGAGACCCACGATATGGCGCTAGACGGGAGGCCGGGCATCTCGTGCCCGAGCTATAGAAGTTGAGGTAAGCTTTCCATCGATCGCCCGCACTTCAAGCCACTTACCTCGAACCAATGCGCAAGTTCCAGCTGCACGAGCGGTTTGATCATCGAGAAGACAGCCTCTTGATGATCTTTACCCCATAGGCTGGCGTACGAAAACGCAAAAGCCGCGAAGCGCATCACGCAGTCGGCGAACTCGAAGGCGGGCCCCTTCGGAGCGGCGCCCTTATTGAGCGCGACGGCGAGTACTTCTTCCGCACCTAGTGTATCATCGTTCTCCATCTCTTCCCCGGACGAACTCAGCTCCTCGATCTCGCTCCTCTTCCTCTTCGAGGCTGGCGTCACAGACCCCAAGGTCTCCGCGTCGTCCTCCTCAGCTAGGATGGCCCGAGTTGCCACGCGCCTCGTTCGCGCGGATGAGCGCCTTGTCTTCGACGCGCGCTCGGAAGCGCGTTTATCACCGACTTCCGCAACATTCTCGTCCTCGGACGCCTCGGCCAGTTCACGAGCGACACGTAGATCGTCGTTATCCGGCTGCGTGTCGACCTCGGCGTCAGTGGTTGTTGAGTCGATGCCGTGCACGGCAGATTCGCGAGCGTCGAGTGTGAACGGTTCCTCGAGAAGCTTCGTCCACACTTCGGCGTCTGGTGATAATCGGTCAGTACGCTCTTGTAGCATGACCCACATGAGTACGTACGTGTGTCACCATCGACGCGCTTAGGCGCCTCTTCGATAATATCTGTGCTCGTCGCGTGTTTGATGCCTGGTTCGATGTCAGATCATCCCGGTGCACGCCTAACCGCCCCTGCTCACCGTCTTCGCGGACTTGGGTCGACGCACAGTCCTGCTGATCAATAGCAGCTTTGCCCGACTCTGCCTCTGCGAAGAGAGGTTGACGTTAGCCTCCCAAACGCGGATAGACCAGAGGTACGACACTTACTTTGTGTCGATGACGCGTCAACCGCCGCCGCAACTTGAGCGCGGGCGGCTTCCTGCGCCTGGGCCAGAGCCAACTGCGCCTTGGCGACTGCCAGCTCGGCTTGAAGAACGGAATCCGACATGTCGAAGGTGCGTAAGAGGTTGAGCTCGCTGTTAGCTGGTGATGGTATGGGTTAGAATGCAGCAAGTAGCGAGTCGGGAATAAGTACCCACCTCGACGCACTTCCCACAACTTGAGCGCGATCAATCCTGCCCATGTACCATTTCCGGCGTAAGACGATCTCAACTTGAGCGCAATCAAACGTGCCCACGTACCCTTTTCAGCGAAAGAATATCAATCTCGGTCTCAGTATGACTCACGCACAGTGACCCCTGTATGGAAAGTGTGTGTGCGGGCGAGCTTGGGCTCCACGAGGCCGCCGCGCGCGATATGTGGTGTCGCCACATTGAGAGTTCGGTGAACATCATACCTTTGTCAGTCCGAATAATGTCCAATGCCTGTCACACACAAGCACAACGAGCATTTAGTACTATCAATTCTAGCGGACGATTCTTCAAGGCCGCGAGGCCGCGCGCCATCGCCGTTAGAAGCAGGAAGACACGCGCGCGCGCGCGCGCGTTGATGGATCCGATTCTCCCGCGCTTCCACTACTTACTATTGGCCTCGTCCTCCGGTCTTCCTGAGCGTACGAGGGCGGTATCCACTGCTCACCAGCAGGGTCCTGCGCCATCGAATGCTCGGGCTGCGCGCGAGACGGTGTGAGCGTTGACGAAGGATACAGAGACGAACCAAACTCGTACGTGCATACGGCTACTCAACTCAATCTTGCACGGCTCTAACACCCTCCTCCATAGTTGGACACACGATCGCCATATTTGCGTCGACGCCAACTTTCGATTGGCCAACAGGCTCAACAGCTCCACTGACAAGACCGACCCGAGTCTGACTGATGGTCGAGCGTATGTCGTCTCTTCAAAAGAGTTTGTGAGGTACTACGATGCCATGGAGAAGGATGGCAGCAGGGAGAAGGTAGGCGCTGAGCTCATCACCCGTATGGCAACGTCTGACACTTTCCAAAGCCTAGCGATTGCTCGCGCTTCGGTGCGCTGGAGTGTGCAAACCCAAAGGGCGGGCGGTACATGCGCAGCACCGGCGTGGCGGTGGTGTTCTGCGTAAGGCACGATATGATACTACCGGAGGCGATGGGGCAGTTGAAAGTGGGAGAGAGGTAAGCCTTTCCGCCCTGCGCGTCTTTCGGTACTTGCTCATTTGCCGTGCAGATACAGCGTTACTTACGCGTCTGCTCCTGACGCTCATGCTGCTGCGAGTCCCGCCTCCTAGGACGCGACGCGCGTCTGTCTCTGCGCTATCGACACTCTTGCTTACAGAGCATACCCTACCACCTTCTACGCCCATCTCGACGCGCGCATAGACGCGTAACCCACTCTTCAACGCGTCAGCTTAGCTGTGGCACCTCCACCCTTCGCGCCTTACCACGACCACGACCACGACCCTAATACCAATGTCGCTCAACGCATCAACGGACTCCTGGGTTCGCTCCTACGAGCACCTGCAGCACCTCCCGCGCGCAGACGAGGCGCTCGACCTGCTCAAGCGCATCGCGTCGCTCGTGAAGCCCATCATGCGCAAGCACGCGTGGATGCTGCCGACGCTCGCGGAGTTTTTCCTGATCAGACGAATTTGCTCGGTGCGCTTTGATACTACTTAGTGTGTACCTGTGTGAAAGAGGCTGATGCGTGGTTGATAGGCATGAGTATGTGTATGATCTGTGTCTGAGAGGGCAAGTGCTGAGGGGATTGTGTGTTGCAGATGTTAATGGCGGACAGAAGATCCTCATCAGGCTGCGCCCGCACTACGATAGCGCGGCCTTCATACCCGAAGAAGAGCTCCTCGGCACGATGCTCCACGAGGTACTCCCCCCCTCCTTCCTCCCAACCACCTACCTCATATCCTTCCGCAGCTAACGCACAACGTCCACGGCCCGCACGACGCGCACTTCTACGCCTTCCTCGACACGCTCCGGGACGAGCTGTACGAGCTCCGCCGGCGGGGGTACGCCGGCGAGGGCTTTTTCTCGCCTGGACGGAGGCTCGGGGGCTCGGGTGGACTGTCGCATGATGTGCCGGAGCATGTTAAGCGGCTGCGCGCGGTTGAGGCGAGGCGGGGGATGCAGGGTGTTCTGGGCGGAGGAGGTGGAGGGGCGAGGTTGGGCGGGGGAAGTCTGGCCGGTATAGGACTCTCGCCTAAAGAAGCCGCCGCACTCGTACGTCCTTTCCCCCTCTTCCCCATCCCACTCCAAACTAACAAACCGTCCCTGCGCACGTAGGCGGTAACAATGCGCGCAGAAGACGCGGCCCACTGCGGCACGGCGACCGCGCGCGCGAGGACGCCGAGATGGAGCGGGCGCTCCGGGAGAGCGTTAGGACGGCGAGTGATGTGGTTAGGGAGCAGGAGGAGATTGAGCGGGCTATTAGGGAGAGCGCGCGGATGGCCTGTAGTTCGAGCTCAAGTCTGAGGCCGCCGCCGGTGAATATGGAGACGCGGCCGAGCTCGAGGCCGGCGACGACGTGGGCGTGTGCGGTTTGTACGCTTGTTAGTCCTGTTACGGCGAAGGCTTGTGATGCGTGCGAGACGCCGCGACCGGCGGCAAAGTCGACGTCGACGCGCTCTGCGCCTGCTTCCACGACTTCACGGACTGCGCCGTATCCTCCGCTATTTAATTCGAGACCGCCGGAGCCGAAGGGGTGGGACTGTAGCGCGTGCGGGGAGAGGGGGATGCCGCATGAGTTCTGGACATGTAGCTTTTGCGGGGTCGTGAAGGGGGATAGCAGTGTGCGGTATTGAGCGCGGATTCGCTGTCGTGAACGGTGTATTGCTGGATCTATTGTCGTGTTTTGCTTTTGTTGCTTGTGCTTTGATTGCTTTGCTGCGTGTATAATATCTGTACCAATTTACAGACTGAAACCCTCCAACAATACACCATGCGCTTGTGTGCGCTGACAACCATACCTTTGCTCTCTCGAACCCAAGCTCTACGCGAACGAAGCCCAAACCCCGCACACACTCCCCCAACCCCCATAACGCCCCTCACCCAATTCTGCCTCTCCCAAGCCTTAACACCCTGCACAGCCCTCTCCCCGCCAACCTTCTTCGCCTCGACCTCGTCCTCACTACCCTTCACAAGCTCTTCAATGCCCTCTAACATAACGAAGAACGTATACGGCAACACCCCAACGGTCAACGCGGCCGCTGCCGCGAATAAGAAGCTGCGGTGTGCAGCGCCAAACGAGCCATGAGTGGTGAAACGCGCGTTGGAGGCGTTGAGAGCGGCGTGGGCGTATGCGATGCTTGAGAGCGCGGCGAGGGGCGGCTCCTAGCTAAGTATGGTGTGGACGGCTTACTACGAACCCCTAAGTTTTGACTGTTATCTGTACGACTGTGTAGAATTACCAAGTTCGACTTGATTTTCTGCAACCTCGAGCGAGGAGTGTAACGTAATAATAACGGGATGACTAGTAAGGGGTCTATTCTGCGAGACGATAGTAATAACGCGCAAAAACGAGACACACGAGAATCGAACCGGCAGCATGTTCCGTCGTGACAAATCGCCTAAAGCAGTTGCCACTCAGCCATCCGCTCTACATCGGAGCTTCTATCCAAAACAATATATTTTTACCAACATGCGTCCTATCAACAGAACGTGACCTCCCTGTAACACATTCAACGGTGCGCCCTTGACGCGCTCTTTGCCCTCACCAGCACCCGCTGAATAGGTGCGCACCACTATAGCTGCCCGTATGCGCACATGCTGACCACATTTACAGTGGAGTGTTTTGTTGGAATTATTGTGACGGTCTTCGCGGAGTGACAACCGTAGGATCGCCAGGGTCATGTAAGGTGCGTGGGCCTACAACCATGAATGCATCTTTCATGCTAACAAGTATACCTAGATTGTGTCTACCGGTTGTTGGTCCGAACGGACGGGGACGTACTCCTACGATCAATCACGGTGGCGAATGAGTGCTGCCAGCTCGTTGTGTGCAGGCTCGTGCGGTGCACTCCCTCACATTCTTGGTTATTTAGTATGTGCGAAAATGGCATGACGCATGCGATGCATCTGAGCGCGCTCCGAACGGCCTGGCGTGGCAGCCGTAGGCTTGGGCGAGGATCTAAATTATCGAGGCCAGTATGATTGGAATACTTATTCGTCGAGGGTACTTGATTGAACTGAATACTCAATTGGACTGAATACTCAATTGGACTGAATACTCATTCTAAGCATTCGACGTAACCCACGACTGTCTCGCTTGTAACATGCTCTCAATTATTCTTGTCCCGTTCTTTTCTGCCACGTTGAATGACGTGTTAGACTGCTTTTGATGTAGCCCAAGGCTCGTGAAAGAAAGTTGTGGCAGTCTAAGTGCGTAGAGAGCCGAGCGACGCTTCCGATACACGTGGCAGAAGACGTGTGCGCGTTGCCAGTCCTACTGTCGCTCTCTCCCGCTTTCATTATCGTCTAAGTGCGAGGCTCGATCGCCTGTCGATATCTACAAGCGGGTCGAGAGAAGTGATGGTTGGTCTTTCGGAGAGGTGTCTCCGTGCGAGCGTGCTGTGCGTAGCATTGAGCTCGACTCTGGACGCAAATTGACCGCCATCGCCGTCCATGCGACCTTTTACTGTGGTGACTGGCGCTTCGTCGCTATCATTGATGGAACTGTGAGATAGGCGGTAATATATTATCCCAGCATGAGAGGTCAACCCGTGGCATCGCGAGTACCACCACCGGCCTCGGTTGCTTCCTGTGCCTATGATGATCTTGCTAACGTGAATCATATAATCATACGTAACTCGAGACCAGTCATGTTCCATTCTATACTTCCGGCGTTTCGCTTGTGCCGGACGTGAACAAGGGCGTCGAAGTTCAATTTAATGAGATCCGCCGGGGGAAGCATTGACTACATAGGTCGAACGCGGACGATACATGCTAAGTATCTCCACGACACTCCTTCCCGTGATGGAACACAAACTCAGTGCGACCTTGTCAGCGATACATTTCCCGTACATTGTTCGGTGCCCACTGACAAGACTTGAACAACAGGACTGCCTGGCTCAACGCCATGACCCCTACAGCTCAATTCAAGGCTCTCACTCATGACAAGCGCCTAGAGCTACTAGATGCTGAGACCGAACGTTTCCAGTCAATCGGCCCTCTTTTCAGACAGCGTCGCAACGCGTACTGCATATGGTGCAGCTTCCCACCCGAGGTCCTCTGTCTCGTCCTCGAAGAGATGCAGAGTGTGAGCGGTTGGCCTGTGGTCCCGGCGCTCGACAGAAAGGACGGTCGTAATCTTGGATGGATTGCCGCTACGCATGTATGTTCGGTCTGGAGGAAGGTGCGTCCCATTCCACTAGCTGCTATAACTCGTTGACTGACGTTCATACGCCAGGTTGCGATCGCTGCGCCTACACTCTGGGCAGAGCCCGATGATCTTCTCGCCATGTCGTGGACGCTGATGTCCGCGGTCATTCAAAGGTCCCAGCGCCGTCCTTTCAACATCAGCTTTTTCGGTGATAGCCATGTCACCTTAGGTCGCCTCGACGCCAGACTACCCCAGTGTTTTGCGCCGCCTATGTACGATCGTCTTCAGGAATTAAGTCTCGAAGAATTCCCCCTCAGCGCGTATGAGCGCGTAGCCAGTCATCTAAGTGCAGCGTTCCCGAACCTGCGAACACTGCGCGTGGACCTTCTTCTCGAGGAGATGGACGACGTCCCGGAACTGCCTTCCGACATGCAATTAAGTGCATCTTTGACCAAACTCGTTCTGATAAACTGCCTCCCCCCCCGTTGGAGCCCCTCCTTTTTCGGCTTACGGCTCAAACACCTTACTGTGCGGTGCCCCGAGCAGACTCCACCCACCAGCCTTCCTTCGGTCCTGCAACTTGCGACCGTCCTCATGTCTTTGAAGTCTCTGGAGGTTCTTACTCTCGAGGATGTTTTCGCGGACAGGTTATTGCTGGAAGATTGCTATCCTGCCATCATTCTACCCCTTTCACTGCGCTTTTGCGAATTGAGAGCTTCCGAACATAACGCGTGCCATCGCGCCTGCTTCGAATTCCTCGCACATCTTGTTCCCCCCTGCAACGTGGAACTCAAAGTCGATATCTACGATCCCTACGACATCAGTTCCTTCAGCAGCGGGGTTGACTTACCAACCTTCTCTACCCTGACTTCGACGGCCATTCAGAGCGTCTATGGCCATCTGAGTCCTGCAAAGGCACTCATCGTCACAGACACGGCCTTTCTCACACATAGAAACGACACGTCGGAGTCATCGTTGGGCCATCTCATGGACACGTCGCACGGTGTCTTCAGCGCACTGATAGACAACAGAGAATCCCTTATCACTCTCTCCTTCGAGGCTGCCGGCGTCCAGCCTCTTGCCACATCTAGGCTTCCAATGACGCTGGAGCATCTGGCCTCCATAAGTCTCACCGCGAGAGGGTTGTCCATCGTCTACGACAACCCCGCCTGGTGGGACGCTTTTGAGACAGCAAGAGGCGTACGCAGGCTGAGTCTGTGCATGGACGACTGCGCAGCGGTACTTTGGCTGGCCGAGCGTGTCATGGAACAGGGCGAGATGGGCTTTCCGTTCTTCCCAAACTTGGACAGCATATGTATCACTGCTCAAAACGTCCGCATCGCGAAGGATCCGCGTCACCGGCCATCATTCGAGTCTGCTCTACGCGCCCTTGAGGCAGTCGTGAAGGGCAGGAACACCATTGGCCCGTGCAGAGTCAGGGAGGTTGTAGTGGACCAGCTGCTTCGCGAGTGGTGGGCTTGGGATACGTTCGCAATCCATGCCCAAGTTACCTTTGATGGATTTCTTGTACTAGACCGTATTGTGTAGACGATGTACCGCGCACCTGTGTGCTTGCCTCAATATCAGAGTGCTTGAAATTCGGCTACTTGTCACAGCAAGCGGGGACAATACGCCGTTCAAGCATTTCGCTTAACGCCCACGAGGGTGCACGAATAGTAGGGAGCAGGCGATGCTCCAGCCAGAGCCCGACCTCACGTACGATATTCATGGGATACGGCTAGCGCGCCGCGAGGCGACCACGGTAGGGCAGCGAGACTTCACACGATTACAAGGAAACGGTGCCAATGATGTGATTGCGATGGCAATGGTTACACGAACAGGCCCGGTATCGCACATAAACATATAGAACACGAGGGATTGTCGGACAGCGGCGCCACACGTAGAGTTGGCCGCTTGACTCACGGCCCCGACAGGCGACGAATTCCCCGAGTCTGAGAGGCTCAATGTCCAGCAGGTAATGGGTGCGAACTAGTCGTTCTCGGCATGGCGACCTGTATGTGCGGAGATTGCTAGTTCCAGTGTCGACCCAGTGTTTCTTTTGTGGAAGGAGTCTAGGATGGGACCAATAGTGACAGTACTTAATGGTGCCCCCGCCGTTCCCTGTTCGCAGACCAGCTCTCCTGCTCGAAGGATCGAACTAACCAAATGACGCGGATCTTAGGTCTTGCTTGTCAACGGTACATGGTTGACAATATTCGAAATCGAATGGCAGTTGATTCAAGCGCGCAAGTAGATATAAGGAGTAACACATAAGACACGCAAGGATGACGGGTCAAGATACTGGAAGGCTGATGCATCCACGGCGCAGCGTATGAGTTCTGGTACTGTGCCAAGAACGGAGCACATCGTGAGATCGCATATCCGCGTGCGGTACAGATGCATTGCCCATCTACTTGCATGCACGATCGCCTGCTCATGCTAGGAGTCCCTCCCCCGCTCCTTCTCGACAGGCACATGAGCACTAACGAGAGTACCAGATTCGTCCTTGGCGATATCGGCGCTGCTCGCATCGATACTCTGGGTAGCAGCGCCGAGCGAATCGCGAAAGTACGCTTCAGGTGCGTCGGCCGCCAAGGAGGCCTGCGCTCCCGCATTTTCGTGCACGGAGGCTGCCTGCAAGTCGGTGTTGTCGGATGCCGGAGAAGCTCGGGCACAGCCATCCTGAATCGTGCAGTCTCTCGCATGTTTGACGCTGTTGGCGACTAACGAAGAGGATGCATCTTCATCCTTGGCGGCTAAGAGTCCCGAAACATCGACCAGGTTGGCAAGATTACGAGTCATCCCTGACTCGTTGATTTGTAGATGTCGGTTTCGCGTGTGCCTGAAAGTTGGGCGTCTTTAGGAAGTCGGCTCCCACGACCCCTTCGCGTGCCGCGACTTCTCGGCATTCTCGGCCTTCCGGCCCGATTCGCCCTTGTCCCAAGAGCGCGCAAGCCAAAGTCCCATCCGAGAATACTTTCCAGTGTAATGAAAGGATAGCAAAAGGATTAGTGATGTGGGTATGTATGTCATGTCCGTAGGCTCAGAAGCCGCCGATGGGTAAAGAGGAGACGCTAGGGGGGCAAGAAGCATGGGCATCAGGACAAAGGAGGGAGTACGCCGTAGCTGTTCGGAATATGCATGGACAACAGTATTTTACGGTGCGCAATAAGTATCATAGGAGTCGATTAGCCGACCAGCCTTGCACGGGAATGTTCACAAGGACGCCGGAGTGGAAGACAGTGCCACACGGGGCCACGTGCACGAGCGGATCACGTCAAACGCCGAGACGGGTCTTCACCTTGCGTGCTCGAGAAGTTTAGGCGCCAAAGTTACAAATGGCGTGTTACTACCATGATTAGTGGTCAGTATAAGACATGCTTGAAGCTTTCTGACATCTGTGTCCAGCGGAGCTGATTCCGTTAGGCTCTTGATTTGCCTCATATGCTCAAACGCCTACCTTTGGATTGTGATATCAGTCTCTGAGTTCGTACCAGATGTGTTCTAGAACCTTTGGATGCAGCATAGTATGTAGCGCACAGTAGTATTACGGCTTCTCTACCATGTTCTCATGTATTGGCTTTCCATTCATGCATTCGAGTCTTAGAGTCTGAAGCGCAGATAGTATTGATTGAATATATCGGAGGATATGAGTGAACGCAATAGCGCCTGGACTACTGTTGGTACTCTCATTTCACGATCAACAAGAACAACGGCTAGTTTGATTACGTCTTTGCTGTGGTTGTCGTTGTATCGGAGTCGCGGCCCGAGCACATTTGACCGTCGTCTGTGCACGCGTTTGCGTTCCTCGTCCCACCACCATCTCTGTTGTCTCACCTCCACTTGATTACCATTGTATCTCGCTTTTGTCACTCATGCCTCCGTCACGGACTGTTCGCAGCATACAAAACTCGCACATTAGCAGTGGTGCTCCCCCAACGGAAGTCGGCGGTCAAGTCTCGTCAACGCGTGACGGGGCCGAAGTCCCCTCAACGCAAGCCGATGCTTCGGCTAAGTTGAGGCGCAGTTCGCGAACGAGGAAGGCCCCAACTCCGTACATCGATGCTCACGTCAAGTCAAAGCGGAAAGGAGGCCGCAGGAAGGGTTTGACCAAGGAACAGCGCTTGCAAGATAGACGCTATCCGCAAGGTATCAGCAAGGATAGCAACTGGCTTGAAGTATCTCGCGCCTTTCAGGACGAATACCTTGAGAGGGTTACGCTGTCGGAGGATCACGCAGAGGTTATGTCGCTCAGGGATCATCCCATGGTCGTGGGAACGTTGTGCGTCGTGAACTTACTTTATCGTGCGATGTATGCTGACACGCGCTCCACAGGAATGAGGAGAACACAGCTACAATCGAAGTACCCTGGTTGACAGAGAACGCGTTGGGACTGCCCAACCGTGTGATCTCTGTTGGAAGGCTTGTACTGATGCCTTCGGCTACGGAAGAGGGATTCCCTAAGGAGTTTTGGGGAGGTGTACTCACAGACTTCGATAAGAAGAAGGGTGAAGGGACCATCCGTTTCCTGGAGTCGTTTGGTTGCATGATGGCCGTCGCTGAGAATGGGAAGGCTACTAATGCCAAAAGGTATGTGTCTACCACGCTATCTTCATTCGTCTGCTAACATTTGCACGGCAGTCTCGGCCGACAGCTTAAGCATCTTCCTCCGTCGGATTCTCATCCCAACATGGTGTTCATGACAGACGAAGTGCTTGACAATATTCCTTTACATCATCTCCTCGGTGCGTCTGTTGTTTGTTCCTCTCTACATCCGCTGTCGTCTTACATCTGGAAGTTGCACCCACAGAGGAAGAGATCACGACCATGTGGAATCTCTCTCGGAACTTCGCCGTCAAAATTGTTACCAACGAGAACACGAACAGACGCAGCTATGAAATCCATGACATCCACAGGGCTCCAATCCAGCGCAACGGTACGCCGGAGGTGTAGGGCCTTTAGTCTGCTCGTGTACCGGCTTGTATTAATGTAGACTCTCATATTTCTGCCTCGTTGTAATCGATAATTGTCACCATTGTCTAGCATCTGCATAGACCACAAGTGTGTTGAGAGTAAGTAGCCATGCACTAGGTTTGTCTTGAGAGCTGACGCCATTGCTACATAACGTTCGATTCCGAGAGTCTATTGGCAATGTATCCTGCCTGCCATATGCATCCGGCTATGCTAGCTTGTCTCTTGTCGGCATTCTGGCGCTCTCTCTGTCTTGACTTCTGTGCCGGTACCATCTTCTGTACTCACCATTCGTACTTTCAACCGGATACAGATAAGCCAGCCTTCAATCTCGGGCCTCATGATTCTCGTCTCATGTTTCCGATTCATGATCATCAGGGGTTTCTGTGAGACTTCATCTAGTCTCTCTGTGAGACGCTTACCAGCCCTGCAATCTCGGAAACAGATGCTCTCTATATGAAGCCGACTGATCATTTCATCTTTGACTCAATATGCGAGCCAGCTGGATTGAGAACCTCATAAAATTGTCTTAAACCACCTTTCTATGTCTACATCTGACCTATAGACCGCCCACTCTTGCACAGTCGGTAGACAGAAAGTGCCAGATAGCTCCTGAGCTCGCGTAAGCCGCTTACACACCAACAAAACACCAACAAAACGGGATGGTGTTGATGTTTTTGACTCGTGAGGCGTAGATCTAGACATGCTATTCATATCTCTGGTCCAACTTGTCTTCATTCATAGTCGCCGATTTCCATGACGATTAGGTCTGACAGAATTTAGAACAACCGCTGTTCGCGGACAATACGGCGCGACCATTGTCTGTCCAAGTGTGCCCTTGTGGCCCCCCTTTACTTGCAGTATACGATCAGATACTCCCTAGTGAGGTCCCAGTAGCTGTTTGTGTAATGCTATCATGTCGAAGAGGGTCTTTTGAGGCAGCGGGTGCCATGGACACGTCACACTGAATTCGATGACGTGGTGATCGATGGGAGTCTCTATGCACGTTCCCTCGCCGACTGGATTGTTCTTTCACTTGCCTCTCACTGCATCTCAGATGGCCATGAGTCAAGCCAATATTCCGAGGTATATATGCGCAAAAGTACTGCGTGTTGTCTGTCATTAACATCGTTGACTCTAGTACCTCCCTCATCGAGCGACTCTTGCACGATGAGATCATTCGGGAGATTATGTCGTTCACATCCGAAGCGGATCTGCCTTGTCCTCCTGAGACACTTATAGACCCCCCTCCTGATGAGGAAGATACAGTTATCCCTCCCGCATGGAGTCATTATCCGGAGCTATTGCCGGAGAACTTGGTCTCTCCTGGACCAGGACACTTGGGCAGCGCAGTGCTTATGAGTCATGTTTGCCAGCGTTGGCGGCAACTTGCTCTCGACCATGCTACCTTGTGGGCGCATACAATCGGGCTACTCCCCAAACAGGTCGAGATCATGGTGTCTCGTAGCAAAACGTCTGACCTGCATGTCATGCTTTATGGGGCATGCGACCGACCTGACCCCGATCTGGTGCTTGAGTACTTCAGGCGTAACCCACAAGCCTCGAGCCGCATACGCACTCTCATCTGGGTCGACGCTCGTATCAGTCACTTCCGTGACAACTATTGCAGCCCAGGCGCGTCCGGTCTGCTCACCCAGTGTGACCTGAGTGGCTTAGTTGATCTGACGGTCTTCGCCCGTGAGACCTTTCGTTTCGAGGACACTCCTATCGATCCCGAGTGGGGATCCACCCATTTCATTCACATCGATCTTCCTGCATTAAAATCGGCCAGCATACACGACACCGTCTTCGCATTTCACAACGCGCGAAATCTCACGACACTCTCTCTACAAATGCTGGACGAACTAGACCGCGATGACCCGTTCGGGAACCTTTTCTTTAATCTTGGCCAACTTCTTTGCTGCCTGAACATGTATAAGGACACCCTTGAGTCCTTGGAGTTGAGCAGTGTGCGCTACACTGTCTTCAGGCCGTTCGTATACGATGTGATTGCTGCGGCTTTCGAATCGGTCGATGAAGCCATCATTCAGTTCTCTCGCCTTAGCAAGCTTGTCGTTCGCGATGAGTTTTGGCAGCCAGAGTATCTCTCCTCTGACGATGAGGGGATAGAAGATCAACCATACGCCGAACCCATACCGCTCATATATGCGTCGGCTTCTCCGCTCGCCATCTTCTTCTCTTTCCTCTCTTATCCAAAGACTGCCGATGTCACTCTCCACGTCGTATGTGAATCTGAAGGATCAGCTGAGACTATGCACAAGGTCATCCCGACGTTATACGGTGCTGGGACACCATACTGCGATGCATCGCGCGTTCTTTTCAGGCCGGATCTTGACGAGATTTGGATAGCCTTCTACAGTCTTCCTGAAGAGATCCGTCTCACTTATCCAGAGGTCGATGACATTGAGGTTGTTGACCCATGGCTTGATACGGTTTTTGGCCTATTTGTGCCGGAACACGACACCCTGACGCATAACCGTCGTCCCTCCCTATCAGTCATGATTTCCTATGGCGACTTCCCACACCCTCCAGATATTGTCAAAACACTTCTTGGAGATGATGTGGATCTTGCAGCACTCGCTGTGCGGAGTGCAAATGAGGACGATTACTCCCAGCTGCAACAGTTCATCGATTCTACAGCCAACCCGGGCTTCACTCGCTGGGAGCCGTTGGCAGGAGCCATGGGAGAGAGTACAGGCGACACCGTAGTGGCAGCCGGTGCTGGAGTTGATGGAGGCAGAGAAGAAAGGATGGAGAGGGTGAGCAATTAGTGGTGGGTGGGGTGGGGGATTGAGAGGTGTGAGTAGAATGCTAAGGGAAGTCAAAGGCAAAGGCAAAGGCAAAGGCAAAGGGCAGAAAGGATTGTCATGCCAAGTGAAGGGCGAATGACAGGGATATTATGTACAAGCAGAGTTTTGCTGTGAGTCTTCAGTATGGCATCCCACTTCCATGACTTCGCTATCTCTTCTCATTATATTTTTGCAATGCCCCGGCGCCCGACATCGCAGCCTGATTGGTCTGCATGGTACGCTGTATTTATGGTGTCATGGCATTAGTATCCATGGCATGGATACCTGTGTTCTCGCCATACATGGTAGACACGAAAGCACCATCTGTGTTTCAAAGACTCGGTTGCATTACAAGGAATCAAAGTTCTCGCCATTTCCAGCCCTAGCACAGTGGCAACGCTGGATTCTTCGTGTATTCGTAAGTCACAGTTTATATGTCAGACAGCGAGCCTGTAAAGTGTACGTACACAGCGGTTCCGATTGATATGGGAGTGAGAACTAGGTGTCATATTGTTCCTTTCGGATGTCGAAACACATAAGATAGACTCTGCCTGAGGTAATTTATGTTACTCTTCCGTCCTTTGGCCAGGCATCCAGTTTTCAGGCTGAGTCCAAAGCCATGTCACTTGCATAACAACCAAGTCTCAGCTCTGTCGGCATGACGGAATCAAATGACACTGTAGTTTCTGGGACTGACATTTTGTCTTCTGTCTGCGTACATTGTATCTTCAAAGATAGTCTCAGATTCAACGCAACATCTGAGATAGATGATGCAGTGTCCTAAGTACAATACAAAACGGTGTTCATACGCTGCTTGCATTTTGTTTATGTCTACGTATCTTCTCTGCAACAATTGGCGCTATCAGTAGGCGGTGTGAGCAGTTCTTGGACATCTTCCACAGCTTGATGCTGTACCGACACAAGTCCCCCCCTTTGAATAGTTGAATTAGTTACTCCCTTGTTGTTCTAGAAAGGAATGAAAAGCTTTTGGGGCACCTCATCTGATCTTATAACCCTAAAGTCCAGCCGCCCCTCAAGGAGTTCTCCGGCGTCAAGGAGCCTTCCAAGGTAGTCAGCTCAGGTAAGGCTGTCGCGTACGGCTCAACAGTCCAGGGTGGTACTTCCTCTGGTGACGAGAGCTTGCCTGGCATAGTACTCGTCGATGCCTGCCCGCTTACGCTCGGTATTGAGATCACCAGCGGTGTCATGACTAAGCTCATCCTCCGCAACACGGTTCTCCCAACTCGCAAGAGCCAGATGTACGTCGCTTACGGTGCTGCCGTCCAGGGTGATATCCTCTCCCGTGANCTCGCAAGAGCCAGATGTACGTCGCTTACGGTGCTGCCGTCCAGGGTGATATCCTCTCCCGTGACGAGAGTTTGACTGGCATAGTACTTGTCGATGCCTGCCCGCTTACGCTCGGTATTGAGATCACCAGCGGTGTCATGACTAAGCTCATCCTCCGCAACAGGGTTCTCCCAACTCGCAAGAGCCAGATGTACGTCGCTTACGGTGCTGCAGTCCAAGGTGGTATCCTCTCCGGTGAAGAGAGTTTGACTGGCATAGTACTCGTCGATGCCTGCCCGCTTACACTCGGTATCGAGACCACCAGCGGTGTCATGACCAAGCTCATCCTCCGTAACACGGTTCTCCCAGCTCGCAAGAGCCAGATGTACGTCGCGTACGGCTCAGCAGTCCAGGGTGGTGCTTCCTCTGGTGACGAGAGCTTGCCTGGCATAGTACTCGTCGATGCCTGCCCGCTTACGCTCGGTATTGAGATCACCAGCGGTGTCATGACTAAGCTCATCCTCCGCAACACGGTTCTCCCAACTCGCAAGAGCCAGATGTACGTCGCTTACGGTGCTGCCGTCCAGGGTGATATCCTCTCCCGTGAAGAGAGTTTGACTGGCATAGTACTCGTCGATGCCGGCCCGCTTACACTCGGTATCGAGACCACCAGCGGTGTCATGACCAAGCTCATCCTCCGCAACAGGGTTCTCCTGACGCGCACGTGCCGGGTGTACGTTGCACTCGCCCTGATGTATGATATATATATATGACGCTGATGCTTGTACTCTAGCTTAGAGTCCGGTATGCCCCAGTAGCCTGCATTATTGCTGAAGGGATCCGATGTGGGACCGAAGTCACGTGGCCGTGTTCATCTAGGGTGGTTTGGTCGCGACTTGCTTGCGACGCGTCTTGTCTCTTTCCGCCACCACGTCATGACCCTCCTACCTCTTTGCCGGCAGTCGCTCAAGGCGGCTTATAGTTGAAACATATGCTCCCTAGTGCTGCTCTCTTGTCAAATGCTCTGGGCGGTGTCGATCGATTTCATGCGAACTGAATGCCATACGCTTGGAATGCTCTTGGCTGCGCCCGATGCAATCTTCACTGTCTACTGCAGTCTACTCTTTCCCTATCTCATCTTTTGATTTGAGTGCTTCAAGGAACAGTAGAATCCTGCTCTTGTGTCTTTTGATTGTCTGGCAGCCTTTTGGTCTCACCTGCATGTGAGCAATTTACTGGTTGTTCTCTTTGCGTCGGCCAGCTTGCCCCATACTTGCCCTATCTGGCCTCAGACATACATATCGCTTTGATAACATTGATGGTGGTGCTCAGCGTCACCGCGCCTGCACGCCAGATGGTACCTTTGCTTTGTGTATTGTCTTCCGGTTGAGGTTCGGTCAAGGAGAGGCTGGTTCGCTTGTGAAGACATTGCCAACTGTGTGCTGTCTTTTTTCCTGTTTACATCTTCCTTGTAGCTTTGCTCTTTTGTTTTGCTCCTGACTGTATGTACGAGTCCAAGGGTCTCTAGGCTGTGACTCATGTGGGATCTCTGCGGTTTCTCGAGGTCTTCGTCCTGTGGCTTGTATGGTGTTTTGTCTTACTTCTGGCTGGTCCGGAAAGCACTCCAAGCCGCTCTATAGATATTCTATACTTACAGAGACTCCAAGGTAGTGCTCAGCGTCACCGCGCCTGCACACCTGTCTGCCTCTTTGTTTGTTATGTCATCTTTTGAGCTGGTTCTATGGAGTGTACTGGATCTCCCTGTCGCCATGAAGTAAGCCACTGGATATGGACAGCTCTTTTAAGCTCCCAATGTTATCAGCTCAACTTCACAAGAAAGCAGCAAATAGGTGGACTTTACTGCACTTGATAGCCCCGGCGCAATCCCTTGTTGGCTTTTCTCTATGGATTTTGGCTATTCTGGCGATGTGGGCAAAATATTCTGCTCAACATGCCAGTTGAAGGCCCCTTGCCTGTTATAGAGGGCACAGAATGGTCTGAGTGATGTCTATCTTCAGCTGCAGTCTTGTCCCTATATATGGTATTGACTATAAGACCATAACATCTGCTTGACAAGCGCTTCCCTCTCCAGGCCATCCATGCTTAGGGGTCATCCTTTGTCCTACTAAATCAAAGCTGTTGATGCCTTGCTTTGCAATATATCTTTAGCTAGTCTGTTATTAACGCTAGGTAGACTGGAATGACAGTACATTATCATTCACACAGTATGGTCATTGGCTCTGTTTGTTGAAATGGCAGTGCCCCTTATTTCCTTTTTGTTTACTGAGTCCAAATTGTTGAGTTAAGTCCTATCACACACTCTTGGGAAGTGCAGGAAATAGGCAGCAACTTTGATTGTCTGCATTCAGCTCATGTTGGCAGCTTCCTGGCAGCATCAGGGACCAATCAATGGTATATGAGGTGCAAAGACTTGTGGCTAGAACTTAGACTTGCCTCTTCAGCTGGAAAGGTTTAGCTGCTTACAGCACTGTGCAATGTGGACCCGAGCTGACAGGTTCATTTTGCTCATATGGCAGCTGTTTGTAGCACAACTCTTGATTCATCTTAATTGAGTAGTAGAGAGCATCATTTGGTGTTTCTTTACACTGGCAGCCTTGACTTTGCTGGTATGATCTATCGGCAAACTAATTGTATACGCCTGGTAATGTGGAATTGTCCAATAATGCTCATTGAACTTGTGCTTTGTGCATCGGGTACTGCACAGATTACGCCTGATATGGCTTCTCTTCATCGATTCTGGTCGGTTATGATCCTAAATGAGTTGGTCTAGGCACGCAGATGCCCTCCTTTATACCCCCTCGCACAAATAGCCTCATTCTGATCATTCTGGTAAATCATCAAATTGTATAGTATATATACCAACGATTTTTTGCGAGTTCATTGTACATGAATGCCACAAGCGTGAATGTTATTAGCTTATCGGACATTGAATTTTCTTCTTGACCTCTTGGTTCATTACAATAGAATGCCGACTCTTGGAAGGCCTGTGATGATTTTGTTGGAGTGTTTTTAGCTTTTCTTCAATTACATATAGGCAAAACCCCAGAGACAGGCCGAGGCTGGTTTCACTTCGCCAAGCCTCAACCCTTTCTTGTACATTATGATCCAACTGGGTAAGAAGTTACCATTATTCTGCCTTCCCCAGTTCTCGATGAAACCCACGTGCTGCTCGGGAGAAGTATACGACATCAATCCACGACATCCGATGACGTGTCCACTAATGAGAAACCCGACACACCTGGACGCCTGAGAGCTGACTGTCCTCTTAGCCACCATGAGCCAGTCTGAAGTTAGGTATGGTATCCTAGTCCATCACTCGGAGCGCTTTGAGACTAATCGGTGCTTTGAACCTTGACAGTGAAAACCTGATCAATATCTGCTTGCCAGACGAGATGATCAGGGAGGTCATAAGGATGGCATCTGAAGAGGATCCTCCAACACCCCCAAAGCGCCCGTGGAATCCAAAGACGACTCAGTATCAAGTTGAGGCGCCCACAGATGAGGATCCCTATCTCCCACCTACTTGGACTCTTCAACCGTCTTTGGCTCCATTGAACTTGCTCTCCCCTGGTCGCGGCCATCTCGGAGGCGCTATCATTGCGAGCCAGGTCTGCCACCGCTGGAGAGAGCTGGCTCTTGATCATGCAGCTCTGTGGGCAAACTGCATCGGGCTCCTTCCCGAACAGATGGAGGAGATGGTCCATCGCTGCAAATCCCATCCTTTGAGCGTCGTTCTCTACGGCTCAGCCGAGCGCCCTGATATAGACCTCGTATTCGAGTACTTGATGCATCACGGGGAGGTGTCTCGTCGCGTCGAATCCCTGACTTGGTACGAGACCCGCAGAGGCCACTTCCGTGAGCATCATTACGCCCTGAACAGGCAGAGCTTGCTCGCTCGCTGTGACCTGAGCGGTCTGCTTCATCTGAAAGTGGTCGCATCTGAAGATGATGGCCGTCAGCCCGCATTTCTAAGTCCCACGCCTCTCGACATTACTTGGTATTCGACTCAAGTCGCCCGACTCCGTCTGCCTGCTTTGGTCTCCGCTTACATCTACGATGCATCATTTGCATTTGATGGTGTTCGCAATCTTACCAAGCTATCGTGGCATTTTCTTGAAGATGCAGACTCCGAGGGCTTGTTTGACAAAGCTCTTCATATGGGACTCCTTATCACTTGTCTTTGCGAGTACCAAGAGACGCTTGAGGAGCTCACACTGGAGAGTGGGACGTATCCTACCGACCATCCAGATTTGTTTGACGTCATCCAAAATATGGCAAACCAGACTGGTGGCCGCTTCAAACCGGTGCATTTCCGACGCCTACGAAAATTAAAAATCCGCGAGCGAATATGGCAACCGGAGCTGGTACCCGCTGGCGACGACCGCCCTGATGAGCCCGACGCCACGCCTGTTCCCCTCTTGTACAGCTCACAGTCGCCAATGAAGGCCTTCTTTTCGCTCATTACCTATCCCCCGACCTGCCAGCTGGCCCTCGATGTCGTATGCGAGACTGTTGGGTCTTGCGAAAGCATGAACGCACTCCTCTATCAGCTACACCTTTCAGGGTCCCCGCTTTGGGATGCTGCACATGTCACCTTTGATCCCGCTCCGGAACTTCTACGGCTTTTGCTGTATCAAATCCCCGAAACCATTCGGCGCCAGATGCCTGACGGGGAGACCTCTGTAGTTGCAGATGCATGGATGGATGCCGTTTTTGGCGCGCATGCACCAGGTAGCAGTATCAAGCCTGCTTGTCTGCCGCCAGTGATAGACATCACAATCCGCTATCGCAGCTTTGATCCTGTGACTGTGGTGGCAACTGTATTCGGCGACCGTGATCTCCCGGTTTTGTCGGTGAGGAGTCCTTACCGAGACGACTATATGGACCTGTTGGGGCACTGGGATACAGACGGACTTCTTCCATGGTATACTCGCTGGGAAGAGTCTGAGCATTTGATATGCTCGACTGCGGGATCTGATGGCGACACTCATGGCGAAGACAGTGGGAAGGATGAGCAAGACCAAGAGGCGGAGTAGGAATGTGTTGAGGGTGTTTGTTAGGCATGTCATTAACCATGATCTTGTATTTCCACATCTCTTCTACATGCATTAGATGCTGTGATTGAATGTCAATTATTACTCTGCCTTGCACATTGCTGCTGTGTCTGGTAGCATCCGGTGAATAGGCATATGCAATGCAATGTCTCCTGCATAATATCTGCGCCATTCCGCTCTTCATATTTTTCCGATGGTTACCCACTGGTCCTAAAGACTTTAGTCTATGTATATTCTGCATTGATATACATGAATATCCTGTTCCTCGGCTTGAATTGACTTGCCCACTCATTCACTCCATCAACAGCTTTGCGGTAATTCCAATATATTGGGCCACCTCAGAGTTTGGTCTCAATATCGTTCAACTTGTGAGTTGAAATTGTTTCTTGTTTGTATAAGACTCCGAACAATTGCTGCAGCCTTGAAGATGCTGGCATGCTATACAGCGGCAATCCCGGAATCAAATCGCCCTCCAGTTGTGCCGACTGATGTCTCTTCCGGGATCGGCGATTTTCACTAGCTCTCTCCTAACACCACCCCCTTCCTCAACAACGTATTCATCAACATAGCGCGTATAGCGCGTTTGATATAGCGAGTGCCCATATGCAGACCTTCGAATCTGATTGCTATGCAATGGGTAGTTCATATAACGTATGGAATACCCCTGTCCAATTGACCCCTGTGTAGTGCTCTTGAATAACCCACCGATCTCGTCACAGTTTATGGCTGGCTTGTACAAAATAGCATGTTGTTATTCAAACATCTTGACTTGCAGAGGACGGCTGTAGGCATTATGTGCACGATGAAATATGTATGTCATACATACTGCCAGTTCATTCAAGCTCTTAAATACTGCTCAGGAGATCTTTGTGTTTAGTAGGACGGGTATCCTCCTGTACGAGCTGGTTTCGCAGTGTCTCGGCAGGCACCATTGCCTCGCCCACCCCCTATCATTCTGCATTTATAAGCTAGGCTCAGTTACGGATGTCTTTGTACCCTACAACCCCTTCATAGCCCCTCTCCTCTACCCAACTTGCAGCGATCCTGTACAAACCGCAAAATCAACAGCGTTCTACTACTCATAGACAACGTGCATACTCTTGGACTAGCTGGCACACTGAACCTGAAACTGCTTCCTGATAAATTCGGCAATCTATTAGGCGGCTCCGTCGTTGATTTCTTTGCGCCAGATGTCTGCACAGAACTGTAAGACGGTGGAGGCAAAGAGAAAGCCGTCGCATTGTCGGGAGAGAGAAGATAGCTCTGTACATCTGTATGTGCTTTGCTGTCGTATAAAATACCCGATGATGCTTACTATCTGAGAAACGCCTGCATCCCCAGCACCCTAGACGCAGATGGCGCTTTGACCGGACTACCAGAGTTTGTAGACGAAATAGGGCATCCAAAGGTGTCTTTGCAACTACAGTCGTCATTGCTAGTCACTGACAGCTTGTCAGCCGTCCGACTCGAATCCTCCAAGTTATGAAGGAAGGTGCAATGCCTCAAGCATTGGAAGTCATAGGACCCAAGATTTAGCTCATAGACAGGTTGAAGTATCATCATACTACCCAAGCACAGCCGAGGAGTTGGGAGTCCCGCGATCTAGACTACCACGCTGCCGTATGACCACAGGCGGCCGTGCACCCATCAGAGAGACATCTTGATGTCATGTTACCATGTGTTGTAACCCTTTGTCGGGCAACTTTATGGAATGAAATGGGTTACAGTAGCAATGTATTCATTTGGAAAATCACGAGACTACACTTCCTGATTGCCTACAAAGCCGCCTCTTCCGAATGTATACACCGATTTTGCCTTGTCAACGTGCAGCGAATCGAAGGAAGACTCCAGATGCATTTGCTCTAGAGCCTCCGCCAAAGTTGGTACAGCTATTGCGGTACCTGGTTAGCGCTACCATCTTCGGGTGGAAATAACCTTACTTAGTATATCCTGCAATGGACATACTCTCCGGTCGTCCGATATCCACCCACAATGGTCTGGTGTGCTCTTGATGATATACTTGATTCTGCAAGGATCTGTGTCAATGTCGCGTCTGCTTCCTATCGGTGACTTCCTACTCGTCTGCATTCCCCACCTCCCCTTTGTTGCACAGCCCAATTATGCGCTTCTTGGTGTATAGCTCCCATATCTCGCACTGTATTCTTAGCAGGCCACTTGTGGCGTGATCCTTTGACTCACCATACGATGCCCATTATCAGATTCAATCTCGGGTTGAATGCGAGTCAACACGCCGAAAGTGGCTTTAGTTTCGTCATTCTTCTGATCATCTGGTACCTTCAACATCACCCTGTGAAGATCTCTGTACAGCCTTCCAACAATATAAAGTGAATTGAGCCCACAGAGTTCCCACTGTGCAACGTCGCGGCTTTGTCACTTGTCCCTGCCCGTCTACATTGAAATAAACCGGTTCAGATTTGACTCTGGTCCTCTTATGAGCATATAGTGAAGGCAGTTCGGTATCTTCACTACTCACAGCTCGGGGTTTATAAGGATGTGCTGGGAAAAGGTGACGGGAAGATTGAGAGCCATCGTTATCAGAATGAGATGTCGTAGTAGTTTTTGCACAAGAACCTGTGCTATTTGATCGCTCATATATAATCTGCCACACCTGACTCAGCATGACGCGCTCTTACTGAATACATGCTCCAATATATGATACAGTGGAGCGACGCAGTGGCTGCCACGTAAGCCATATCGTCGTCAGTTCGTAAGGCATTTAACTTCGTGCCATTATTAGAATGCAAGCATGATACCGAGAAAGAAGACATACGCCATAAACCGGATCATACAACGGGTATCAGGTGATGGGGATCATAGGCAATCTTATATGAGACACATGCTATGCTAGCCTGAAAGTCCAATATATTGCTATCCTATCGTCGTTCAGATCAAGCGAAATGCCGTTTCAGTGCACTGTGCCGACATGGCACCTGCAGGTTGTATATGCTCAAGAAATCAAGTTCATGTGGGCATATATAGCGAGGCCTCTACAGAACCATGTGTGCATTCTTATGTATGTAAAAGGTGTACGTTTCATAGTTGAGTAAGCGACGGGTCCGGTGATATACAGCGCCCAAAGTAGTCCTCCCAAGTCTGTAGATTGGATTCCGCAGATTCTTCGCCATTGAAAGGCAGTACCACTCCTCCATCTATAGCTTCCATTAGTGTCTGTGCAATGAGGCCTACCGTGTGGGCCCTGACTGGCTGGCGAGTCGCGATGCATTGACAGTCTGGGCAAGAGTACAAGGGACGGGGAAGATTATTCGCCGCCTCAAAGAAAGGATGTATACCTGGGGGGTACAAGGCTATTTGTGACGGCGTCATAATTCCTGGTATGGTGTTGACATCGTAGTCTGGGTGGGTTTCCATATAGTCTGTTCTTATCTCCTCGAACCACAAGAGCAGACATTGTCGGCATAAAACATGACCGCAATCGATCAATCTTCCTGCCTGTGATCAGATAACAGCGACACATACACAAAGTGATTTGCTCACGTCCAAGCTTCTTTCATCTCTGCGAGGCAGACAGTGCACCTTACAAACCTCAATAAGGACGCTATCACAGGGTGATCCTGACTCAGCTGTTAGACGATACTTATACCTTTGAGACACCTTCAACGCCTTTTTCGTACCTGTCTCATAGAGAACACCTTCTGATTGTTGCTTTTTGGAGTAGTGTTGACTTGCTCTGAGTCGACTATATCAAGCTCTCCATGACCTTCATAGACAATAAGATTCCTTGAAAAAGACACGTAGATGTGTGCCATACCGGCTGCCTGGGCCTCAGGATCACTAGGCTGTCTAAGTTGATCTGCGTTTACTTTGGCGTCATCATATGATCGGACCGATGTGGCATCATAGCGAGGCATCCTGTCTGAGGTATCGTCTGTACTAGTCTTGACTCTATACAAACGTGACGTGAGATTGTGGCGTTTAACGGCATATGCAGGCACAGCACTAACATGTGGATGCAGATGGCCGGTGAAGGACGTGGAGGGATGGATGTTGGAATGATTGATGCTTGGGTCTGTTTCGGAGTTATATACCGGTCGCAATTTCCCTGCGTGAGAATGCACTGCCTCCATGCCAACATTCTGATGCCGGGTTACTGTCAGTCATTTGATTTCATGCCAAGGTATATTACCCAGGCATCGAACTGCGATGCGATGGTCACAATCTCTTGACTAGATTGGCTGGCTGCCAGAAATGCGACGAGAATACATGATATATCTTTTACTACATGCTACTAGCTCCTGAGATCCTTGAGCTATAAAGCATAGCTGTGTGAGCTGCGTTCCGGTATGTAAGTTCAGAGTTGCTGTGTGAAGCTATACATAACCATGGAGGAAGATTGTGCTTATTTAGGCATGGGCAATGTGACTGAACCTCTCGCATACTAGGTCAAAGTGCTCGTCCTCATACTTAGGTCCATGCCCAGGTATATGCCGCAGTAGACGAGATACCCTGCCTATATTTCCCCACATCCATACAGACCTTGGCATATATGCGTCTGGAGCACATGAGCGGTCGTTCGCCTGCTGCCGAGGCATGAATTGCATCACAAGACAATGTTTATCTTCTGAGATGCGCTCTCGTAAGCAGCAATAGGAGGAGCTCTTCACACAGTTCTCTGTGTGTCGCATTTTCGAGTCTCCTCTCAAGTGAAATCCCCTGTCGGTGTAACGGTCGTATAGCCGTATGGCGTCAGTGCTCCAAGGCCGGCGATAACTTGTTTCCTCGACCAATGTCTGTTGAGGGTGGCAAACAACGAATGTGGATGCTGTGATGTAGTTGATGAGATGCGTAAATGGGAAGCGCACGATCGGATCTAGGGCGCAGTCGGTTGAGGACTCCACTATGTCGATCCGAAGACCATTTTCCGCCGCCAAACGAGTTAGGCCCTTTACGCCAGTCCGCTCTGGATCTAGTACTAAGAACGAAGGTACGTCCTCCTTTCGCAGCGAATATAAATCGCTTGTGGGTTCGTCGAGGTCGCGCTCTGGTGCCACCAGATTGACTGTGACTGTATAGCCGAGTTCCTTGACGAAATAGTCCACGACTGTGGCTGATACGCCATGTGGAGTAAAAACATCGATATCCCGACTATCCATCCATTCTCCAGCCCTGTGAGTTCCTTGCACACAGACGGATAGTGCAGTAGAGCCGCTCACAACTGAGCGAGTTTTTGAGAGAAGACTTAAAAAGTCTTCCACGGTTGACTTTGTCGGATTTGGTTGGGAAGAAGCAACTTCGGGGTTTGGTCTGATATGTCTCTTCAGCTCTAAGAATATTCTGCGCCGCAGATTATCTTTAGCCATGGTAGACCATGCACGGCAGACGCCTGAAAGGGACTGGATCCCTACTAAATCAGAATGCGCCATTACGAGTAGCATTATATCGAGGTTCTCAGCGAATGCATGACTGATTGATGTCACCCTGATTGCGCAATAGTTAGCATTGTATGCAGGTGAACCGGCCCACGCTTACTGGTAAAAGCTCTCGGTTGCCAAAGCTATGAGATAGTTTCTGGTGTTCTGAGAAAACGTAGACATCTCAGGAGCAGAAGTAGTCCTAAGTGAATGTACTATTAGTTCATTAAGGCTGACAAGAGTGCAGTTTGATCAGCTTACACCGACTATATGGTGATCAGAGAGCTGAATAGCGGGCTTTTACCAGAATCCTCACAGATCCCAGGTGGTTCTTATAGGCTTTGCCCCATCTGACAGCTTACGGAAGGTGTCTTAATTATCAACGTAGTCCTCTATACACTTATGAATAGTGTATGGCATTATTCTGGTTCTCGTTGATGTCTCGGTCAGAATTTATATCTGGTGTCATACCTGACAACTGCGTGGATCAATTCCGTTACAGGCGGCTGTGTCTTTGTTTGCGCATCCCATGATATACGCTATTCACATGTGTACGTTGCATGGCTGGTCTTGTGAAGAGATATGCACAACTCTTTGAAGCATATGTCCTTATCAACCCTCACGCGTATATTTGTGGAGCGTCAGGTCTTGTCTCGCGACTATGCACAGTAGCAGTCTTGCCTATACTCATCTATTTCCCATTTCTTGTACCTATGAGCCTCATATTCTAGGTATTCTGTGTTACAGTGACTATACATGTCCTAGAATCATCTCTCTCACGTGCTACATATCATATCTCTCAATAAATAGCCTGCCCAGAAACTTTCAAAGTGCAAGTAATACTAAGGCGGTCGTTTGGTACTAGTCACCAATACATCTACATCCATTGCCATGAAGACTGTCCAGCTGATCCGTACACCCAGGCTGGCTAATAAAATGGCTCAGTTATATGATATGAATTGTGTCAAGAGATGCACTCACTGCTTCCGGAATTATAGGATTGACTGAGGGGGTAACCATCCCTTCAGCAACAGAAAGACCTATGTCTTGCGAAGCCACAGTAAGGCCTGTTGCCAGGTGCGTATCCATGACCCAACTAGAAGGCGATAAGAGGTACATATGGAGCACTGAGCCCGTCAACCAATCATGGGCCGGGAGGGCTACTTGACTGTTTCCAGCAAGGAATGCATGGACGCGCTGCGTTGCTTGAGGGACGACGGCTTGAAGCGAGCAATGGTATGTAAAGTATCCCCACGGCCAGTTTCTAAACTCCGCTGCGCAACGATTCAGGGGCACTATGACCAACGAGTACAGCTCCCCTCCAGCCTCTTGCCACCCTAGGCTTGTTCGCCACCCTAAAACCTTGATTTGAAACAAGGCTTCCATTCCTCCACGCATGACCATGCTTGTCACCCGACCGTAGCACTCGATACCCAAACACAAGTAGTGTACGATCACGGTTCCTGGACGGATAACGGTGTTGCCGGCGGGATGCAAAAGCCACAGTATACTCTGACGTCTGCCGACGGAGTCCAAATGACCCAGTAGAAACCGCATGAGCAAGCGGTGGTCTAAAGGAATGGGCGGCCCAAGTGGCGGAAATGGGTGCATGCCAGGCGGTCTCATGAGTCCGGGTGGGGTATGCGAGGTGCTAGGCGGCAGTAGCATGTTGATAGACCCGGATGAGGCTATTAAGCTAGCGTCCCAGTGCTCTGATGACTGGGAGGGGTACTCATGAAGAGACCAACTCGATCCTATAGACTGACATGACTGGTCAGAACGCGCGGATCCAGCAGGCGAGGATGAGCGGGCGGAGGCGGTGATGGCGGCATTGCTGATACTAGTTTCGGAGTTCATGGTGGTTCTAGGCAATGCCAGGAAACGTGTGTGACGTGATTTATAAAGGGCCGGCTGTGCGACAAGCGCCCGTCAAACATTGATGTGACCCGGTGCTGCGTTGTCGACATGTCTCAAAATCGTCCGTAAGTAGCGTCGGCTCTAAGCCACCATACAGGCTCATGTAAACGTACACAATCGGGCAATCTCCTGAAATACCGTCAGGCGCGCAATGTACGGCAAGACTTACATTGCTTGTATGACACATATGAGACAAGTATTCACAACAGAAGTTACATGAGCTATGGACATCCGAAACCCCGTGTAGATGGCATCTTGTATGCGGTGCTAACTTGAAAGGGCATGTTTCCGGCACGCGCATGCGGACTCATGGCAAACCATGAGTGCTATTGTTGAGGCGGAGAGCAAGGCAGTGAATTCTTCATCTATGTGGTGACCAGCACTTCAAGAATCCATGTCTACGCCAGGGATACTACACAGCACAGACACATTGATGTCTGAGATACCTGATTTTCTGCACCTTATACTGTGCATTCCATAAATGATATCACGGCGTCAACTTCTCCATGCGGGCAGACAATGACGATCTTTGCGATGTATCGTGTACTTGCAGGCTTGTATCTTGAGCGAATACGTTAGTTTTACTCCCATTCATGTAAGATAGCACCAATCTGCACAGATTACCTGCCGTACAGCACAGCACGGCGCGTTGCATATTTGAGTGCTTGGACACACCTACCTCTGTAAATTGACACCGACCAACCTTGCACACTCTCTTCTGCATAAGCATGCGTCTGGTTACTATGACACCGAAGCCAAAAGATCCTTCCCAATTCATGACTTCCAGCCTGGTCAACCCTGATAGCGAGCGAATCAAACATATGAGACCTGTAAGCACATGCTCTCATATTCAATTGCTGAGGTTGGCTGACCCCGTCTAGGTTATGCTCCCGGCCGAGCTTCTGTGTCTAGTCTTCCAAGAACTCTCAATCATCAGTCCGGTTGGTTGGTCTGCTCTGAGGGGAGTCAACAGGCCAGCGTACTGCAGCGTGGGATGGATGGTATGTGGACATGTATGCAGACGCTGGAGAACGATCCTCTGCAGCATGTCCTCACTCTGGGCTAGAAATATTCTCGCGTTCCCTCACAAAGACGCTATTGTCAGAATGCTGGAGCTTGCTGGAAACAGACCAACAGTCATTGACCTTGACCGAATTGTTGTTGCATCTTGGCGACAGGACCATTCAGACATCTTACAATTTGTCATGGACGATTTGTGTTTGAAAGCATCTGCGCCAATATCAGCTTATGCAGACACAGTTCGATTCTCCCTGTGCTACTACGAACACATCATCACAGCCGCCGACTATACATCGGTCAGCTACGGAAGTGATCCTCTTGATTGGATTGCCAAGCTGAACGGCCGTTTACCGTTCCTACGTCATTTGACTCTCCCGATATACCGGATTGACATAGATGGAGGCGATCTTCCGGTGTTGCGAGCCCCAAACCTCAAAGAGATTGGCTTTGTAGGAGTCAAGACGTCCATGCGGCGCAAGGAGTCCCGCTATGATCCCGCCCGGGTCTCATATGATAACATCCGTTGTCGAGAAAACCAGCCTTGGTTCTATGTTGACGCTCTCGTTGCATATCTCGCTTTGGTTGCTCATCAGCTCGTGCACATCAGCATGGATGGGATAACTATACAGGATCCTACGGGCGACAACGGCTTTCCTGCTCCGGCGCAATACTCTGCCAACATCACATTTGTGTCCCATTGCATACACTCAGTGGATGTGCTTCAGAAATACGTCAAAACAACAGGGACATGGGACATCATGGCCTATAGCTCATACTTCAACTCCACCGAGAAAGACAGGAGATCACCCGCATCTCTCAGCTCTTCTTTCTTACGCGCACTTTACGAGAGGACAAGAACATATGACGTTCTGCACATCATCCACTCCAATCAACTTACTTTCCTCCGTTTCTCCTCCAGCATACATGAAACTATGCAGTCAGGTCGTCCTGTCCCTCTCATTGACGTCCGCTTTTTCTATGAAGCTACTGCTGTTCGCCCTAATGAATGGGAGCATGACCACTTGAATATACATGCCCGACCAGAATGTCTGACGATATTGTGTAAAAGAGACATAGGAACATTCTTCCGCCATTACACTCAGTCCATCAGGACTGTCCTCATCATGCCTCTTAGGATGGCAGTCCCTCACTCCACATTGACTTTAGGAGGCCGCCATCGGTGGAAGTTTCTCGGGATGCTCAGACCATTGAAGGAGATTGTGATCAGTGATGAGACTCGCACAGGCACCGAGAGTATTTTACAACATGTCCTCGTTGACTCTTCCTCACATTGACAATGATTCCAGAGTCATCGACAACTTTTGTAGAATTTGTGCGCTAAGTGATGTCTGACTCTGTGCTATGCCCCTTGTCCATACCCTCCCATGTATTACTCCATCAGTTGAAGGACGTGTCTCCGCCTCTGGGAGCACTGCATACAATTTTTCACCACGGTTCATGCATGTATTGTGAAGCACATTCAGTGATATAGCAGATTTTCACCAGGCTCACCAGACTGGTTCGGCGTCTTCCGTAGCTTCGAATCTCTTACAAACATGTGCAGAGTTTGCTAAGTTCTCTCGCCTTCAACCTCTTCCCCGCCCCATCAAGCCGACTCCCTGGTAGCATTGACTGGTTCAAAGGATCCCAAAATGGCAAATGCCCAATAACAAAGTTTGTGCCACGCCTTGTCACGCGTTATGAACTTCGGGCCGAAAAAGGACAGTACAACACATACCAGATGTACCCACACTCACGAATGCTATAAACAATGCAAACAAGTTCAGATGGTTAAGTTGGTCACTCAAGACACTCATGGCTAATGCACCCCCTATCTTTATTGCAGTCGGATCACAGCTTTTGCATTTTGGTTCCGTCTCTTCTCTCTTGGGAGTCGAATTCTGGTTTCTGCTATATTTCACCTCCATATTGCCTCACACTCAGCGTGCTTCTGTTTTCAGTCATAATACAGCATCATACCCCAGGACAGGCGGAGTAACCATGGCAGAAGACCAGCACAAGCAAGAAAGCAGACAATATCTTGGTTTTTGAGCAAATATCCTATGTCCACGGCTGCTGGGCTGACTGGGCATACTTCAAATGTCATTATGGAGAAACCCTAGGCCCGCGATGCAAATACTCTGGAGACCTATTCATATATAGTGGCCGCGGAAGCCCTTGCTGGCTCCTGTGCTATGCACATGCAACTCGACGCTTTGCACGATCTAACGGAGCAGATCTTCTCTTGGACTGCTGAAGGGACCGCAATGAGGTTCTATCACATCTTACACGACGGCATTTATCCGCCTTGCGACCTTCGCATGCTGAAGGGTATCAAGTCAAACACTGTTGCTGAAGACTGGGCTGTCTTCATGAGAATGCACTGTTGACTATGCGTAGGGGCACAGGTTATCGGCGCGCGCTCTACCACTTGTAATACTTCCAGAGAAAGTAAGGAATACGTGACTGGGAAACCGCTGTACATATCATTATGACAACCACAGGTGTTGATCAGGCAATGTCAATAGCCAGCGCCCGCTCATACCATCAATAGAGCAACATCTGGTGTGTGTATCCAAGGTCAGCTCTTTGAATCACTACCGTATAGTGTAGTTGGCTTCATTCTTGCGATCCACATCTGTCCTTCCCAGAGCAGTAAACATTGTATTGACATCGTGCTTATGAAGCTCATTCTCCCAATAGCGCAATCATACTATACATACAATGAAGTCCGATTGACTATACCCCTCAGTGGAGTCAATATATGCGCATTTAAATTATCATGCCTGGATACAAGTGACCCAGTCTTGATGTATTGCCTCAGAGGGTTCTCAGAGCACCAAAATCAGATACTGTTCACTGGCAATATCACAAAACTCGAAGATTTTTCATACTAAATCCTACTGAGCATTTACAAGGATATGCATTTACAATCAAAATATAGAACAGATGACATAGTGTACAAATCATTCGCCAATCTTCCCAAACCATCTATCCCAAGATGGAGCTCCTCCAGAAAGCTCAATATCGGCGAATCTCTGCAATTCAAGGTCTTGATCTTCCTCGCTCTTAAGCAGAAGCATGTGTTCGGCGGCTTTAGAGATCGGATAACATGCGCTTGGTCGTTCCCAGACGACTTTGCGGCAGCTCGGACAGGTGAACTTGGGCAGAAGTTGATGTAAGAGGTTCAGAAAGAGGAACTCGAATCGAAGGAGAGGAAAAAGGCGAACTACGCTCCACGGGATCCAGGACCACCGGAGGTTCGTTTGATAAGTCGGGTGCTCTTCACAGTATTTGGCCAGTATCGTATCAAACCACTTTTGCACACAAACTGCACAATAAGTATGGCCACATGGTAGGCTTGAAATGTCTGTCAGTGGGCAGCGGAGGCAACTCAACATGAAGTGATACTCACTTCGCCGCGTGCAACATGAGATGATAGCATACGGGGCACACCGTTATCGAAGAGAGCAAGTCCCCAAGAGCGGATTCCTGTAACTTGAGCATCAGACGACTACACACAGACCAAAAACAGTACTGAAAATACCCCAGACATCTCGACCTGCTTCTGACACTCAATGGCTTGCTGCTCAGACTTCTCTGCACGCCGCTAGTGGAATATTAGCACGATATGATTGCTGATGAGACAGCGTCTGACGCACATCGGACGCCTTAAGCTTAGCCTTTAGCATATCGATATAACCATTCCAATCCGGCTCAGAAGCCACCGCCACGCTGTTTCCAGGACCCGCGGATTCAGGCGCAAGTGTACGCGCCCTTTTGCGAAGCTCATGATCGTCTCCTGCCTTCCTCTTCCTCAAACCAGACCCTCCAGCTCCCACAGTAGCATCTTCTTCGTCACTGCTACTAACATAAATCGGATCTTGCGAAAGGTCGGTTGCACGCCCCCCCAGTGGTTGTGGTTGCGAGCCATTGGACTGAACGCGGGACCCAGGGACAGATATCGAAGACATATTACAGAGGGCCCCAGAGCGAAAATGGAGCAGGAGAAGAGGAGTAAGCTTAGACAACTAAACTGGCGCCTGAAGGCACGAATGGTGGTGGTAGAAGGAAGACGCAGCCACTTCGCCATCTTGCGGCGAAGTTGCCGCGTCCAGACGCGATCACGTGGGTAACACGCTCGATGACTGATCAACCACGCCCGGTCAGATACCGTGCATACATTTCAATGCGAGCACGTTGATGTGCTAAGCAGGGGCTGAAGGCGCAAGAGACACCAATAACACAACAATGCAGCACGGTAAGTGCAAGAGACGCTTGAAGAAGCCGAGGCGAGACCTCGGGAGCAGGGAGGGAAGCAGAAAGAAGTACGGTGTTAAGCCGTACGACCAAGTTGGGAGCTAGCGGAGGAAGCTTAAAAGCTTGCAGAAAGCTAGTGGATGAGCTTAGACGATGAGTCGCAGCGTAGGGCGCAGCGGCTCGAGGGAGAAGGGGCAAAAAGGGTCTATTGCTTGGGTAATTAAGCAAGATATACGGTAGCTTTTGTCGCACTGTAATCGAGTCACTACTGGGACTTCTAGCCGCCCACTATCTTAACGTACCTCCAGTAGGCTCAACAGTCTTATCAATAATTTAACCCGCGCTTCGTGATCGCACAAAATCACAGTATTTGGTTAGTACAGACTTAGTCAATTTCATGTCAGGGATGACTCGTTCCTGCCGACAGTCGGCCCACTTCAACCAGTGAGAGAGGATCCCACGTTGAGACGTACGCTGGATGGTGAGTAGCGCATAGTCTCTTTGGAGCGTGTGGCTTATTGTATCGCAGCTGGAGTGGGCGCCAATCTGGTGGACGAAAAGGCTTTGTACAGCGCATTGTCGGAAGGGAAGACGAAGATTCAGGATCCTCCAGCGCTGGATGCTAGTCAGTATCGGGACTATGAGGGTGCGCATACGCTTACATTCCCATGTACATGGTTTGGCTGACCGAGAGGGCCAGATCGAGCGTGCCAAACTGAAGAAGCACTGGAACAGAGAATCTCTCCGACTGAGGATCTAAGGGTCGAGCTCGCTGACGAGCAAGCCGCTAATCGCGTACTGCAGCTGGAATTGGACGATCTCCAAGGTAAGCTACCCGCAAAACTACCATGAACTGGGCTGACGTTGCTCTGCTAGGAGAACTCTCTCAGAAGCGTTCCACGGAATCAGCGGCCACCTCGGAGCTTGCTCTTGCGCGGACGGAGCTTGAAGAGGTCAAGGCTGATGCCTTGCGCCATGCTGCAGAACTCGAAAGTGAGTCAACGGTTACGCGGGACGTTGCTGTCGCGAGACTGACCTGAGCCGGTAGATCTCAAGCGCGAGACCGATGAAGCACACCAGCAGACTGATAGTCGGATTGACGGCTTGGAAGTCGCACTTGCTACCGCGCAGGACGCTGAGCGGGCCTCTCAAGCCAGGATAGAGGATCTCGAAGGTGAATTCGTGCAATGTACGCGGCAGTGTACTGGACTGATGGTAGCACAGCCAGTCTTGCCGCAGAGCGTGGGAAGGGAGCGGCAGCCACATTGGCACTTGCCGGCGCGCGCGAAAAGCTCAAGCATATCGAAGCGGAGGTTGAGCGTCACAAGCACGAAGCCGAAGGTGCGTGTAAGGTCATGCAATCACCATCATCCCTCACCGGAGCCCACAGCGCAAGCCCGCGAGGCCGACGAGGCACGCCAGCAAGCTACTGCTGAGATTGACAGGTTGAAAGCCGATCTCGCCACCGCACGCGATTCGGAACGTGCTGCCCAAGTCAAGATAGACGAAGTAGAAGGTAGGCTCATTAGCGATACGTGCGCGCATTAAGCTCATCGTAGGGTAGCTGAGCTTGCTGCGGAGCGTGCGGGTGGTGCGACTGCATCACAGGAGATCGCGGAGCTACGCGAGGAACTTGAACAGTCGATAGCGGCGGACATACATCGTGACAGGGAAGATAAAGGTGCGCGTACATTATACCGGGTTGTACGTACTCTGACTGAGTTCCACTAGATCGCGCGCGCGAGTCAGACGAAGCCCGCCAGCGAATCACTACTGAGATCGACCGCCTGACTGCCGAGCTCACCACCG
This sequence comes from Peniophora sp. CBMAI 1063, assembly GCA_900536885.1. NCBI lineage: Eukaryota > Fungi > Basidiomycota > Agaricomycetes > Russulales > Peniophoraceae > Peniophora > Peniophora sp. CBMAI 1063. Next base: position 6,217 of record UWZB01000299.1, on the reverse strand, counting down.
CACGGGACGCGGGTCGTACTTCGCATGCTAGAGCGCAGGAACTTGAAGGTGCGGTCATTCGGTACACGCACCATTGCTCCAGACTCATTATATGCAGCCGAACTCGCCGCAGAGCATACGGAGAAGGCAGCTACTTCACTGATTCTTGCTGATCTGCGCAAGGACTTCGAACACGCACAAGCGGAGGCCAGGCGCCATAAGCGGGAAAGTGAAGGTAAATCTACGGTGATGCGTATCGTCTTACCTTCTCTGACAGCTCTACAGATCGCGCACGAGAGATAGACAGAACTCGCCAGCAGACCACAAGCGAGATTGACGGCCTGAAAGCCGAGCTCACCGTTGTCCAGGAAACGCGTCGTGCCTCTCAGATTCGCATAGAGGAGCTTGAAGGTGAATCGATTCGATACATGCGAATGTGCGCTAGGCTGACACGGCGCAGCGCAGCTTATTGCGCAACAGGCAAATGAGGCGGCTGCTTCACTGGCGCTTTCTGAGCTGCGCGAGAAACTGGAGCAGACAGAAGTGGAGATCGGACTGCGCGAAGAAGAGGCGAAAGGTATGTGTCCGGAAATGCCCATAGCATCGACGTATTCACTTAGAGTTGACAGATTACGAACGCGAGGCCGACGAAGCGCGCCAGGAAGCTACGACTCAGATAGATGCCCTGAAAGCCGAGATTTCCGGCGCACAGATTGCGGACCGCGCCTCTCAAAGCAAGATTGACAAGCTAGAAGGTTAAATCAAGTGATATACAGCAGTAAGCATAGCTCATCATAACACAGCCGATCTTGCCGAGGCGCGCGAAGAGCTTCGAAGTGCCGAGGCAGAGGCAACTCGTTACGAGCGAGACGCCGAAGGTGCGCGTTCAGTCATGCATATCGCACTGGATCTGACTTGGATCTGCAGAGCGAACGCGCGAAATCGACGAAGTACGCCGGAAAACTACTTTCGAGATTACCGCTCTGAAAGCCGATCTCGCCGCCGCCTCTTTTACGAGTCATCCCTGACTCGTTGATTTGTA
>UWZB01000298.1:0-18556 GCA_900536885.1 Peniophora sp. CBMAI 1063 | reverse complement strand
GTGCAGGATTTGAGGTGGGCGGGGCGGAGGGATTTTAAGAAGTTTGTGAAGAAGGGCGAGGTGGGGAGTGCTGTGGCGCGGAGGCGTGCGAGGCCCGTTGAGCTCGTCATTAGCGAGGAGCAGGACTACAGCGGTACGTTCACACATCCTCCCTCCGCACCCTTCACACTGATTCTGACTTCACAACCATACAGACGCCTGGCCGCAAAAACAACCCTCCTTGGCCGACGTAACGCTCGACACGTCCTCCGCCGCCACACCCGAGCCGCCCCGCCCACGCACCAAAACCCAAGCCCGCACCCAACCCCAAACCCAAACCCAAGGAGGCCGCACGCGCAACAACCGCTTCGCATCCGCCGCCGCCTCAGACTCCGACTCCGACTCCCCACCCCCCATCCGCGCCCCCGGGCCGTCCTCACGCACAACCCAAACCCAAACCCAACGCTCCTCCCGCTCCAAAGCCAAGTCCAAAACACCGCTCTTCGACATCGGCTCCGAAGAAGAAGACGAGATGCTCGCCGACCCGAACGCGAACGCAGACGAAGACGAGGATGATCAGGACGAGGTGGAGACGCTGCGCGAGGCGAGCGAGCCGCCTGCGGGGAGGGGCGCGAAGAGGAAGGCGGCGGCCGTTGCTGTTGTTGATGAGGATGATTCTGACGAGGCGACGTTTAAGGGATTTGGGAGGGGGAAGGGGAGGAAGAGGGGACGGTTTGGGTAGAGTTGGGTTCGTTTGTGCGGTGGATTCAGATGGATTGGGTTTCTTGATTTGCTGTCTCTTCTTGTCGTTTACATACGGTCATTGTAATACTGCTGCTTGATTTGAATGATGTAGATACTCATCCATAAGAGAGGCCCAGTGCTGTGTCCTGACTAGCGAGCGCCTGGCTGTCAAGTGAGAGCACAGCGCGACGCGTGACGTCACGCGTGCACCGTCGATCAACGCGCCTGTCGCGACGCGCGTCTTTCTCTTGCTCCTAACCACCACGACGCGTCCGAGCTCCCTGCGCATTTTATACCACACCATTTCGACTCCCTTCTGATACCGCGCGAGACTATTATATGCATGCTATACAATTGTTATGCCCCATCATTCAGTCAGTCGTGCGCGCTACGCAAGATGTCTCAGCCCCGACAGTACTGCTTCCTTGTGATGCATCTCTTGAGGCTGGCGATGCGCTTATGGTACGACTTCAGTACTGGACTGATCTACTCCTCAGCTAATGTAGCCAAGGTCTAGAGCTACGAGTAAGGTCTGGAGCTGCGAATAGGGTCAGCGCTGTACCATGTCTTGGACTGCTCAGCACCAATCAGCACCGTCGACCTCCAGCCGGCGTCCCCGATACCTTTCCCAGGCCAAACCTTGACAACTGTATATAAACCTCGCACATCTGGGTAGCTGCTCCTCATTCAACTCACGCATCTTGCACCGAGCAGAATCTGTACCCCCGCGTACTACACCTTGCACACTTTGCACACCTTGCCTAACAGCACGTATAACTTGAACACTATGACCCCGTTATCATGGACTTACTTCCAGGATCGCGCCATTGACCGTCGGCGCGAGGCTGCACGGAAGCGGGTCTTCCAGGCTGCGCTTTTCGCTGCGGAGTGCTCCCGTGAGGACCCGGCATTCGATTGGGAGCATGAGAAGGAGTTGAAGAGGATGGCGGCCGAGGAGGAGGAGCGGCTCGCTAGGGAGCGGTGGGACAGCTATGTCAAGCCGCCTACCCTCGGCCAGGTCGGGCTGGGCTTGGACATGATGTTCGCGCCTCGCGGTACGTCTTCTCATTTACCCCTATTCCCCAGTCCAACTTCGAACTAGAACTGACTTGTCCCCTAGGCGCGTTCTCTACGCCTCGTTACGAGGTCCAGCCCGACCTTGCCGCACGGCCTATTGACTGGATGCGTACCAGCTTCGACGACATGAAGCCCCTCGCCGAGGTGCGGGAGGAGCTCAGGGCGAAGGAGCTGGTCCGTGTCTGCTCTGAGGAGTTCGACGGCGAGCTTTCCGTTCGTCTCCCCAGCCTCTCCGGCCGCAAGCTGCGCGTCGGGGAGTCTCCGCCGTTCTAAGGGAGCGGCGGAGAGCGCGCGGTAGTTGGCGTTGCCGCGCGGGGTGGTCTCATGCATTCGCAGACCCCCCGAACTTCATGAATGACGTTGATACAGCCGGCGATGATGAGCCGAGCTTCTTTGGTGGTGCATGGACATCGAGCGCGGCGTATCAGCTGGCGGCGCAGACGTGCGTCGCCCTGAGACTTCCGCGTTCGTTGACGGGGGCGTTCGGCGTCTCGCGTCGGGGATACCCATGCGGGGATCCTCACTGGCGAAGAGCGAGGCTGATCATCTCGCTCTGAGCTGCAACGCTTGTCATATACCTTTGGGCGTCTGGATCTTTGCTTGGTTATGAACCAGCGCGAGACGAGTGCGACTTTGCCTCGTACTTGAGGGCGGCCTATATCTTCTCAGATCTTGTCCGCACGCGGCACGATGGGTGATACCATCGGTAAGCCCGCGCGAGGTGGCCCTAAATCTTTCAACGGGTCCCTCCGGATGAAATGTAAGGATTGGATGGGTAGCTGGCGATGGCAAGCCATGCTACGAGTTCGATGGTGGTGCATGTACGGCGAGTGCGAGATACTAGTGGCATTGCGCAGACGTGCGTTGCCGTGGTGTCTTCGCACTCGCTCTTTTGGAGACGCTCGTCGTCTCCAGCTTCACGTCGGCGACGATGCTCTTGTGCAATTTCGTCAATGGCGACGTCTGGGGTAGATCTGCCTCATTCGGAGCCGCAACGCCCGTAACTCTTTACTTCGGGCGTTGGGATCTGCGCTGAGAATTGGTCGGCGCGAAGCAACCCAGAGTACGAGCCGAACGCCTTTAAGCTCTACTCTGGGTCTTTCCATACTTACTCCCCCTCCACATTCCTCCATCACGCGGTTTGCTGTCCTCTTTGTATCTCATGTGGTTTGTCTGCTTGTATCCTCCTCTACTTAGTCCCATTCTCCACATCCTTAATACTCCTACAAGGCGGTAGCGCAAAGCGTCGGGATGCAGCGGTGAGGGGGCGTGGCCGGCTACCGCGTCTCCAACATTCCTCTGCGTCTCGGCGTAGGTGTATGCGCCGCTTCTCGACATCGATCTATACGTACATCTCGCATCGTCTCTCCCTTTTCTCCCCATCTCCCCCATAGAAGGCGGTGGCGCAGAACGTCGGGGCACTGGGGTGAGGAGCGTGGCAGCCTGTAGGCCACCATTGTCTGCGATACTCTTCTTTTTAACGTTTGCCCACCCCACCGGGGGTCTCAGCCGCGCGGCCCCAGCGAACGTTAGCTCCGATACTCCCCTGTGTCTTCCCTGGCGTAGATGCATGCGCCGCCTTCTCCACTCTTTTCTTCTTTCTTTTTCTTTTTTTTGTCCCTCGAAATTGCCACGTGGCATCGATGTCTCATTAGAATGCACTCAAACATATTCTTTGGATTTCACATATTATGTTATACGAAGCGGGAGGGAACCCCGCCCACAGGTCAAGGCGCTTGTGAGTGCGGCATTTACCGGTCCAATCCACTGCCCGCCGGCATCATCGTCTCTTGAGCTTGAACCACCACCAATGGCTGCATGATCGCGCGATCTATATGAATACGCTGCAACTGTGTGCGCCAAACCTTTGCGAGTGATTCGGCTGCTTTCGACTTCTTGACTCTCGTAACGTACTAACGATAGGCAAGGAAGACACTCTTGTTTCTGCGAATCTGCCGGACGACTAACATCGTTCGCGGTTGTCAGTTTCACGACCACCTACAGACCAACCACGAAAGACGATTCAGAGACAACAAGCATATCGTGAATGTGATGTAGGGACCGAAGTATCTACCGACGTAGGTAACTCACTGGTGGAGCGTGTCGGCCTTTCTGGACGTTGTGATTAACGGAATCATCTATCTTCTGGCACCGACGTCTCATCCCTGAGCTGTCTTAATTCGAGCAGGCGGGCAAGTGATCTGCAAATCGTGCTAACCACCACACGCATTGAAGTCTCGGATCCCTTTCTGCACACGCGGTGGGAGTAAAAACTCACCTGTTGCCCTCTGTGCTCCAGTCTTGCCCTCGGCTCGGATACTGCTGGGATATTTCGAAGTCGGGCATGGCACGCTGCGAGCATCCAAATCGGCGTCCACATAGGAGGGTCAGGAGGCCTCATGTCCCTCTCGGTGCTACTTTTTCAGAGTACTCTCCGTCGTCTCCTGACTGAATGAATTCGTTTGGTTCCTTCTGAATTCGAACGAGCCTGGTCTCCCTCGAACACGCTAACTGAAGCAGTAACTTCTACTCCCGTCTCAAGACACACATCTTGGAACGGAGTACTTTACTCGCAACGCTCGCTCGTATATCTGCCCTCACCCCACATCGACGAACATGCCAGCCGCTCGTTTATCCGAAACCCCCTTGCTCGCGAGAGAAGCCGCCGCCGCCGTAGTGGCGCAGAGCTCGCCGGTCGACTCGGATTCGACAGACTATCGCATCTCACCAGCCATCGTCGTCGCTATCATCATCTGCAGCGCTTTCGCTTTCATCCTAGCTGCTGCTATGGCATTCTTCTTCTCCTGGCGTTCCGACAGGAGGACGAAGCGTACAACGAACATCAGCGCCGAGGAGCACGTCGACCCTCTCGACCGTTACACGCAGCCTCCGCGGCGACAAGACGAGAAGCGGTCGAAGCGCAAATGGTCATATTCATCGAGCACGACCTATACCACGGGCGATACGGACGCCCTGGACGGCGCTCCCGTGCTCTTATCATCTGCGCAGGCGGACGCGCTCCCTCCTTACTCCCCACCACAACTCACATCACTCCCGCTCGCTCGCACAACGTCTTCGCCGAGCATGTACTCCGTATCATCGACAACGGACGCTCCAGTTAGGAGCTCGCCTCCGCCGAACAACAGGCGCCGCTCTAGCAGCGTTCACCAGCTCGTCGACGTTGAGTCCGGCCGCGCGCCGTCGCAACCCACGCGCGTCTCACTCCCCCTGTCTCTGCGCCCTGCACTACCCTCGGCTCCGCCGCCTAGCCGGAATATGCGAGACAACATGACCGTCGAGCAGATGTTGGAGCTCATGCCGGATGCAAGGCTTTCGTACGCTGTGATGTTTTGAGGAGGAAATGATGGTCGTGCAAATGTAGCGGGGTGGTGGATGGAATATTCTCGTTCTTCCTTTCTCCGGGCTTTATGCAGTGCTTATATGGTCTATTCTATTGTATAGTACCCGTTCTTCACATATCTGTATGCGTATAATAGCCGCTCGTGCACATGACTGACAGCTCGCCTCGTGTGATATACGTTAGGCTGCTTTAACCGATACCGTCAACCCTTCAGGTCAAAGCCCCATCGGAGCTAAAACGCTATGCGGCACCAAAGGATGCTCGCAACGTCTGCAAACGGGGTGCCCGCCGTCGAGCATTGCGTTATGCCGACACATTGGGAGCTACCCTCTCTATCTCGATCCTTGACGGCTTGCCGACGTCTACAGACTGCAACTCGTGCTCGTCCGCGTCGTTCTCGTGGCTCAGCAGACCCTGCTCTAACGCAGCGTCTTCCGAAGCTCGGGTAGCAGTTCGTTTGGGCTCCACGTTGCTCTTCTTCGTGAGCTGTGGATGGACGTCTGCGTGTGATACAGCAATGAATGATATGAGAAACGTACTGCAACGTAGAGAGCACAGCTCAGGATGATGGCTGTGCCGACCATGGATAGTACAGTAGGCGATGTGCCGAAGCATATCTTCTCGAGCGCGATCGCAAAGACGACCTATACGAGCACTTCAGCATGTAATCCGCTGGCCAAATGTCACTCAAGGGCACCTACTCCGACATAGATCGCGAGAGTCGCTCGTCCGGCAGCCTCGCGCTGTAGTCCCATCGTGAAGAGAGTCTGAGCCAGGAAGCCACCAACGCCAATGACAACGAATAGGCCCCAAAAGTCCCATCGAAGAGGGATGAGAACCTGTTGGTGAGTAATCACCATTCTATGTAACGAGTGAGTGTGCGTGGTATGAATGACTACGTGAATCTGCTCACCCGATGCCAGCGACAACGCAGGATTGTGAGGCGAAGAAGGCCAATGAATGTAGCGGGTGGGCGCGTTTGCCAATAGCACGGATAGAGGTATCTGTAACGCGCATCAGCCTCCAGGTCACAACCAGCAGTGGTACACTTACATGCGCCCGTCTGCCCCACCACGCCGATGAGAGCCACTCTAAAGATATGGGTAAGGCTTGAACCTCAGACCCAGGAGAGGGAACAGACCCGACTGCAATCAGTCTCTCCTGAGGTGTGGCGCGTGAGGAAGACGAATCGTCTGTAGCAGGATCGGCGTGCGCGGCAGGTCCGAATAGGAACTCAGGTCGTGCGATGAGCAAGACGCCTACAAAGCTGAATACTGCCGTAGTCTTAGTAACGTGGATAGACATGCGCTTGTCGATAATACGCACATCCAGCAAGGAGTTCCTTCTTTGACAATGGCTCTTTGAGAAAGATCGCGCTCGCGATACCGGTGAAGATTGGAGTGAGGAAGGTAATTGCGGTCGCGTCGGACAGAGATAGGTAGCGCAACGAGTAGTATACACCGAACAAGCCAAAGAATCTGCACAGGTAATGATGAGCATGTCGTGAAATGATGATACTGGGGAATATATGCACCCGATGAAACCGCGGAAGACAAGCAGCAGGCGCACACCCTTCGGGCCCAGGAACGGATCCGGTACCTTCTTCCAGAACCTACCAAGCTCAGATTCAGGTCCATACATTGTTTGAGAAGGCTTACATGAAGCCAATGCAACAGACGTAAGTTACTGACTGCGTTCTGTTTAGCATAAGGCGTTCGTGTTTCTTTGAGTAGACGGAACGGTACCATTCGAACAAGCACAACCTGGCATAGCATCGTAATGAGTTACAGAATACCGGGTGTATGCACCATCACGCACTTGCAGGGTGGCTATCGGGGTATCAGTGTCCTTCAGCACCTTGATGCTAACGTTCACGAAGGCGAAGCATAGCTGGGCGAGCGCGACGAGTAGCAGCCCTGCGTTGAGATCCACGAGTCCCTGGAACGCATTCGCGTATCTACGGTATGCACCGCTACCAGTGACAGCGGCAGAAAGGCTGGATTTGGAGGTCGCGTGCCGCTGAATTGCCTCAGAATCATCCTCAACGTATCTCGGCGGGAAGGCGGTCGTCTCGGGCGTTAACGCCGTGTAACCGGCGCGTGTGGCCATCTGCGCGTTTCGCGTACTCGTTCGAGCAGTCAAGCGTCGTCGACGTTCAAGGGTAAGATAACAGGTAGTTCAAGCGTGCTTCGCGCGCCATTCCCACCAGAAAGCCTGGGAGGTCAGCCGCTGTTGACCCCAAGAGTCATGGCGGTCGTCGGCAGAGTGCGGTGGCGCGCGATTGCGCGGTTGATTCGCCTTCTTTCGTTCTCTCAACCTGACCGCGTGCAAGTTCGTATGAGCGCCTATAGACACTTCGTTCTGCAGTACGCTGTCTGTACCGCATAGAGAAGATGGCCACGATTAAGCGCCTGGGTATGCGATATTCGTCGTCCAATTTGAGTAGTGTACCCCGGACTTCTCCGGCTCCTTCCTAGTTCCCCGACTTCATCCGTACGAAGCGTAGGTGCCACACGACAGGCAGGCCCAACGTGGCTAAGCAAGTGCCCACATGGGTATACTTTCACCGACTATCCCAAAATCTACAAGCCTCGCCCGGTCCATCTTCTGCCGATTCAAAAATTTCCTGCTCAGCATCACCCGCCGCCTGACTGCCGCCCGAAGTTTTTCTTCACTTAAGGCAGGGGGCAACGATGGCTGCAACCGTCTTTGGCCGTCGCTTGTCTCCCGCTTTCATGAGCGCTCCATCATGGTATCCATTCTCCTGGACGTGCGGTTTCGTTAGGCGGTGCAACGAAGCTGCGTCGTCGGCCTAGACTGTACGATTTAGCTTGTTTCGGCCGACTTCTCCAGACCTCACGACAATCACTGGGAGGACTGAGTCCAGCCTGGGCATCGGCGTACCCTCATACGTCTACGGCGTGGAGGTCGCATTCAGTTCGTTCGACTTCTTAGGACTGCAGTCTGGACGACGCATACAGTACAAGGCCGCGAGGCCACCTCAGCGCTTGAAGACCATACCACGGGCTCCTCGGCAAGATCCCTACTCGCTGGCTCTACTCTCAACTGTCAAAGGCTATGGCGCCCTCGCCTGAACAGGCGCACTCTTTGCCTTTCATACGACAAGGTATAGAGTATGCCGTCGCCACCAAGCCCACTGCAGTAGACGACTGTCCATATCCCGCTAGACCTCGGCCGACTCTCCCACCTCCGCCCGGTCTTCTATTGCCAATCGCAGGGACCTCCTGGACGTCACGGCGATAGCCGACGTGGACCTGCACAGGTCCGCCGTCCCACTCTCAGGGTTGCAACTCCGACCCGATGGGGGACCAGCCTCCGTTCCGCTCGTCCCTCCGAGGCCCGCGCTTGCGCCCCGCGCAGAGCAGCGTGCCGCCCTTCACGCGGCCCGCATTCACCCAGAGACGCGGCGCGCTCCGCACCCACGCATCGAACGGCCCGTCTACCGACTGCGCCTCCCGCGGCACTATGCGCAACAATTATACGCGAACGACCCGCGGCCGATCTGAATATAGCGGCGAGATGGCCGGGAAATGTCCATGGAGTGCCAATTGCACGCGCCCGACATCTTCCATGCGCGGTCTCCGACTTGCGGCGCTCGCGCAACATGTTCCGCTCAGCCGACTCGGATTCGGAGGTCTGCTCCGCCTGTCAATGAAGCGTACTCCAACATGTCCCGCTCGAACTCCCAAGCCTTTCTGCTCCTTCGTATCCGTGTCCGAGACGCATCCGCATACAGCTCGGAGGCCCTCGTTCGGGCAGAAATCTCCCGCATCCGAGGCCTGTGCAAAGAGTGCAGTACTGCCCTCGGACCACTGCAAGCTTCTCGCCTTCTCCCGCCGGTCTCGTCTTCTCAGATCTCAGCGTCTGACGGCCGCCGCCATTTACAGCTTCTGAGATCTCTCACTGAGGGGCTGAATGGGGGAGTGCACAAGACACGCTATGCCGCCGCGAGCCAGGCGCCTTTCGCTCGAAGCCCTCACCTGACCTGACCTCACCACGCACGAGGACGTCGCGGCCCGCGTCCACATCTGCACCAAGCGCGCGCTGATCCTGCCACGCCTGTTCGCTACGGAGGCGAGTTAGCAGACGCTCGCCTGGGACTGGACCGGTCGATTCCGCGGGCGGCGTTAGTTGGTGTAGTGACCGATGGAGAAAAGGCCTGTTATGGCTTTCGATGGTACGCTCATGACTACGCTTCAGCGAAGGGTAAATGTAACGCTCGAATAGGAATACGTCGAGCCCATACACCGCGCCACCATCAGGTTCTGCGTTCCCAGTGCCGTCGGCCAGCGCGAACCTTCCGGTATACGCAGTACCGTAATAATGCAATGTAGCGCGCCTTTGGAGGTCCGCGGAGTTGGGCAGCGCAGGCGTCGCGGTCTCTTCTGTTGCGCGCGTTACATGACGGCAGCGTCTGTGGCCTTCCATTGAATCTCGAAGGTGCGCGTAGCCGTTTCTGTGTATATGCGCTCACAGGCGTCGCCCGTCGTACGATTGTTGCTGTTTGTTGTAGTCGATGTTGTTCTTGTTCTCGTTAAGCGATTGTATAGGATCGACAGTTCGCCTGTGTGCTTGTTCCCGAATATAGTCTGTCCTCGCCGTCGACCCTGCCTGCAGGTCGCGAAGCACGAGCGTATCGCCGCCCGTTCGTACGTACATCTGCGCGCGGACGACATTCCTTCTCCCCATTTTGTCCTCCGTTTCCCTTGAGTTCAGGCGTGCTCGTCAGAACGTCGTCAGCGCACCATCATCCTATTGCTATCCTTGCGATTGTACAGTGTAAGCACCTTCGGTCTACAGGCTGACGAGGCCAGTCGCGTCCCCCGTTCCATGGCGTCGTTGTACGTACTCGTTCGTCCTCCCTCTGATCCCGCCCGAGCCTGCATCTCCACGCCAATTCGACCTCCGCTCTCCGGTCGACGGTCGTCTCCGATCGCATCGACCCTCTGCGCGCTATGTCTCCCGCAGTGGCCCCCGCGCGCGTTCTGAGACTCAACTTGACTCTCCCCTGTACTGTATGTATGTTTGACACGACGCCCGAAAAGTCCGTGTCCGTACGACGCAGACTCAGACTCTCGGAGGGCCCGCGTGCCTCAGAGACTGCGGGCGTATGCTTCCGTTCTTTCCACAACATTCGCTCGCGTGCGGCGCGTCTTCCGATCGTGAACCTGCCTCCGCTCGTCCGACGCGGGCGTGCCGAAGTGCGCAACTTCAGCCCGCCGTCGTTCTATCTCATTACCTCTTGTGACATGCCTACATCTCTTCCTCTGTAAGAAGTAAGAAGTGTAGAAGCAGTCGTACAGGTGTAGAATACAGCACAGTCGTGAGCTCCTGAGCCCGGCCCGTCTCGTCTCGTCTCATCCGAAGTCCGATCGCGATCGATGTCAGTACGCACGACCCAGATCGCAATCAGATAGAGCCAAGACACTGACACCTGGTTTAGCCTTTACGGATCCGGAGGCAACGAAGTCGAAGCCCCTCGGTGCCACAGCGGGTGGGCTACTGAGATCACTGCTAGTGCGAGTGTGGCCCCGGCGCTCCAGGTGACGTCGAGGTCACGGCGGGTTGGAGGCGGTAGATACGAGAACGCCCGAGTGTTATTGGATTGGAATTTGAGTGTTGGAGAGGGCGGGGAAGGAAGGGGAAGAGGGTGGAAGGGATGGGATGGGGAGAGACGGCGGGCGCGGGAATGGCGCGGTGCGCATCGATCGCACCGCGCGGGCGCGCGCAAGAGCCGCCCCTTTCGCAGATCGTCGTCCAATCCCTCGCAACACAATACAGCGACGCAGTCGTACGTTGCCTTCCCTCGTCAAGTAAGGGTAGATGAAAAAAGATCGGGCGCGATACGATGTTTGAAGGGATAGTAGTAGAAAAGGCGTTTTCTATGGACATGGGCAATTCGTAGCGTAGTACTACTACAGTGGTGACCGTGAACGAAGCGTTTACTTTTGTTGCCGGAGGGAGGCAGGGAGTGAACGATAGCGAGGAAAGCGTACAGGGGGTTTCGATTCGGTAGAGACTGTTAGACGAGACGGAGGGGTGGGGGATTGGATTGAGGGTTCGTAGTCGTGAGTAGGAGGATAGGAGGTAGGGTGGGGGCGCACTGAGGATGATGAGGAGGGTGATGGGGAGTGGGGGAGGAGATCCGAGCAGACAGTTGAGGTCGTAGACGTATCAAGCAGCACAACTATAGACAAAGATAAGAGCGTCAAGAGCAAGCACGAAACAAAATGTATAAACACGAATTAAGTAGGTAGGCGAACAAGACATCCAGATACTTTTTATATCAAACACACGCATCGTGTTTGGCTTTTGTGAGGCGAAGCAGAGATAGAGGCGGAGGCAGAGCAAGAGACGAGAAGGCGTGAGACGGCGAGAGGCGAACCAGAACCGGGCGAAGTCCAGGCGCTCTAAGCATGCACCGCGCCCGGCTGCTGCCACGCGTACTGCTGGCCGTACCACCCCTGCTGCTGTTGCTGCTGGGCCTGTTGTTGCTGCGGCTGCTGCTGGACCGCCGGCGTCGTCGGCTGGCTGACAGGCACCGGCGCGCCCTGCCCGTTGACAGCCGCCATCGCCGCGGCAGCCTGCGCCTGTGCGGCCTTACGCGCGCGCCCGGTGTGGTGCTGCAGGCACTCGTGCTGCCCGGAAGCGAGGAGGCGGAGCCCTTCGGCGCCGTGCTCGCCCGAGTGCTGGTAATGGTACCGCAGGCCGTTCATGTTCTTGTACCGGCGCGTGCACTCGCCGACGGCACATGCGAACGGGCGCAGGCGGCGCTCGGCCTCGCGCTCGACTTCGCGCGCGTCGCTCTCGGAGAGGTCGCCCTCGGCGCTGAGGCCCTTCTCGGCAAGTAGAGCCTGGACGGCCTCGAGGTCCTTCGGCGGGGCGAAGGAGCACGAGCCGTGCGTCATGTGGTACTTGAGGCCGTTCGCCTGCTTGTACGACTTATTGCAATTGGGCTTGGGGCAGCGGAAGGGCTTAGAGAGGAGGAGCGAGGAGGCCGGGCGGGAGAGCGTCGAGCTCGCGCGCGAGGTCTCGGATGCGCCACCGGGTGTGGGCGGCGCGGTGCCTGTGGGCGAGGGCGTTTGCTGTGCGGGCGTAGAGGGTGCGGCTTGAGCGGCCGCTTTTGAGGTACCGGGCTCCTGCTTCACTTGCACGGCGTTGTGGCGACCGAAGAGCATCGCGGGCGCTACTGCGACGTCCTCGTGCTGGTGCTGATCGTGCGCCATTGCCGGGAACGGAGGGAAGTTCGCGTATGCTTGTGGTGCGCCGGCACGTGAGGGCAGGACGGCGGTGGTGTCGAATGCAGAGACCGGGCTGGGGCACGCGCTGGGCGGCTGGCTAGAGAGCGTGGAGTACGGCGCGGGCACGTAGGGCACCTGCGTCGCGATTGCGGGCACATAGGGCGGCGTCCTGGGCGGAGACGAGGCAGACGAGGAAGGAGGGGACTGGTCGTCGAGCTCCATGTCGTCGGCGGGGTCGAAGCTCTGCGGCTGGGGCGCCGGACCGGGAGCCGGGTAGTTCATGTGCTGGGGGTGCTGGGGGTAGTGGGCGGCCATGTGCGGGAGCTGGTTCGGGAGGAGCGAGGGCTGGTGGGGCGCGGAGGGGTCGATGACCACGACGTGCGCCTCCTCAAAGTGCTCGACGAGCGCGTGCAGGTCGCTGAGGTTCAGCCCGCAGCACGTGTAATTCCGGCACTGGGCTCTCATCAGCTTACGGTATAGATGGGATAATGGACTGCGGAGTGCTCACAAACTCGTCCTGGGTCTGCATGAACGCGCCGCGATCGCTCTCGATGGACGACGACAGCTTGCCGCTGTTCGGGTCGAAGCTGCCGAACAGCTGGCTCGGGGACGTGCCGGGGTACAGGCGCGTGCCGAAAGAGGAGCCTGCGCGCCAGGAGACGGGGGAGCCGAACATGGCGCGCGTGTACGAGGCCGGGTTGAAGGCCTGGCCGTGGCCCGGGCTGGCCATCGCGACGTCGGCCGCGTGGCGCTGCTGCTGGTGAAGCTGCTGGGAGGGGGGAGCGGCAAAGGAGATCGGTTGCGCAGAGGAGGAGGCCTGCATGGTGAGAAGGGGAGAGGGTGCGAGGTTGGCCGTCCAGAATTCTGAACCCGCGGGTCTAATGTACGGCTTACTCTAGCGCTCAGGCACACCGGGTCCACCAACAGGTCCACCGCCCGGTCCACAGTCCACAATACCCGTGTACCGCGCTTTCATTTCCTCCTCTCAGCCCACAGTACCCGCTCTTTGCCGCAATAGTAGCTACAGTACATGTCCCCCCATCAAACGATAAAATAAGCTACCCACATACGCCCCTCCTCAGCGGGTCAATCCCCACAATCCAATCCGCGTGCGCCCATAAACACTTCCGGGCCCATCCAGTTCTGCATCCGCCAGCTCCGACCCAGCGCACGACTCTGTCTGACGCGCGCCGCCCGACCTTCGATGCTCCCGCCTGGGTCACAGTCCGACTCGCGCGTCGCCTCCTTGAGTCTCTCGTCGGTCCCGCGCCGAAATCCCAAGAGCCAATGGGCGCTCCGCGTGGAGGGGAAGCACGCGGATCACGCTCTGGGCGATCCCCATCACGCAGCGCCTGGCTGTACTAGGATCATTGAGACAGCTCTCAGCACTGGGCAGCGTGGAGAGTACGTTGTCCGTGTACGAGAGACTGGCAAGCCGCGGGTGACGGCGATAATGCGTTCCAACTTACGAATTGGACTTCGCGTGCGCCTCGAGTCTGACGATGCGGGGAGTGCTTTGCGCCCAGATGAACGTACACCGGGGGAAATGTCGGGCTGGCGGGGCGGCTGTCGGGACGACTAGCGCGCCGATGAAGTGGTGGACGCACGCGGTGCGCAGCGTGCGTTGGGAGCTGTGGCGCGTTGCGGTTCTGACCGTCGTCGTCACCGGGATACTCGTCGTGTGATCATTAATCGTGTATCCGTGCAGTACAGATGTCCGTGCAGTAAGTAATCGAACTGAGCTATACGGCGATCTTGTCAGATATCGATGTGCTCACTGGGGAGAAGAAGTGCTTACGGTGATCATGAGGAGGACCTGGGATGCGTCAACGGTGACAGCAGCTTCGGTCATCAGACTAGAGAACACCGGGCCCCCGACGCCCGCGTACGTGTCACAATGACAAGCCACAATGTCAGCAGCACGAAGCGAGCTCATCATGCTGGACAGGCATCACGAGCACATCGCCGCCGCCTTCACGTACGTCCGGCGCGTCTTGCAGCCATCGGCAGCGACGCTAGTGGTTGGCGTGCCCGATGACCTCGAGCCAGGCAAGACTAAGGAGCTGACTACGCGTTTCTGCCGTACGAGCGAGGATCGCTAAGCCTGCCCCGCTTGTAGGCCAAGAGAGACTGAATGCTATGATCCCGAGCGCGAACTCCGACCGCGCCACCACAAAGCTGTAAGCGCGATTTTGGGCACGAGCGGTCGGTGGTAGGTCGATTATGATCGCCGATTGGATGGTGGATGGATCGTAGATGGGTAGAGATGAATTCGAATGGATGGCATGAGACAGGTTCCCGTTCGCAGTGTAGATGAAGGAGGTGCCTTCATCCGGTCAAGTAGCCTTCGATACGCTCAGGAGATTGGTTCATGAAGCTTCATGATTGCTGTACCACACCGAATAGCGCGATATGGATATAGTGCTGGCGTATATTGGATCGTCGTGGACCCTTGTTGAACAGATATTGATGGAGATTGTCTCCAACTGCGCGCAGGGTCCTCATCCGAGTCAAGCAGTCTTCAAGAGTATCCCGCTCAACACCCAGCATCCTAAACTCTGGATAGAGTATCGATCCAATCCAGCCCAAGCAGCAAACCCGTGCTACCCGCACGTACAAGCGAATCAAACAATATCGCATCAGCCGTCGGGCTTCTGAGATGTAAAGAAGACGGTTGGTCCGCCAGGTCCAGCTCGAGCCTCGCATGCCCCCCGCCTGCAGGCCAGTACAACAGCGTACTCTACCTTCTTCAGCGCCTACTCAATAGCTTAACAGCACGTTGTATCCGAGCTGCCTCGGCCATGACGCCGACATCGCGCACTCGAGTCCTGAACGAGTAGCGGCCACTTCAGTCGCACTGATCCCAAGGTCGCATCCCGGATCGATAGATAATCGATGTGCGCCACATCTAGGCTAAACGGCCTTCGTCAGTCAGGACTCAGGACCAGTCCTGCAGAACCCGCGGGCGGAGTTTGAAAGAGGGGAATAGTGGGAAGGAAGTGAGGGTGCGGCCTGCTGATGGGATCTGGTAGCTCGCCGTTCGCGCTTCGATGGCCGTGGAAGGAAAGGAAGGTCGAGAAGTTGGGACGGGCGGGACGCGAGACAAAGGACTCGATTCTCGGGCGCCTGCACGGTGGGGGTGCGTATTTCGAGTGTGCAAGGCGCATATCATATGTCGGACACAGTAATGGTTGGAAGTTGCGATCAGTGCTTTGGCCTTTCATTTGTTGTGGGGAATGCGCGCGCCCTCGAACGCTGCGGAGTACACGAGGGGGAGGCTCGAGGCGGTATAGTCGGTGAAGTGAGGTGCTGCGGGGTTCATGTTCTTCTTGGAAATGGACCTGAGGCTCTCACTGTGTGTCCGCCTCGGCGGAGACGCAGTGCCACATGCAGTATCATAGCTCGTGCATGTGCGAGAAGCATACACTCGATGCTCTTTTACGTCGTTCGTTATAGTCTCGAGGACGCCGCATACAGCCCTCTGCCCAGCGGACGCCGACGTAGATCGAGTCAGCCAAGCGGGAACAGTATCAAGCTTTTGGTGTTCCCACTCAGAAACAACGCGTGTCCCATGCTCGTCGATAGAAGTGGAGAAGGACGCGGTGATGAGCTCGAGTGAAAGCAGAATGCGTATTCAACAGAACCGAAGAGTCATCATCGCGCGGGGAAAGCACTCCGGCGGCCCGCACACCGACTCCTGAGCGACTGGCATGAGTAGACGCAAGGCGAGCCGCGCCGCACACGTCTTAGATGTGCGTTCGTACCACGTACTAGAACACGCCAATGAGAAAGCTTCGACTACACGAGAGTCAAAGGAAGAACAGAACGCAAGGGATAGGGATGGAGAAGCATAATGATAGTAAGAGAAGAACTGCTCGCAGGCCACGCACAACGAGCACTGAACATTGCGTGCGACGACGATGAACCGAGCGGTCGGCTCGAGGCTGTTCTCGGGATCTGCCGTGATGCGCCTTGGCCTTCGCGCGCCTTCGCGTTCTGACCCACACACACGCGTACGCAAGCGCACTCGCAAGCGCCGACCGACTCATCCTCGACGGCCATGACCCACCGAGTCACAGTGCCCATGGACCGCGCCCCGTGTCCCGCCGTCGCGCCGACGCCGGCATGCTCCGGCTCATCTTCGCGCGCATAGCGCAGAGCTTACGACACCGCCCCGCGCGCCTCCCCTCCCCGTTTCGCATACATACGCCTTCTCCTCCACCGGCGCGCGGAGCTAGCGTCCGCTTAGGGCGACTTGATGCATGACGCGTCGCTCTTATGAATGCGCTGTACTCGGTTCCGCGATGTACTGTGTGCTTCTGCCAGAATCCGATGGTTGCTTGTTGCTTGCGCAGCCATGGGTGTACGAGGACGCTCTATGTCGGGTCAGGAGAAGGGCGGTGGCGGTGGGCTGAAACGCGGCTGGAGGCGCGCGCGAAGCCCGGGGAGATCGGATTCATGTGCGAAGAGGTGGATTGGCTGGATGGATGAGGTGGCACGATGGTTGTGGCCCACTCTCCATGCGCACGAGCGGTCTTGGTCGGCATATGCTGCGAACGAGTACTCTACAAGAATGATGGATTGACGTTGTGCTTGAACTCTATGGAGCATTCCGAGTCGGACATGTTTGAGGTTGAACGTTGAGCGACGGACAACGAGAGTGATCTACGTTGACCACCCGGTAGTGGAGAGCGGGAGATGATAGATGAACGTCTATGCCTAGCATGGATTGCTATGGACGAATGCAGTCTTCAAGACTACGGTCTTGCCGATACCCGTATCGCCGCGCGCTCCTACTCGCATTGCATAGCAACGGTGTGAGATTTGTATGGCCTGATGAGGAGATTGAGACTGTCCAATGTTGGAGAGGCAAAGATAGCAGTCTTCGACCGACCTCGGACTGACCACAGGCGACTATGCACCACCGGGTTCACGACCTGATCTCCGTTCGCATTCGGACATGCTAACTTGACGCCGAGGTTACTGAAACTAAAGTACCGGCAAGAGCAGGCCCACTACCGTCTCATTCCTCCTCCGGTACGCAGCTCTGCACGCATGCCGCAGCTACAGGTCTACGCCAGACATCCTTTGAATGCAGGCGTCGTCAGCTTCCCCGCGTACGCTATGTTTCGATGTTTCGTCGTACGCCACCTCCTCATCCTCCGCGTGTGCCCCGCTTAATCCATTCGTGTATGCTAGGGCACCGGCGATCACTGCCAGCGATGTTACATGTTGACTGACATGCTTCTCTATCCCCATACAGAGCGAACATACTCCGTCAGCAACTCGGCTTAACGGAGATGGCGAAAGGATTGCGACGTAATCGCCTGGCGTGTGTGCAGGATGGTGTACGCCTCGGCGTAAAAACTCACAGCGCTTTCCATACGTACCTTGATTGTGAGTTATCACGTCCTGCAAGAAATCATACCGTTTATCCATATCTGCATCTATGTAGGCAGGTGACAACAAGAGCACGTTAGCCAAAAGAAAGCGTCGGGACGTTGTACTGAATCTTGTTGGCGTTTAGAGGTGAATATGGACGACTCGGCGACTCTCTGTTTGCTCATCCCATTCGTCAGGCTCGCATGACTAGCGCAGATCCCACATCATCATCACATAGATGTTCTTCCTTCTATTGAATGACGACAGTAGAAGAAGCGTCCCTAAACGTGCACTATGCGTTTTGCTAGGACAGTTTGTACCTGGCGGCGTATTCTGACCCGGGTAGATCTGCTCGGGCCACCCTACTCGGCTGCGACACTCGCCTTCAGAGCAGCACCTCCCGTACCTCGTACGGAACGGCTTTATCGCAAACTGCAGGCACTTCCACACTTCCGAGAATTGTTCCTACTCAGTACGTTCCGGGTCTGCGGCGCGAAGGTGCAGGATCGTCGAGGACTGACGCACCCGCTACAGAACTGAACGGGCTATGTTTGTTCCGACTGCAAGCACGGCAGTTTGGGTTTTGGGTATGCAACTCTACCAATCAGGGCGCTCACAGGCGCTTACGCGATCTAATGAAGTTACAGCTAACGAAGAAACGATAGACCACGACGCGCATGGGGTCCGTACAAGAAAATAGGCTCGGCCCTCGCATCTCGAGCCTGAGGCTGTGCAGGCCAGGCTCACGACC
>UWZB01000297.1:0-22099 GCA_900536885.1 Peniophora sp. CBMAI 1063 | reverse complement strand
GGATGGCCAGCAGGCACTGCCGAGCAGCCCGCGGGCCGAAGGGGCCATCAGGAACGAGCCCGGGAGGTGCCGAGGAAGGCCTGGGAGCCTAGCCATCAATATTGATGGCTACCTGGCCCTCGGCAGGTGCCGTACTTTAGCCTGGCACCAGATATTCACCACCATATAATCCGTTGGCCCTCCCATTATATATATTGCTTTAGTAGGGTCATTATTTACTAGGCTGAGCTGCTTAATTGTGAGCTGTGGCTCTCTTAACCAGCATGCACTGGCTATAGCCCACTAATCAGTTTATCACCAAGACAACTACAGTCCATAGACACGTGCACCCATTCAGGTTTATCAAAAGCACTGTACTACACATCCCAGACCAGCCAATTCCTGTACCCTAAGTCCAAGCGTATCGGGATAGAAAACGGCGCCGTCAAAGACGATACGCAGTGGCAAACATTCGGCACATCCGCATGTGATCCTACGCTCGGTGATAAAAGCCCTGACATCCGTCCACCACCTCGAATCACCGCAATCACGCTCTCCGACAGGACTTCGGACCACCAATCTTATTTCGCGAAGATGGACCAGAATATTGGCCTGGCCGTCAGCGACCATGTAGCGCAAGAGGGGTATCCCTTCCTCCTCCATTATGTCAACGACACAGATTACGAGGGTCTCGAGCGACTTGGTGCGCCTCAGTAAATCTTGTGCCAGTCTACCGGTGTTTTCTATGGCCCCAAACATGAGGTCGGGATCTTCACGCCAGTAGTCCGGGCCAGAGACAGCATCGGGGTACGACAGCTCGATCGTCGTGACGGACGACCAGCAGAACGCGGAAAGGATGGGCGAGAACGGTGACTTGTAATCCTGCCTGCTGCCTGACGACGTAAGGAGATCGGCGGAGACCTCCATAACAACAGCGCAGTCCTGTTCGCTTGTGGAAGAGGAGGCCCGAGCAGAAAACTCGACGACCGTTCGACCGGATCGTGACTGAGCCGCGTGTATGCGGAGCGTAACTGCGTTGAAAAAGAGGTCTTCAAGATGAGGTGATAAAATTTCCATCGATTCAGTCAGACGATTCGACCATGTCGGCCTCGTCGTAGAAACCGGGTTTTCTGGGAAATCTTCGCGCCCATAGAACTCGACCCTGTGACCGCCCCACAAAACGCTCAAATCGACATTGAGGTGAAGCCTCGAAAGTCTTGGCACGTGAAGAATAGACAGAAGCTCTGTCAAGTATTGAGTGGCCGGGGGTTGATAGACGATGTTGTCACAGTAAGGCAGAATGACGACAGGAATGCGGTTGTCTCGAAATGAAAATCGGCCTGTCCGGCAGTACGCGTATTTTCCTATGACGAGCTTGCGAATAGAGGGTAGTGCACATAACATAGAAGCCATCTCACTGAGATCGCAGTCGACAAAGAGCTCGGACAGGGACGGGGATATTATGGGGGTTGGCACGTTTGTCTTCAGGCGCAAGAGACTGGCCATAGAAATAGCGGGCGGAGACGAGAAGGCGTTCACCGCAGCCAGGGCCACTGTGAGAGACGTTATACGCGTGCTGTCGAGTGCTACGAAGACTTCCTGCCAAAGTCGGAAATTCCCGCAGGCGCGTGCCGTAATTGAGACGTCCCGGAGTACACCGCAAGATTCGATGACGGAGCGGAAGAATGACGGGAACGTTGGTGATATGGATAGGAACTCTATCGAGTCCAGGGCAGGCGCTACGATAACGCCTTCACAATCCAGGGCCAGAGATAGTAGATTTGGGGCTCGTAGTTGGAGCGGTGTAGAGTTGGAGCGCACAGCAAGCGCTCTGTCGAGACGCAGGGCCGAGAGGTTGGGAAGAGAGCCCGCGCGAGATAGGACGTCGTTCCAGCTCGTGGTTCCATCGTCTCTCGATACGTGGACCCGACCAGCGCGGGCGATCTCAGCCGCTTGTGCTGCTAGCGATACTCTGTTCATGGTATTGATGAAGATAGGAGCATTCCCCGCCCTTTCGAACATCGCGGTCCACGCTTCGTCGTCCGCCGCGACGCCGAGTAGAGTAGCCCAAAACTTGGGGCAACTGTCCAGAATATCCCTCCAGCGGCGGCAGACTTCCCTGAGAGTCAACGGCCATTTGTCGAAAAGGTACTCTTGCTCCACTGTGGAAGGTTCTATGTCGCCCGCCCGGAGGAGAATTTGTACGAGCAATTCATTCGGGAGCACGTTGAAGCAATCCACGACATGAGCTGCGCTCTGGTGAGTAACTAAGCCTAAAAACAGTCCGTGATGAATACACTCACCGATTTTGTTGTACATTTCTTGCAACTACGTGATGGTCTGCCGGATGTGAGGGTGGTATTGCTCACTCACCCATGTGCGACGTGATGGCGGCAGCCGATCGAGCATGACGTCATCTGATGTCACATGATCGGCGGCAGCGAGACGCGTCTCGCGGACGACGCGGTCACGCGTGAGCGCAATAGATGAACATATGCGCCACCCTGCCGTTCAAAGTATCAATTGAGCCCTGGATATCGCGAAAGTAACCCTCATACTCAGCGTTCTGTTTGATAATGCCGTCGTACTTGTAGACCTTTCCTTGTTTAGAGACAAGCCTGCTTGTAAAGTGGAAGCCGCCACCGTACACCACGCCCCGAAGTCCGTATTGTTTACTTCCGATCGTCATTCTAAACTGAACGCTACGTTTAACGCCTTCGGTTTGAATGGCAAAAATAGGGACAGTGTCAGGTAGAATCGGTCCGGCTATTTGAAACATACCGCCGCAGTCACAAGTCCGTCTCGTTGCGAGCGCGCGCTTCAACGACTGAGCCAGCGTCGTGCAGTCGTCATCCGGAAGTATAGCCCACATTGCTTGCTGTGGCTGTGACCTGTGCACAACTTTCTTACATCTCAAGCAAGATAGGCGTATTTGTGGTGCTGGAGACGCAAGTTTCATCATCTGATAACAAACATCGCCGAGAAAGTTACCTGTGAAGGAAAACATGTCAGGAAACTTGACCATAAGCTCCGCTCGTATGATATCGCGTGCGTCACTGAGAAGCTTCCAGTCCGCTGTCCTACCTGCCTCGACGCAGTGCCGTATAAAGCCGGGCCAGAGGTTGTTTAAGCGCGTCAAGTTGTCAATGTCGGTTTGCCTCATATCTCTTATGACTCCATACAAAACAGATATTATAGCATCAAAAGCGCAAGAGTTACGATCCCACGAGGGGCCGTAATAGTCACTATAACCAGTGCTGCGTGTCGTTGGCTTCGTTCTGGTGACCTTTTCCTCTTTCTCTGCAGAAACATCCGTTTTGAGACGCTTCGGAGGCGTTGAAATTTGCACTCGATCTAGGTCATCACCCTTTCCTTTGATGCCGGCAGAAACAGCTTCCCTTTTTTCTGTTCCCGGACCGTCGGATTGGGTACGAGGCTCAACGATCTCTGGCTCTTTGTCCTGATTCTCATCAGCAACGAGTTGCGTAACAACGTACTTCCATTTTGAGTCGTCAGCTGTAGGCTTGAATACATCACCTTCTTCCCACCTGATGGAATGATGTACATCTTTTGGAGCGGCAGGGGCTTTGTATACTTTTTGGTAAGACCTAATCAACTGCTCCCTAGTGGATCCAGTGACTCTGGGATCTAGGTTGCCCTCGCATCTCCTCCGAGTTATTTCATTTAAGAGCTCGAGTTCACGGAATTCTTGCCGAAGCCCGTCTCTGAGAGTGCCTTTTAGATACTTCATCTCTGGCATGCGAATGATCACCGTTCCGTCGTACGTTGACGATCTAGACAGTGCAGTGTATACGGAGTGATACGATCTGCAGTGCAGTAGATCAACGATGTTGACAGGACGCGTCCTTCCCTGAGAGCCATAGTCAGTCATTGCGAAGTTCGGCAAAATAGGTACCTGTTCTCTAGTCATTGGTACCTCCGTGCCATTCCTCAGTTTTACAGTAATGCTTCTAGTTTGTGGTGCGATAGGAACAACGTTGAGAGGAAGGTCAGGTAGCTGTATCACTTTTTTCGGATTTACAAGCTCGACAAAGAGCGTTTCAAGTGCACGTTTTCCACCCTCCAGAGTCTTACATTTCCAGCCTGCAACCTTACCCTCAGCTCCATTGGTTATGCACAACTCAGTAGCAATGTTGTTTCTGATCAGTACAGGCATGTCAACGCACAGTTTCAAAATACCCGCACTATGATCACAGCTAGCAGGACCGAGAGACCACAACGCGTCCTGGAGAACATCAACGGGCTTACCAGCCGGTCCAGCTATTTTTTTAGTGACCTTCCGTTTTTTGCCTCGCTTATCCGTTGTCGATGAAATACTTCTCAAGGTGTCAACTGAGTGGAAAGACTCTAGATTCTGACCCGTGTCCTGAGCAAACGCCTGGCAACCGACGTCGTTAACCCTATCCCGACAATGATTATATATAGTTATCAACGACGCATGCCGGAATCTTTCTTCACTCAAATCTATTGCAGAATTGAAAGAGCCTGCGACTCTTGACCTAAGGACGTCGATGTCCTCTGGGGTGCAGGCGTTATAACGCAGATTTTCTAGCACAGTCCTGTAGGCAGCGTCTTCTTTACTCTGACCTCTATGTCGCATATTTTCTTTCAAAATTACGACATCAGTAACCTGATGCCACAATGCTCGACCGATGCTACTCTTTTGATTTTTCAGAGCTTGGCCTTGGTTTACGGTTGACGCTATGTTTATGTCAAACAAAGTCTTACCATCAATTGGTGGTAGTTGAGCAAAATCTCCAGCCCAGATCATACTCTTTCCCCCGAACGGGATGTAACTCAACCGAAAAGCATTTGACATCTGTTGACTAATGTTGTGCAGCCCTTCGCAGTTTATCATCGATGTTTCGTCCATGAACACGTACTCTACCCGTTTCAGCCTGTCACGGATGGAGTTGAGCGCCTTTATTCCTGTGTTCATTCGGCCGTTTTGACCCTCTTCGCCACCAGAGTTGAATGCTAGAACCGAGTGATAAGTCTGACCACCCACAAGAGACGCTGCAGTTCCTGTTGGTGCGATTATGAGGAATATATGACCTTTCCCGCTCAGTTTGAAGAAGGATATAAGAGAGTCAATGACGCGTGATTTCCCAGTCCCCCCCATTCCACCTAGGTGCATGTTTAACGGCTTTTTGATTTTCAGAAGGGAGTGATTTGCGACCAACCGAAAAGCGCGCTCTTGCTCTTTATTAAGGCTGAAGTCTTTGACTACCCTATCTATCCGCTCACGTTCCTCGGGTGTAGCGTCTTCGCAGTAACGTCCAAAGTATGACTTATGCATGACCTGCACATCGTCGAGTGCGTCAACCTCCATGTATTGAAGAGTATTGTCCGGAGCTTCTACGTCTATCTCCTCCATGCGAACCGTTCTCTCGTTTATTTCCTTTTCCTTGGCCCTGTCCAACAAATAAGACCACTGCTTAGCAGAAGCCTGCTCGCCATCAATGGCCTCGCGAGAAGCGTGCAGTTGAGAAGTGGATGATACCCTTTGCCACTCAGATGCCATTAAAGCTCTTTCCATTTGCTTTTTCATATCTTCAACTTTTGATGACGAGTCCGCCGTCATAGTAAGGAGATCGACAAGATAATCAGGAGGTTCGTTATCTGAAACGACTTGATCTGCTTTTGCGTCGTTGTCGATGTTCGCAGCATACTGCCCGTGCATAAAGAACGGTGAATTCTCTGAATCCTTTCGCGAAAGTCGGTAGTCGTCTCGCGCATCGAGGCATTCGTAACGTATCTTGCAGAATTTTCTTACAAGATTATGTTCATCCTTAAAGTTAAACGTCTCGAAGGCGTCAACCCATCGCTGTCCTGGATCTTTTAACTCAGAGCCTGTTCTCCAGGGTTTAAAAAGTGTCAACATTGCTATGTGGTAGTCCTCAATGTTACCTTGATCTTCCCGTGGAAGTAATCCACCAAGAAACAGGGGGATCCTACTCTGGACCCGTTTAAGCAAGGAAACAGAGTACGTATTCCGTTGAGGGTGGCCCTTCAAGAACTTCTCTGACGGGCTTAAGCGCTTGCCCTCGTATAGATCTTCGTCACCATGATCGGCATCAGACTCAGCGTCGTACTCAGAATTGGTATCGATTTCCATATCGTCGTTATTGGCCGCAGTCTTGTCGCGCTGAGACTGTCGCGTCTCTGTGTTATCCCCGATTTCATCACCGGAATCCTCGCTATCCTCGCGAGCAGCCCTGCGACGCTTAGATCGACTCATCTTTTTCTTATCGGCTCGCTCCACCCACTCGTACAAGGTAATGTTCTCGTACTTAGATGGACGCAAAGTGTAATCTTGAATGATAGAGTAAGATTTGATATCACCGTTTTTACTACTTGTCAAAATTACCCGTGATTCGTCCTTGCTGTCGGGGATGGGAGATTCGAAACTCCAAAAATTCTTAACCTCCCAGACGTACGGTCTCCAGTAAAATGGTTTGTACTTGAAGTTAGTGTAGTGGTCTGGTAATCCGAGAAGGTACGCTGAGGCCATTGGAGCCCCAATTTCTTGCTTAACCACCAAGGCATTCGTTATTTGAACCATCAACTTCTGAGCCTTCTCTTCTTGGGTAGCGTCGCCTCCGAGAAAGTCCGTGTTACGAGTTAATACGGCTCGTATAACTTCAAACATAGTGTGAGTACGAAGCGGGTTCTTAGTAATGTAGTCAGTGACGTACGCGATAACGGCCTTCAACGCCGTCCCAGACAAAAGACTGGTCACATCAGAGTTACAGCGCATCAGATAAGTCAAAATAGGATTGAAGGTGTTCAATGTCGGCTCCCCGTGTCTCATCTCTAGATGTCCGGTTTCTGGATCAACATTTGTCTCTGCTACGAGCTTACGAGGAAACCGTGATTTGCATTTGGGATACTTCTTCGAACTACAGCCCGCATGACATTTGTCATGCCGGTTAACACGCCACAGCAACTCGTCTGTTTCTTGTGTAACCTCTAACTTCCACGATTCGTACGCCTTGCAGCTATCACAGATATCACATTCCTTATTATCACATGGCTTTGGAGGTTTTTGAGGAAGCGCGTACGTTGCGTCTCGGAAGCCGTCTGCCCTTGGCGCACTCGCTGACTGTGCAATAGATGTGGGATCTGATGCGACATACGAGCCTTCGTGACAAGCCTCTAGATATGTAACCAAGCTCTTTTGAAAGGGTCCATCAACATCCTCGAGCCTGTCTCGAATTTCTTGTGGGCTGAGAGCGTCCCGTATCCATAATAGTAGATGTAAGTGAAGTCTCAGCCGTCCTTGTTCCTCTATTGTACCATAATATCCCTCACATTCGCCAAATAAGCCGCGCTGTTCTGATTCAAACCCAAGAATGTGCTTAATGAATGCTCTGACCATAAAATGAAAAAATCGGGCGCAGGCGACGGGGTTTCTCGCAACCATCCTCTCCATCTTCTTAGGATCATAGATTTTGGGGTAAATTGTTTCGTTCTCACCAGCCATATACAGAGCAAGGGGATGGTGAGTGTCACTGGGTGCAAAGGTAATAAACCAGGAAGGTGCGCCCTTGCTACATATCGTCGACCAAAGTTCGTTCTTCATAAATTTTTTACCTGTTTTAGAGTTAGCAACGTGTTTCCCTACATGGTCCAGATCGTTGATGACTCGAAAGCATAGCTTCTCCTCCTCTGTT
Source organism: Peniophora sp. CBMAI 1063 (assembly GCA_900536885.1). Taxonomy (NCBI): domain Eukaryota; kingdom Fungi; phylum Basidiomycota; class Agaricomycetes; order Russulales; family Peniophoraceae; genus Peniophora; species Peniophora sp. CBMAI 1063. The sequence goes on along the minus strand of UWZB01000297.1, from coordinate 14,423 downwards.
TTGGTGGAGATGTGCTCACCCTTCTCCATTCTACTATACAGGGCAGTCAGCACCCCAACATCTAAATTCAGCATCCGCTTAGCAATGGCGGGAAACTGGCTCTTCTTCGCCGTTAAGAATCCCCCTTTGGCTCCTTGCTTAATCTGTTCATGATTGAACGCGACAAGATGAAAATATGGATCCAATTGGAACCGCTTATCATGATATAACAGTAATTGTCTTTTTCTCACAGAGTCAGTCACGGTGGTTCCGTTGATCCTTACTTCTAACCCGCCACATCCATAGGGAAACAACCAAGGGAAGGCATTGGGGTACAATGACGGATTTCGATAAAGACTCTCAGGCGTGTTGCCTCTGCCTACACCCAGCGCAGTGTTTCTCTCTTTGTCTCGAAGATGCAATACGGCTAATTGCTTCAACTGCTCGTCCGCGATCTCGACTGATAAGTCCGCAGCTTCTACCGTACGAACTGCGAAAGGGCAAGGCCCCTCAGTCGTTCCCTCATTCTCGGGCTCATTATAAACACCGCTACTCTCCGGCTCCTTTATACCCGTCCAAGGACGATAGCTAACTCCAACAGGAGGAGAATCATCTTCGTAAGTGTTAAGGTTATCAGCAGACAGTTCCAAGTCTTTATATCCCGAGTGATTGAACTTCAACCACGTGAGAGCGTCCCATACCTTGTTCCTCCTGACCAACATGGGAGCTCTTTCGTGGTCTTGTTTAGTTGGCTTATGAGGGCCAATAAATAAATAAGCGAGCACCTCATCTAGCTCCTCACGCTTCGGTGGGAGTATATTATAAACTTTGGCCACGGGAGAAGGAAACATTATAGCATTTGCCCTCATTTTGTAATGCATGGACGTCGTGACTTTCACAACACAATAATTGAAACGTACCCTGCTAATAAGAAGCTTTTCTGCAAACGTGAGATCCTTCAATTCCTTCGGTATATTCCCTAGCCAAAGTCCGTTCGCCAATGCAAATCGGGGCCTTCTGGGGTTTTTCGCTTTCAGATCGGAAAGACACGCCTTACACACATCGCGCCCGCATGAGGTATCTACAACCGGCCCCTGAAGCGGGGACCGAGGGTCCGATTCAGTGCGCCTCTCCTTCCTAGTTGCAGTTCCCGATTCGTCTTCCAACAGCTTCCAGTCAAAGGTATCGTCATTAGCAAGTGTTAAATCTTTCTTTAGAGTCAGCTGACCGCATACCATGCAACCCGACTCCAAGACATTTTCGGGATCAAGCTCTGAACAAAAGGCTGAAATGATTCGCTCTTTCTCGTCGTCAGTCAATGGCTTAGGTGGAAAATTAGAATCAGCCTTAAACTCTCCGCAATCGTTGTCATTTTCTGGGTGTGAACTTCGTTGTCGAGTCTTTGAAGGGTTCTTTTTTACCAGCTTCCGTACCAGTGTGACTTGATGTCGACAGCACTCTTGATTCAGCAGAGCGTGAGATTGTATCCGGGATATTAGATTCGCTGACCTCTCGTTATGGTTACGTGTAATACCATGTCTAACAGAAGCCTGCAGTATCTGTGCGATTGTCATCTGTTCAGCGATGTCTGCAAGAGGAATGCGCGTTACAATCTTGTCGCCGGTAACGTCCTCAAGATCGGCCGCATCACACGCGCCATAATGCTCCAATATCTCGAATGAATCGGAAGTATCTACGGTATGGGAAGAGAACTCCCGAACAACGCTTCCAGGCACCATGGGCCTCTTTTTATTGGCGCCACCGAAGAGAATCCAATCAGACAAAATTTGTGCGGCCTCGCGGCGCAATAGCTGTAACACTTTCCATCTGCACAGCCGTGCTAAGTCACCGGGAGAGATAGTCCGACGAGGACATGGCTCTGAGACAGGCACAGGTGCGGTCCGCAAGCGCAAACGTGGTCTCGCATTGCGGTCTACGACGAGAGAAGGAGTCGCATTACTCTTCAAAGTATGCCCGTATGTTGGAAGCAGAACGCGTCCAGATAGAGCTAGAGAAGAATCGTCGTCGCATACGTTCAAGGTGTGGTATTCTATTGTCCATCGAGTACCGTGATCAATCAGAAACGAACCACGACAAGAGCCTACAACAGTAGGTGAAACCCCAGAAAGAGAAGATCTTCTGACTCGCAACCCTAACATATGGGCGTCTTCCCGAGAGATAGTACCAGTGCTTTGGCCAACTCGCCGTATGCGAACTGCGTGACTTTGGAATCCATGCGTCGACTGGCGCTGCAGAGTTTTAACGCGTCTGCGTGGCGCGCCGTGCTTGCACGGTGAACCGTTGGTAGCTATTGCCACACGCGTCTTCCTAAGAAGGATAGAGCGCTCAACGCATTCATTAATGAGGTTGTACTGTACGGAGGAGTTGGTAACGCGTGAAGTAATGGGCATGTAAGAAGGAGAGAGCAGCGCTCAAAATGAGCCGACGACGATCGCACTAATGATTATAAAGGCTCCCTAGCATTCTTCAGAGCAGTAGGGATCGAGATCAGGCACGGAGACAGAGAGGCGGCCTGGGCTAACTGTTGTCCGCCGTAAGGCCGCGCAAGATAGATCTTCCGTAAGCGGCTATGCGATCCTTCTGCAATCGGAAGAATTTCGAGATCCGCCTTCGCCTATCCGCGGCGGACTCGCTCATGGCTGCGTCTAAGATTTTTCGCTCCGGCTCAGAGACCTGGCCAGCAGGCTTGCACCCGTAAGCGATCCACTTCATGAGATGGCCGGAGACGTATTGCGTGAAGCTGTAGCGCGTCTCGAACTCTTGTACTGCTGTGTTCCCGTGTAGGAGACCGGAAGAAGATAACAACGACAGTGTTCCCGACGGAAAACGGATGAATACCCTTAGGTCGAATGCCACGAGGTGCCCTCCACGGGTAGGGTCAAAGGAACCAAAGGCATGGATGCTTCCGGGAATCCAGGGATAGTCTTGGCCGTCTCCGTGAATGAATGATACGCTTTGCGGCCCACAGTTCATGGTACAAGCGGGGTAAAGGCTGTCAGAGAATGGGAAACGAAGCTGTGGGTGTCGTTCATGAAGGATCCTCATGCGCTCTCGAAGATGCTCGTGGGCTAGTGGATGAAAGGTTTCGAGCGCATCTGCTTCGCGATCAGAATAGGGACTAATCTCAGCACACGCTCCCACCTACCACTACCCCGTGCCGCAAATAGTTGCAAGTCTTGGTCAGCCATTAGCTCTTGTGCGATAGCGCGTTCTGCAGAAGTAGCTGACGTAGTGTTTGTGGGGACCTGAAAGCGTAAATTCCCCGTGCACTCGTAACATGGAGAGCTCCGAACTTTTCTTCCTCCACCATATCCAATGCCAAAAGTGACGGTAGCGAAGTCGCCTCGCGAATGATGTCCTGCTTTTCCTTCGAAAGGTCTCTCATCGCGAGCCCGGCGCGCCTCGACGTTCAGCCCGAAGCGGAGAGTTTGCTCGTCCCACTCTTTACTCTCCTTTAATGAAAGCGTTCGAGGCTTGCCAACCATCACCAGCGCAATCTCGTCGGTTGAATCCAGGATGGCAAAAGTGCCTCTATTCGCAAAGTCAGAATCTAAACATGATGACCAATAACGACCTCACAGTCCATTCCACTTGATTTCAATGAAACCGGCAGATAAAAGCTCTTGCGCAGTCCATATCTTCTTGTCACTGTAATGAAACCCTGTATATCCGCCCTTCTGCGTGATGTACTGTATTGTGTACGTGTCCAGACACAACACGCGCACGCGAACACGAGTGTCATAGAAATGAGGAGCGTGAAGACGAAGATAAGGTTTGAAAATATTTTCGCCCGAGTGCGTCATGAAGAGGCGCCTGACGTGCGACTGACCAGTCAAACGGATAGTGGTTGTGCGCAAGAGAAGCGGCTGCCGTCGTGGACGAACATTGCGCACGTGACTGATGTGCGCACGTGGCAGTCTGCAGCGAGAGCGTCTCGCGGCCGACGACGGAAATTCTCACGCTCCTGATCTCGCACAAGAGATCCGAGACAAGTAAATTTGCCCATAACCACCATGCCTCCTGGATGCGATACAATGCAAGATCACGCTCGAAGATCACATATACGCATAAATACTACGCATCGGACTGTTCGAAGCGCACGTACGTACAAGCAGTAACTTCCCGTAACTGTTGTGGCTGACGCCGAGCAGAATATCACATTTACGACAACAAGCAGTTCTTTTCTAGATACTACGCAGACAGATACAGGTGCACACCGCTGCTATCTTCGGGTGGTGTTACAGTAGCAAGTGCATGTGCTTTCTCTAACGGTAAGCTCTGCGCGTAACTTTGGACCGTCGGCTGAGTCCGGTCAGGCTCCAAGCATGGTCCGGACGAGACAATCGCCGTTGGAACGGGTGAAGGAGTTATACACATCATGAAGGGCAACACACCCCTTGGACTGCAGTCTGTGGGTACGATCTTGTAATTCTCAAGGTTGCGACGATCTTGGCTGAAGGAGATCGCAGGCGCTGTGATGCTGCAGAGCTCGCTAAGAGCAACAATCATCTTTGACGCGGAATGGAGCAAGGACGACAGTATGTTAGCGGCAGGAAGCGGCGATTGGAATGCCTATATCGTCGACATCGCAACGGGCAAACAGGTCTCGGCTTTGAAGAGCCACTGGGCCAGCCCAAAAGCAGTTCGATGGTGCCAAAAGGATCGTAATCTACTGGCAACGGCAGGAAGAGACGGGAACATCTTCATCTGGGACATACGAGCTGCAAGTGTTAGCGAGCAGTCTCCCGCGTTGCGCGTTTATAATGCGCATAGGAGGACACCACAGTCGGCTGAAAACCCGCCCTCAGTAACGGACATGATATTCTCAGACGTGAATGGCCTGATCAGCAGTGGAAGCTTGGACTCGTAAGTGAAAGTCAACAAGAAGTTACGGCGTAACTGAAGAGTATATAGACAGATCAGAAAGTGGGATCTGAGAGCTTTACGATCCACGACAGACTCGCCTCAACCCAAACCAAGCGTAATGTCTTCTCGAATGCCGGAGCAGATGTCTATACGCCCAAGAGGAATAGTCGGTCTCGCAGATGTTCAAAGCGGAATGATTATGGCAGCAACAAGGGACTCAACATTGTACGCGTTCAACGAGGCAACATTAAACCCAACAGGCTTCTTGTTCAGACATCCGAAATTGTGCACTAATTCGTGCTATGCACGACTCGTCGCTTCTCCGTGCAAACGATGGGTAGCTTCGGGCGGCGCGTACGGCTCAGTCGTGGTCCTGAATGTGGAGAAGGCCGGTTACTTTCGAGATGAACGATTTCGTCCGCCCGCCTCCGTCGTAGAGGCCAGCAACGGCGAAATCAACGGGATATCTTGGTCGTACTCAGATGTCGCAACGGTGGCGGACAATGGTACTGTCTGCATCTGGAGAACGGGACGGCCGATGCTTGACCTGTACGACTAAGGGCCAGACAGTGGAGGCAGACTATGTCGCCCACAAGGCACTTATATAACTAAGGCGTCGCAAAACACTTGTCATTCTCTGTAGCGTACAATTCTGATGCAAAAACAACATGCGTGTACCATTGAATACTAGCAGGCAAGAGAGCGACGGCGAGGCCGGTGCAGGTCACTACTTTCGGTATACACGCACGGAGTGGGAAGACTTGAATTCGCGCTCGTCGTGCAGGACGCACACAGTCCCAAGTGCAGCTAATGTTGGTGCCTCCATAAACCAAGTGTCATATCGATAGTCATCGGGATCCCCTTCTATGGCACTACCTTTCAAGTGCAAGTGGAACGGGTGGGATGCGCGCCTGCTCCGCACCCAGTGCCACAAGAAGACTAGGTCCTCAAACTCCATTGCGCGAAAGTGGAAGGTTACAACCGCAAGCGGGTTGTCGGCCGGCAACTTGGTGACGATGTCAAAGTATTCGCGGTCGGTCGCAAGTAGACTATGAACTTTATGCATGCCGGCGACGAATTGAGCCAAGTCGGCAGGTGGCTCCCTTGGATCCGAACAACGTCCCTTTGTTATCCCGAGATGTCGCGCGTTTTCGCATGGGAGTAGATGAGCTAACGCCTCCCACGTCCACGTAGGACGTGCGATATCATAGCGGAGGATGATCTGTAGGCCAGATTGAAAGCTCGCGCGAAAGGCGAAGAACTCGTCACTGTAGGCCGGCGAGCTACGATCTTCACTCGCAGCGAAGTCATTGTCATATCGTATCTCGACGCTATCGATGGAAGATCCACGCGCACCGAACGCGGTCGTCAAGCTGTCCAGAGCGATAGATAGATCTCTCACGCCATACAGCTCGATAAGGACGTGCGACTCGTCTTCGACCTGAAATTGACGACTCATGACGTCGACCAGGCTCTCGTCGAAGGAGCCTAACGACAAGTACTGCAGCGATCGGCGCGTATAATTCACGCTGCGCCTCGTAGTATCCACGCAGCGACGCAGCGACACGCTAGATAGATAACACGCGTCGTTGAACATGGTCGTAAGAACGCGTGCGGAGATCGGGCACGATGCCATGTCTCCGGCGTCGGACCGAATAGACAAGCGTTGCAAAAGCGGAGCTTTGAAGGGCTCGTCGACGTGCAGGCGATGCGGAATGAAGACACTGAGGTCTTTAAGTAGGAAAAACCGGGTTGACGTGAGAGTCGTGTTTATAGACGGCGAGTACGCGCGGTTGTATGTGTTCATAGCTCCTGTTACAAAGGTGGACGCCCTAGAGAGGAGTTCAGGATGTAACAGTCTGTCTCTGACAGAGTCCCGTTGTGGCATCCAATCTGCGTGGTTATGCATGACGTCCATGTCGATAGATAGCGGCGCCTGCCCTGCCCGGTGTACGAAGGTGTTGACGACTTCCAAGTTATAAAAGGTCGAGACAGAGCGCGCCCACATGGCGTGAGAACCCAACATAATTCCTCTCCAACGTCGACAGACGTGACTCGCAACAACCCATCCCAATTTCACCTTGTTGTACGCGTTGCTGTATTCACCAGCCGGACAGACGATCTGAAACTCCTCAAATATTGCCAGGAGGCAATCGGACGAAAGGTCGTAAACGGTAGCCTGCGGTGTAAGTCAGTCATTGCAGAGAGTGGTTGTGAAGAATAGATACCATAGTCTCGAGAGTCGCTGAACTTCCGCGATATGGGGGTAGCGAGAGTCGTGGATAGATAAGCGCGGTCAGGTTTAAATGATCGGCAAGCGCTGACTAATTGTTTCTCGCGGCCGCACACGTGCTTTTGGAGCAGAGAGCTCAGTACCGCAAGCAACATTGTACTCCTGCGATGGCAGCTGGTTACATTAACATGCACAGGCACCTTGCGATTTGCGCGTAATCTATAAAACACAGTGTATGACGTAATGTAGCCATCAGTATGGCCGCAATGCCTTCTTAATCCCTCGACGGATCTTCTTCTTCTTGGGCTGCACGTCCTCTACATTGCCTATGTCTTGTCCACTCCCATCTTCGACAGCGCTCAAAGGCCTTTTGGGCCGTACTAGGGTCGTTGGAGATTTTCCCGTACAGGCCACGCAGAGGCAGCCATCCTTATAGTAGCCGTTATCTGAATACTTCACCGTGATCTCAGCACCGGCTTTGATGAACTCCGTCACGAAGATAACGACGGCGTTGCTGTCAGGAATGCAGTGTAACTGCAGAGGCGTGTCAGTTTGCTAACTGTGTATAACGTAAAACGACACACCCGTGCATTAGCTGTGCAGCAATGGTTTCCATATTGCAAAGGCCCCAGTACGACACGAGGCCCGCACGGCCCGCGCTGCTTCGGATGACTCTGAATGATAGACGAGCCAGTCTGGGTGACTACGTCGCTTGACATAGATCCGCACGTCTCCATGAGAAAGGTCCCGGGCTCAACATCGCGCTTCGCGACAAGACCGAACGCAACCACGCTCCCGTACATCACTTTGCAATGCTTGACTGGACTCTCCTTACGATACATTATAGCATATCTCATCAAGACACTGCAGAAGCGTGAATAACAAGCACCTTTTACTCCGAAGGCGTACTCACTGCGTTAACGCGCCCCCCCACTCTTGCTCCGGTCTCTCAAAGGACGGAAAGGAGAGCAAATATGTGCAGACCTTTGCTACCTCACCCTCAAGAGTTTCTCCCAGATTTCTATTGGTTAAACCATAGCAAACCGACGCGGCCTTGCGAATGTCCCGCTGAACACAAGGGTCGGCGAAATACTCGGCATGCAACGAAGACTCGGTGTACGCATGACTCCATCGAGTTTTTTTGGATTTCGTTGAGAACAGAAGTCTTCCAGCCAAACCGTCCGCCAGTGTATAAAGCGAGGAGGGGAATGATTGAGAGTTTAGGCGTTGAATTAGGCCGCTGACTAAGTTCGTTGGCGCCAGTTCCGGGAACCAGATATCGTCGACGGCATAAGAAGTGAAAGCTTTTGACTTTCGTGGAAGGGATTTACGAGTACTATTGGCCATATAAGCGTCGCAGTGCCTTGTGGATGATGAGCGCGGATGGAGAGAAGCTGGCACTGACGCGCGCCACCCCTGTTTGTTCGTGTTTGGCCTAATCAGAGATGAGACGCGTCACGCGGGAGTTCGTCTTCTTCCAACCACCACCACCGACCCCCACACCGACGCAAACTTCCGTCCCAAGCAGTTGGCTGCCTGAGATGTGCTAAACGTCATCGCGGGAGCACTCTACAGCGGATTGAACTCAGTGGCAGCTGTGGTTCGTGTTCGTCCACCGGGTCGGACGGTGATGTGGGCAATGAAAGCGGCGGCCACCTGCGGGGAGGCTAAAGCGTGCGAGGGACCTTTCTCGGACAGCCCGTGTTAGCAGTAGCATAAGGAGATGTGCTAAACGTCATCGCGGGAGCACTCTTCTGTATTGCAACGCTGCCGGGCTACGAGAAAGACCAGAGTACCTTGCGCTAAACCACGGTGTACCAGGCGTATAGATCCCCCGTCATCACGCCAACCCTCGACGCAGTGACCTTAAAAGGACTAGGAGCTCTCGCAGCGGCGCACGTAGCGCTGAAAGCCCAAGAACGCGGCGTCAATCATATTATCACCCACTTGACGCTGCGCATGTAATCTCAAGAGCCCCGAACAATGAATATTTATTGTCATCACACTGTACGTTCAACCGAAGTTCTGAAATTAAATATGCGGCGTCACAGCAGGCGAATAACGGAGTTCGGAAAGAAAAAGTCGGACTGAGCCCGGCATGCACTCCAAGTCCAGAACGCAGGGGGCACGCTGAACCGACGGCGTCCGAAAGACGGAGCCCGAGCGACCGTCCGGGGCTGAGAGGCGTCGCTCTTCCACGTAATGGATAACGTCTGACAATCCTCCGTGTAACGCAACTTTGAAGGACAGTAATTGTCGGGATCATGGCACTCGTCAGCAGTATGCGGAAATCGCCCTACGGCAAAGCCGCGGTCTTGGTACTTCTGAGTGCAAGCTTGTAGTTTGTCCGAATGAGAGGTCGGGTTCGTGTATCCTCGTCCAGAGAGTGTTGTACGCGGATAGAGAACGATGATGCGCGATCCAGTGACAAAGTTCATGACCAATGTGCTCCAAAACGATAAGATCGGCATGACCGCAGAGCCTCCCCTCGCACAAACTACGTCGACGTGGCCGGAGAAGCGGTCGCTGGCGAGCCGAGTTATCGAAGTTATGACGGATGGGTCTTCCCAGTAGCGCTCGTCGAATGCGCTTGTGAAGGGGACATCGCCGTACCCGTCTTCCTTGTGCAAATACGCGATAAGCGTGTCTCGCGAGGCGACATCCGGGACGTAAATATCAAGATCGCTGCCTGTCACCCACGGAGGCAAACTGAAGTCGCAGTTCGAGGATTGAAGGAGGGAGAACGGCGTAGAGCCTGAAACCACGCCCCCTATGCCATCCAGCATGCTGTAAAGCGACGCAGCATCACTGACGTGCATGCGGGTCTTGTAGTAAACGCGTCTCCTCCACTCGTCGGCGACCAAGGTCTTGAACAGGGAACAAGATTGAGAGAGGGCGATAAGAGCCGAGCCGTCGAGAACGGGCAATATGTTCGATAGAACTTCTGGAGGAAGGCGAAACAGAACGGCCTGACAGACATGAACGTCAAAGAAATGGATAAAGGCCCAGAGTACGCGAAGCGTAAGCGGCAGCGTACCGTCTGCAGGGCCCGCGTTGAAGACATGGCGTTCTCAGATAAGAGAATATGCTTGAAGAGAACGATAGATTATTCCGTGAACGGACAGGAGAGCGAAACCGTTACTCACAGAAAGGACACTCCCCGAGAAGCGGCAGCGCATTCGGAGTGCAACGACGGACCTTATATACTCTGAATTGGGAGGCGCGGAAGGAAAACTTCCATGACGCCAAGTTCCACACCATGAGACATTCGCCGGGGCGGTAGAGTTAATGCAGGATAAGGGTATATTGCGCCAAGTCTAGTAATAACCGGCTACATTAATCTCTGCCAAACATAAATAGAAGTAGAAAGGATTTAATATTATACGTTGTTTAGGTGGGTTTCTTCTTTTTGGATGAGGATCAGGGAGGAAAACACAGGAAAGAGGCAATGAGAGAAAGGATGACGAACACGATAGTCAGAAACGTTGTTGACGGCTTAGAGGTCCGAGAAATGCACAACCCGCGGAGTCACGAGCACCTGGGCGCCAATGAGGTTCAAAGACACGGCACCCGTAACGCGCATCGAGCAGACGCAATGCAGAGCGATGAGGCTGTCGTCGGGGATCTCTCCTTTCCAGCGCTCGTCCAGCCCGTCAGCTTGCGTGAGGATCTTCTCGACGGAGAAGCCGTCCTTCCAATCCTCACCCACATGAGAAGCCAGAAAATGACGACGGCTGTCGAATACAGGAACTAAAGAAATGAGACAGATGAAAATGAAGAAATGAATAGGCAACTCACTGTCTGCGTTGAAGCTCTTTACGACACGAGCGAGGGATGGATGGACTCCCCGTGCGCCGATAGACGAGTTGCTTCCGGTGCTAACCCGGACGTGCTCGGGAAGCGGCTTGCGTCCTAGCATTGTATATTAGAGGGGGGGTGAGCGCGATTGAGAAGTTGAACCGCACCCTGATACTTGTCACGATCGCCCCACATGCTGGTAGCCTGCCACGCGTTGCCGTTCGTGAACATCTGGCATTGCTGATTCGCGGGAGAGAAACAGTGATGCATAAATGCCAAGATGCGAGGGAACTCTCCGTTGAGCGGAAAGACGTTGAGACACCTGTAACCCTTGTCCGTGGGGGCGTTGGACCCACTAGGCGTCGCACAGCGATCGAGGTACGAGCCATCCGGAGCAACGAAAGCGTAAATGACGAGGTCTAGCGTTTCGCCGTTCTTGGAAATAGTTTTGATAGTCTTGTTGTTGCCCGTGGTGTACGTGGAGAGGGATACGGGCACTTGGTCAGGATGAATACGTGCGGGATTAACAACAAAGCCATCAGCGCAGGACAGAAACTTGATCATGGCACGGAGTCGTCTTTAATAGTGGTAAGCAACCAACGACAAGACGCATGGGCAGAAAAACGCACTTCAAAGACAGATTTCCAGCTTCAAAGCGCGGAAGTCCATTATGCGTGCTGCCGAAATGAGAAACACCAACAGCTCCAGTCTCTTGCGGAGTCTTGAGCATATTAGGCCTTGAGAAAGCCCATTAGACCCAGGAATCGCGAATATTGTCGTTCACGTACGTCAGGTAGGCCGCACATTCGCCATAAGTTCCCACCAAAAAGCCATCGTGGTCTTCCTCACGAGTTACCTTGCACTTGCCCTGTCATAGCATTAGCGCGCGACAAGATACACACCACATCGGAAACTCACATCTTTCATGAGCGGTCGAGGAGCGGTAGCAGACGCCTCAGCCTTGACAGCAGACGGCCGCTCGTTGTTGATAGGCGACGGAGAGCGCCGCTGTTTGTCCGCGCGGTCGTGGGGGGAAGGATCACGTTGTGCGTGGCGCGCGTCTGCCATTAGGGCATCCCTAATAGAAAACGACGCTGTAAGAAGACGGCGCCCCTGTATACGTGAAACGTACTGATTGTTGTCAACGTCGTGAGTAGGATGAGCGCGCTTCGCTGGACGCCTGTCGTCGTCAGCAGGCGGGGTCGGGGATCGATACTTGCGCTTGTGGCTGCTTCTAATGGAAACGTAAGCCATAGAGGTTTGCAGATCTAAAACAAAGGTAGAACGCACTCAGAAGATTTCGAAGGCGTCTTTGCTTTGGAGGCTTTCCTCGACGATGGCTCGTAGTCGGACGCGTCAAAAGAAGGCGACCGAAGCCGCCGCTTGCTCTTGCTCGAAGACGATGCGTCGCTGAACGTGAAGAAATCAGCAGCGTATCAAGCGGCGCCGTTCAATGCCCACATACCTTCTCCGCTTGAGGTGGATTTCGGCACCGCTATGCTGATAAGCTTAACCGGCTTGGAAGAATGGTCATCGCTGGGAGAGGTGAGAAGAGCAACGACGCGAAAGACCTGAAACGTACCGAGCCCTAGCATCAACTCTTTCAACCCTTCAAGACAGTGAGAAACTTGACGACACAATGACCAAGCGAACGCACTTGACAGCCTTGGACTTCCGAGGAGAACTGGCCATATCATCGTCATCAGACGCAATGAGACCGTCAATGTTCCCGCGCTCGTCAACGTCGGAATCACGCGCTATGGGTGTCGATTCAAAGGCTGAGTCGTCAGAGTACGCGCCCAGATACTTCGGTTGGTGCTAACCAGAGTTCAGTTTGCGGCTCGCCAGATTGACGAGATACAACGAACCCTTTTCTTCTTTGGAGTCAGACGTGTTGGGAGTTCTTCGTCGGTGCTAATCTCCACCACGCTGTCAAGGGGTGCAGACCTAAGGATAAGGTGAGTATGAAACTGCCATATCGGGGATACGACTGACCTTTTGCGAGACCGAACCTGGATCGCAAGATCTTCATCTGAACTAGCCATGGCATAGAAGCGGTGGCCTTGGATAGGACTACGCGAACGATATGCGGGAGATGATCTGAGAAAAATTAGCCACGAAAGCAAGAAAAATGACAAACTTACGGAGAAATGCGGCGGGAAGGTTTACCGCGAGGAGTATCCGGCACTCGCACAGCCTTTCTGTTCGTAGGCGGCGGAGATAAGTATCTAGTGCATGTGAGAATGACGGCAACTAGACACAGAAGACGACACCTACGACTTCGAGATATCAAAAGCGACCTCCTTGACAGGGCGAGTGACAACATGCTTCTTCGCAGAGGGCGTGCGAGGGTGACCGGCATCGTCGTCGCTTTACGACAGTCAGCGCTAAATTACATGGATAGAAAAGACCACGGACCTCAGTTCATAGACAGCACGAGATTGACGGCGAGAGCTGGACGTCTTGCGGCTGACGAGAGATGATTATGAGGCAAAGATGAGAGGAGAGTAAATGTGTACGAACGCAGACTCGTCATCGACGTCTTCGCGGGCAGACAGTGCCTCGTCAGAGGCATCGTTGAGCCTGAGGAAAGTCAATAAGCAGCCAGTGTCCGAAGCAGACGGAATGCGTACCTAATAGAGTGACCCTGGGCCTTGAACTTGGAGCGACCTTGCGCATGCATACCCGACTTCTGAGGACTTCCGACAGCGACACTGCATTAAAAATGAGCGCAGAAGCAATTTAGAACACGGCGCATAGCATACCGCTCGGAACGGCGTCCACGCTGAGGGGTTTGAGACAAAGACCGGTCATCCCTTTACGCTTGTTAGTTCGCAAGAAGCCGACAAAACAGCATAGACAAACTTGGGGAGGTGGGTTTTCCCTTCCTCTGCATCAGAGTCAGACAAAGGATAGGCATACGCGTCTTCACGTCTAAGAAAACGTTGTCAGAAATAAGTCTACAGCAAGAATGAAGGAGGCCAACCTCGTCTTTCCGCCAGAAAGATTTGATACGGCCGCGCTACCGCCTTCGGGAGCCTTTCCATGACGCCTTTCAGAGCTAAGAGTCTCCGATGTTGCCTGCGAAGACTCGTGGACGCGCCTGTGGTGTGATGAGCACAAGACATCAAGCCAGCCGTGGACGCATGTCACCTCTGAGAAAGCCTCCGATCATCATCCGAGAGTCCGTCACCGCCGCCGTCAGAACGCTCTACACTGGAGTCGTCCCTATATTGTCAAGGCGACACAAGGGTGAGAGCCAGGACCACTCAGATAAGCAGAGAGCACACAAGTGGGAGACTGTCAGGATGTGGAGGGCAGACCACACTTGATCTGAGGATTGTAGCGTATCTACTGAGAGCTTATATACATGGTAGAACCGACGGGTCAAGAGGCAGTACAGTGGCTGATCCACAGGAAGCTATGGGAAGAGAATCGACCGAAAAGGGAAGTCTTGGGGAGATGAGCCAGTGTACAGCCTTATAGTACTCATATGCGTACAGTAAGAGCGGGATCTGAGCCGTAT
>UWZB01000296.1:13348-26289 GCA_900536885.1 Peniophora sp. CBMAI 1063 | reverse complement strand
GACTTCATCGCGAGTTTCGCGGAGGCTTCGCCTATGGAGCGCGGTATCGACACATCGGTCACGAAGATCGCTGCCTGCGATCCTTTGGTGAAAGAGGCATACCAGATCTTCGAAAGGGCACACAAAGCCGGGGACGAGCTGCCTGACGAAGTCACCTGGGACAGCGTCTTCAAGTCGCACGAGAGCGAAAACACCACCTACTGGTTGTGCAATGTCTATGACCAGACGAAGCGGAGTTTCCACCGCGTGTTGACATACCGCGTCCACACTTCTTCCCTTCACTTCATCGGACGTGGCACGCAAGGCTTTGTCGGGGTTGATGTCGATGAAAAGGCCGTCACGTACATGAAGCGCAGTTGGCGCATCGACCCCGAGACTTTCCCCATCGAGCGCGGCATCTACGCTAGCCTTGAATTCGCGACCGAGGGCGACGAGCAATGCCACAAGCAGACGTGACCGTCCATCGCCGTATGTGCGGCACTAAAGTCATCTCTATTGTGGACTATCAACAACGGTCACGTGCAGCAGCTCTAAATCACCGCTTGCACCGGTTCGCACACCGACAACGGCATACGTAGTCCGTCGGTGTCGTACGCGTAGTGCTTGTTGGAAACTTGGATGGTGTACCGTTTGTGTTGTTCGTCGGGCGAACTGCCTCCCATCCGTATAACCTCCCGTTCCGTCGCATTCGCTGGCGTGCTTACATATTTGCACTGTGGACTCGACAACCTTCGACTCCTCATTTTCCGGTATCTCTTCAATGTGCATCGATTTTCCTCCGCTCATACTCATCCCGCTGTCACCACTCGGTCTTCTGTCGCCACCTTCCCCCCTTCGTTCTCCCATATCTTCTCCGCTCATAACTTCATGTATTGATCTACCCATGAATACTACACGGTTGTTCCTTCTACACGTTTGTTCCACCACTACATTCTTATCAGATCCGTTCATCCGTGGACGTGTGATGAATTGCTCGCGTGAGCGAGCGAAGAGGTAGAGTCGTTTTGCGCTCGTCTTGTACTACATCTCGAGATGTGCGGCCATGTACACTTGTTACTCAAGGTACGGTCTCCTTGTGGCCGTGAAGCGTGAATGTCCAATACATTGTTGGGTTATTCTCAAGATATATACTTTCTACAACTGATAGGCAGGCTGCTGAACCACTATTCAGCGGGCTAGTATGCAAGAATCAGGAGCCTCGCAGATACTAGCTTGTCCGCAAGCCAAATCTTGCGCGCTAATGGTTGCTAATTGGTGGGTATGTTCAACAAACTACAGGAGTGTGAGGCTCTCGGTTGACTGCGCGGCAATCGACGATGACATACGCGTGTAGGTGTTGTGCCTCCTCCTCAACTTGTTGTAGACGGAGAAGGAGCTGTCTATGCGACAGTTCCAGGTAGCGAATGTGTGACGTTGCCTTTCCAACTACTGCAGCTTTACTCAAGCTTGTATGGGACTGTGGGAGAACGTCCTGCAAACGGCGGTAACAATCACGGAGGGTGTCTCGACGTCGGTGCTCTATCTCCGCGCGCAGCCGCCGATACTCCTCGCCGGGGTCATTCAAGCTGCAGGAAAGAACGGATCAGGAACGGTGCATTTCAAGGACTCTATGGTATTAGAACATACTCGGCAGCGCCACAACCTTGAGATAGCGCGACTTTTTTGCCAACGATAGTTATGGAATCCGGACCACGGATGCCGCTCTGAGCTTTTGTCTTCCCTGTCCGGCGAAACCTCATGTTCGTCAACCCATCAAAGCCGCCCGCGGAGGTCTGGGCGAGGGAAGGTAATGAATCGGCGGTATTGGGAGCAGGGGCCAACTCCTCCGAACCAACGGCGGCTGCGCAAGATACCAGCGCGCGAGAGCAGTCATCGGCATGGATTGGAGACATGACCGGCCGATTGGTAGACAGCTCCGGTGTCAATGTGCATCCTGACTTAGGGGAGCCCAGGGCAGGCAAACAAGCTGTTCCATTGCGGTGAGGTAGGATTGTGTTATGACAGAAGCGTGACTAAGCCGTACTACGTATGCTGTTGACTACATCGAAGGAATCCATGTGCCGACTGTCGGGAGGATGTACAAGAAGACGTAGATCGTGGAAGAGCGCAGGCCACGGCCGTGCAATATTGTCGCAATAAGGGAACAGGATGGTCCTTTTGTGGGTTGGCCGTTCGAGCGTTAAATGCTTTAGCGAGGATTGTGGCAGATGCGGATAAGTCCAACGCACGAGCACCATATATATGCTAGAAGCAAGATAGAAGCCATGTTCTCACACGAGGTATCGTTCTTGCGAATGTCTATCTTTTGCCGCTTGCGAAATCGGACGAACACAGCGCACGGGCGCGACGGTTTTGTGACGATAAGTGTGGTCACTACGGCCAGCGGGAGAGAGCGGGCGAATGACATTCGCCTGACAGCGGTGGTGGGAGAACGCGTGCGCTGGTGCGCAAACGTCGTCGACGACCAGTGAAAAGCGCTCGCGGGCGCGAAATCTTGTCACAGGCAACGCGGTGCGCGCGACGCGACGCGACGCCTTTTTGCGCGCGCATACCACTTGCCGCGTTGACGCTATTCTCTTCTGTCCCTCATGAACCGCTTCGCGCAAAGATGCCTGCTGCACTATTTCTTCTCGTCGATGGAAAACCGTGACGGTGCCGGGACAGTGGACGGATAAGTAGTACAGAAAAGTGTGAGCTGTCGAGATATACGCGCTGCGCTTTGTCCGCGCGCGTCATCGTGATTCATCCGCTGTCTCCCGTTGGCTCACCAGGTACACATACGGTCTCGGTTGGGAGCTTGTGCTTCCTTTGCCTGAAAACAGATGCACATGACACATCATGTCAATTTCAGAAAACTCCGTGGTCTCAGCTGCCGAATAGAATGTGAAAGCGCTCACTAAGCCATGAACCACAGGTACGTGCACTCATCAGTGTTCTGATTTGATCAAAGTCGACTGAGTCCGCTCAGTGGTTTGTCGAAGTCTTGCCGATAGACGTGTTCGTCGCGCCATTCAGTTCTTCGGGCCTGGGTACCCATAGTACGTTCCATCCTCTGTGCAGATATGTATAGCTGTGCGCGCTGGGGATTCGGACAGATCGATCTCGTCGGACGCTGGGCTTGACCGATCATTCCACAAGGATTCTGGCCGCCACTACTGTCCATGTTATAGCCCCAAACCCATGCGATTCTGTCGGTTTCGTCGGCCTCCTATTGGGAATGGGTACATTTGGTGATGCGAAGTAGCTCCACTGGATCAGGAGACGCAGACGTTGCCAACTCGAGCGAAAGAAGACAACCCAATTTGCTGGCATGACAGTGGGCTGTCAGCGCCAAGGTCGGCGCTCATCTGTCAAGATGAGAGACTGGGCCGGAGCATCTTCACCGGTTCGCCAAGGTTCGGCGCTGAGTGCAACCCTGAGAGCACCATACAGCGAAAATGTGTTGCATGGTGTCATCTTCCCGTACTAGCTAATCTCAGCTGGCAGAAGCACACTGTCCTAGGAGCCACAGTTGCCTACCGGGAGAGTATGAGGTGATCCCCCGGTATTCACGCACGGCATCCTACAGCAGTCAAGCTTGGTACGACCATCTCCCACTGGGAGCGTTTCTATCATGATCACCTCAACCTTCATCTTATAAATGATCGTATTGCATGAAACGTGGTGACTACCTCCTTGCAGCAGGCGACAAATCGATCCATGTCCAACGCTTCGTTGTTGCACTTCTGGAATCCGTGTCTTCCAGCGGCCATTCATGTCGTTGAGGAATTGGAGCGCGCCACAGATAACGACTTCGAGCCCGTACTTTCTCCCATGAGATCAATGGCCACCTCGAGGAACATGGCTCCTGTGGTTGGGCAGTCTCCGTTTCCTACTCGCGGGATCATATATGTCAAGATAACGAATATACTTTGGCTCCTTGTAGAACTGGTACAGAAGGAGAGGGCGGTAAGCAAAGCTCCCAGTGCAAGTTCATCGTGGCGTACTGAGAGACGCATCGAAAGCACTCCAAGCTATGGCTGCAGACGACCAACATCGTATACGGCATGTATAGTGCGAGGGTATACGATGTGATCGGCATCCAAGGCAGATTTGTACGCGAAATGGAGCGCGCATCCCATTTTGTCAGGTACCTCGAGCCATTAAACCAACTTGCACACCATATCCATACGCACCGCTCAACCTCGGGCTCGACGGCGACTGAAGGCGAAGTCCGGCGATTTCTATGCGCCACACTGTACCAGATCTTTATACACCGCCTGTACGTTTCATCTGAGAGAGTACATCAGACCTATCCTGATATCTACATGCCAGGACGAGTGGTCAGCGTGCCGGGCCATTCTACCGTCAGCTACGCAGCCCCCGCTCCGCAAGTTATCTGGGCTTACTACTCGTGGAACTATCGTCGCGACGTCACACGTTCTCCATGGGTATAGAGCCCGTGAATCTTCTCGATATAGCCGAGCAGATATCGCACCCCGTTGAAGGCATGCAGGTCCAGTCCGCGTTCGTGGCAAAGTTACTGGCGGATGGCACTATATCTCCAGTCTCAGTCAAGGGACTATCGGTAGTACAACTACACGCGCTGCGTCCCGCATCATGGATCTGGCCTAATTTGCGTACGTTCTGTTTCGCATGCCTCAAGGAGTCCCCAAGCCCCGAGCACAACCGTCCGCATTGCGCCGTCTGTCAACGTTCGCTGTATTGCAGTCGCGAGTGCCAGAAAAGGCAAGTTCATGTATCTTTAGGAATGCACGCCTTGCGATAACCTTGCTTGTACAGAGATTGGAAAAGGGGGCACAAGCGCGTGTGCCCTGTCTTCAAACTTGTGAACGTCCGCATTCATTCCCCGCAGGTCAAGGAGTCTATCAGAAAACTACCCCGTGGGGTGAAGGCTGGATATCTTGAGAGACAAGTGTAATATGTAGTTTATCGGCGAACTTGAAGTGTGAAACCTAGTGCTTAGGGTATTCTTCCCTGTTTGGAAGCGGACAACCTGGGCTACGTGCCACCTAGCAAACTGGTACACGGTAGAGCATCGACCTCAGTGGATGTACACACGGGCTTAGTCTCGGCGATATCCGCGGTCCCATCACGCGTCGCGCCCCATCACGCCGCCGCGCGTCTTCGGTGACGACGACGCAGTCCACGTCGAGTCCAGGTTTCCGTCGCTGTCATGGCCCAGATTCGATGCCTGCTGCGCTACTTCTATGAATATATGAAGGTCAAGCAAGGAATCAACAGAAGTGACAATCATCTCATGTGCTTTTTCATCAATCAGGTAGGTTTATGTACATGTCTTGGTCTTTGAGCAGATCTCTCAGGCTGCAGCCTAGGCACAGCGCTCAAGCGCTCAAGACTCAAGTATCTTGACTGGCGCGCGACCTGCGGACTCCGCGTTCTGCTACGACCAGGCCTGCCGAGTGGTATGAGGCGCGGGCGCCTCAAATACCGTACAGGCTTCATCGACAAGACTGCACTCGGTTGCAGTCACGAAGCGTGAAGCTGTTGAAGCCCCGGGCGTGAGAAGTTGCTACGAGGGACCAACTTTCAGAGGTCAGTCTCTTCTCTTGACGATCACTATGCAGGTCCATACTTCTCAAGTTTCCCCTACGCTATCAAGGCAGAAACGTCCCACATATCCTCTTTCCCTTTGCACCGATGACCGTGTCGTCTTTGATGCGGCATCATACACGCGCGCCATACTTGGCCCTCCCGCCTCATGGTCAGAAGAATGGCTATTCAGCGCGCTCACGTCCACCGAGCAAGCAACCGGACGACTATCTGGTCGTTCTGACTCTGCTATCACGTCCTATCTTGATGAATGGAAGACATTGGGGCGGGATCAAGAGAACCTCGTGAGCGTACAGACTCACGCTTGTAGCTGGTAATGGCTGAATGTGGACGCAGTGTCGGGATTACGCTTGCTGTGGCCTCGGCTTGAAAGACCTACACGCGCTCACGGAACACTTCGAAGATATGCACGTCGAAGCCACCGAATTGCCCGTGGAATATCTCGACCCCCAAATTCCCGAAGCAATGGTTCAACCGGAGTGTCTCAATCCAGCTGTCGTTCAACCTCTTTACAATCGATCTCTCTTCACTACCCCCGCTCCCGACCTCGCTCCTCAGCCGCCAATCAATGCTCAAGCGCACGCGCTGTAAGCACAGCATGTCTCTTCGTCGTGTTCCATGTTCTCACAAGAGCCAAGCCCTTACCCCGGAGACTCCCTAGTCCTGCTGCAAATCCCCGCGGCCGCTTCTCTAGCAAATCCTTGCATCGATGGTCCAGTCATGCAGATGTCTGGTATCCTACGCACGGCCCCTCCAACTGCGCCGTCCTCTACAGGTGCAATTGGCGCGCCACCGAACACCACATCCGGGACGTCCTCTCTCCGAGCTATCTCGATACTTCGATCGAAGCCTTTTCGATGTCCAAAACCCCATTGCTCGAAGTCCTACAAGCAGGCGAATGGGCTCAGATACCATATGGCACATGGCTCGTGCTCATTTGCTGCAGCCAAGGATCACAACGTCATGCGCGCGTTGCTTCTCGAGAAGGGACTTAGCACTGAGGACATTATTTCTGAGAGCGACGCATGCGACTTGGAGCGAGAGATGGATCAGCGCGTTCGTCCGTTCATATGCGGCGTTGACGAGTGCAAGCGCCGATATACGGATCTCAACGGATTGCGGTACCACCATCAGCATTCAGGTCAGCACGGTGCCAGATGTCGACATCTCCTTACAACTGGTCAATACAGATACCCACCAGCACGCCGTCGTCACAGGCTCCGTCATGGTACAAAGAGACAGGAGCTGTTGCAAGCGAGGTCGTGAGAAGACCATTCAATTCCTGTTCTCCGTGCACCTTCCACCCTCTCGCCAGCAACCGGGGAAGCCGGATAGTGGCTCTACGTTTAGTGGCCTCGATACGCGTGACTCATATTCATTTCTTGATACTCTAACACTGGTCATCTATCTCTACCTCAATATCTTCTCCTCGATCATATGTTTCTAGCATCTGCCTCCCTCTTCTCTCATCATCACCTACGACTTCTGTAACTCTACCCGCCCCTACTACTCTTCTAGGTCTCTTATTCTTATATGGCTACATGCGATGGTCTACATGATGACTTTTCCGATACCGGTTATTTTTTTACCCTGTACCCTGGGCGCCAGAACATCCAGCTTCATCGGACCGTGATCTCTGTGGGGCGCTCGAGGCGGCGCTCTACTTTCACATGGGCTTATTTATTGCCCGATGGCCTTCTCTTCATGCTTTCGGTGCATTTCCAGGCAAGTAATACTATTCGAAGCATCAAGAAATAAAACTATAGTACACAGCAAGAAGACCACGAGAGGGCGAGAGACATGACATTGCTACCGGTGCATTCATTCGTCAGGCGAACGACGAGCACGCTTGGAAGGTCCCGCTTCGGTGTCGAGATGCGACGCGTCGCGCTTCTTCTCGTTGCCTTCAAGCGCTACAAGCGCCTGAAGAGCACGAGTGGCGGGAGTCGCATCGTAGCCGTCACGGGCGTTGAGGGCTTCGAGTATTGTACCGGTGAGATTGACGCCTTGGTCTTCGATGTTGTTATTGTCGCTGTCGCTGTCGTTGTCGTCCGTGCGAGCGGGAGGTACTGCAGACGCGATGTCCAAAACGGTCGTGAGTTCACGAGCAAGAGGAATGAAGAAGACGCCAAAAGATTCGTCGCCGTTGTAGGCCTCCAGGAGAGCGCGCGCAACTGCCGCGAGACCATGCGTGCCGTGCATCTTGACCACCTCTGCGAGCGTCGAACGGCGAAGGGAATGGATGCAGCGGGCAACATTGACGGAGAAATCGGGCTCCTTCTTGATGACGTCGTGGAAGTTCGGTCCGAAGCGCGACTTGGACACGATGTTCCCCATCAGCGAGGATTGCGCAGGCGCCTTGGCAGTCCCATCCTAGCGGTCGTCTAGTGAGTACGCATTAATAGAAGCAACTGGAGAACTGACCTTGAACTCGTTCCGAATCTCCCACGATAAGACTGCTGCCCAGAGTGCACCAACTTCGTGGCAGACGCGATCGGGCCAGTCGGAAGACGTCCGCAGAGCCGCTGCACCGAAATTCAGGGTGCGGAACATCCAGCGTTGCGGATGACCGGTCGGCTCCTTGTATCCGCCGCTCTTCCTCGCGGACGCGACGGCCTTGTGAGTTTTGGCGTCCGACTTGGGAGGCGCCTTCAGCGGTGAAACCGAGTTGTTCGCGCGCGCGTTGATTGACGCCCTCTGCGGCGAAGCCGACTTGCTCATGCGCTCCTTGATCAACGCCTTCAGCGGCGAACTCGACTTGTTGGCACGAGCCTCCAGGACGGTCCTGGGCGCACGCGGAGAGCCCACGAACATGAACGGGGCGTCGTCGCCGAAGTCGGCATGCGGGAGGGCATCGGGAGTCTTTCTGTGTGACCGACCGTGTGGCGGGGTAAGATCGCGGGCTACCCCGGCGTCGTCGATGTCGATGATAGCAGCCGAGCCCTTGCGAGGGCTCGGCGCCTCGCGAGCTACGCTCGCGTCCTGGCGCGCATCCTCCCCGATGAGCTCACGCTCGACGTCGCCAGTGTCATGTGCATCTTGATCACCGTTGTCGACAGCCACAGTAGGACTAGGTCTGCCGTCAGGTACGACGGGCTTGTCGGAAAGAACTTCGGGCGACGAAAGAACAGAGCACGGCGAGGAAGCGTGAGGCGACGGGCCCCGAGGAAGCGAAGCACGCAACAACGAAGATAAACGGAGATGGTCAGGAGGTGAGAGGCCGGATGACAATTTGGACAAGGCATCGGGAGCGGGTGCTGGCGCTGAATCCCGAGAAGGTGAGCGCATTGGGTCACTCGAGCTAGTTGTCGCCGCAGTAGATGCCGAACGGTGCAGAGCGTGCTTCTTGCACTGTGAAAGGAGCAACGCCGAGCGCTTGAGTTGTAGATCGGCGAGACGCGTCTCGGCCTCGCTAGCGCCGTTGACAGCCAAGGTAGCGCACTCGATCCGCTGTGTGAGCAGCGCGAGTTCGAGCTCTTGGTGTGTGATATCGCTCTGTGAGATAGTACTAGTTAGATGCATGAAAGACATAATATGCATAACGGAACGGACCTTTTGCAACTGATTCGATGCGCGTGCCGTCTCCTGTTGTATCTGCAACTCGACACGGTCGGCTCGAAGAGTCGCGAGCTCTTGCACAGCGAGCGGTTCGTTATTCGCCGTGGCGAGTTCTACCGCGATCTGGGCGTCACAAAGCTGGAGTTCGAGATCGTCGAGTCGATCCTGAATGGTTGGAAGCTATATGTATAGTGAATACAGAGAAGCGCAGGGTAAGGGCAGTACGTACCTCCGACATCGCGATACCGTGGTGGGAGGAGGTGAGCGGGGATATGAAAAGTCTCTGCTTTTATGTGTCGAACTTCAGCGCGACGTGGGAGCGATAACACCTGACCGCCATCAGCCAGTAGACTAGAACACTATAGACTGACGGGCGCAACACCACATACCTAATATAGTTCGCAGATCGACGCGTGAGCTTCTCGCTGATTTGATACAGCTTGAAGAACATTCGAGGACGTTCGGCCCCGGAGAACAGCCAGCACGGTGAGATCGCAGCAACCATTAAAGACTGTAAGAGGTTGCACAGACGGGCTGGCAGAGGAAGATGAAGAGAAATTGGACCAATGGATGTTGTTCGCAAGATGGGCGGGGACTGCGGCATCTCGTATAGGCATTTGATTTGGGTAGTTTTCGCCCACGGGGCCCAACGCGGCCATGTGACTTACGCGCGAATCTCATCATTCGTCATCCGCTACGACCGCTTCTCGTACATCCATCAAGATAATGCATTGCGGTACGTATAACAAAATAGCTACAGATGAGAGGCGGCGAGGAGCTTCTGTCCTGCCTGAGGGGCTGTAAGCAGGTCCTCCGCGGCGATGCGCACATACCCGCGCAGTACCAGTGCCGTCTCCCTTAGAGCGTCGACGTCCAATGCCTCGGCTCCCGCACCCGCGCCCGCGGCGCCCAGCACGTCGTCGAGATCAAACAGCAGTCCGCAGTTCCCGCTGCGGCGAAAAGCCGACCGGGCAAACTGGTACACCTTGTTGAGCTCAGTCACGCCCATTGCCGTGGCAGCGGTAAGTAGTTCATCAACGTGATTGAGCGCCTCGCAATTGGGCGGTCCGGTTGCGTCGAAGCGCAGGTGATGCGCTGGAGCGACGGGGCTAAGAGGCGATCAAACACGGCGCTCGTACAGCCGTCGACTTCACCGGAGATGTCCACAGAGGCCAGCAAAGGCAACTGGACTGGAAGAAGGGCCCTAAGCAATAGGCGTCAGCCGAAGGTACTCACGTATGAAAAACAGTCTCACCAGCCACGATATACGCTTCCGCCGAGCGTGGTACCAGAATACGGTACTTGCTCACGTATCCCTCGATCACAGCTTTCAGAATAAACCGCACTTTGCCGTGCAAGTACCCCGACTCCTGCGGCGTGAACCCAGCCTGAATGAGTTCCATGACCGTCTCGTGAAGATTGTCTGGCGCGCCGCGACCGCGCTCTCCGGATACGACAAACTTGGACGTCAGGTCCAGCTCGACGACGTCCGACTGGCTCTCCGTCTCGATGACCGTGTCCACAGTCCCTCCGGATGCTGTGTATGAGCGCTCTGCGTCGAGCCTGCCCGCAAGCCCCATAGCGCGCGCCGTGCCATCAGGGAGTATACGACGCAGACGTATCGAAGGCACGCTGCCTGCTCGGGCGGCGGTGGCCCAAAGAAGCGGCATCGCGTGCGGACGTGTCCAGTCGGTGAACGGTTGCGCCTCCGCGTGCAGACCAATTCCCATCAGATCTTCAAATGCCGAAGCGGGAACCCCGTTATGCGCGAGTTTCAAGGGTGGTTGCATTGCATACCCAGATGCCCGGATGCGAAGACGCGCGAAGGCTGTACGAGGGCGAAGATGCGGTCGACGCGGCTGAGCTCGTGCAGAATGATCTTCCGCTGGGAGCGGCGGGGTGTATGCACCTTGCGATTGCTGAAAGAGCTGCGCCGTACATGAAGCCTATGCCGTCGGTCATCTTCTGCTCGGTTGGCACGTTGCTACCAGGCTTGACGCCGTCAGGGACTAGAGCGCACACGTTTCATCGGCATCAGACATAACGACATCTGTGGGAGAGTACATACCGACGTCTTCAATGTAGTCTATGTTCTCCTCATCGAACTCCAGCACGGAGATTGAGGTGGACAGCCCGAGATCGAACCTCTTAACCCATTTACTCAACGCCTGAAACAATCACCTGTGCGGGATAACAACATCTGAGGCAGGAGAGCATACGCGCCTGTCGGTAGTTAAGCGCCAAAGGGTTGTGCTTCTTGATGAACTTCCAGAAGGGCTGCCGCAGTCCGTCTCCCATATCCGGCATTATCATAGGATCCCGCTCGTAGTCCTACGAACTTCCTCGCGAACAGCTCGAGCGGCGGCTCGTAGTGCTTGCGCTTCTGCGTGGCGTCTACCGGCGGAGGCGGTGCAGTCTTGAGTACGAGAAGCCGACGCGATCCCAGTTCTCGTGCAAACGCGTATGAGCGCTACATCTCTGGCGGGCTCGAGTACAAAGGTAAGTGGCCGCATCGAGCCGGAGCGATCAAGGCGTACGATAATCTGGATACGCCCGCCGAACCAGTCCTCGGCGCCTTCGAACGACCCCGAGAGAAGACCGAGTCCGCGACCATCGATCTCGAGGATCGCAGCCTGCGCGCGATCGAACTCTTCCCTGAGAATCATCAGTACACTGCTGAACTCGTAGAGAGCTGGAGTACTCACCAGAGTGGTGCGGCATGGTGCACAGGGTCGTATATATGCCCGCAATCCATGATCTTGTTCATGCGAGACGGCGTAACGTCTGCCCAAAACCACCTCCCGCATTTCACCCCGCGCGCGCAAGCTCCGGTTGCACGCCGTAACTAATACGGCGCTTGTCGAGCTCCTTGACTCGACGATGATGTGCGAGGATATCTTTATCGGCTCCGTCGAAGGCGTTTTTCAGGATATTGTCGTAGTGGTCGCGTGTGTCGCGAGAAGGCAGAAACGATGCAGTCGAGGTAGGCAATGGCATCGACTCCGAATCCCAGCGAAACGAGGACTCGGCAGACAGAGTACCGCTCAGAGTACCGTGAGTAGACGCAGATTTCAAAGAGCGGGCTGGCATCTCCGGAGAAAGAGACGGGCAAGGCAGAAAGCCGCTAGCAGTCAACGAGAGAGCTCCCGGTCCTACTTCGGGTACCGCAGAAGTAAGCAGCTTGATATCAGCATCTCGGTATAAGGACGTAGTATACTATCTTAAGCGCTCACCTATTATCAGTCAGTGTTATGTTCGGTAGCTTTGGAGTCTTGGGAAGAGCACCAGGCATGATCAGTGAGTCGGGAGGGGTCAGCTGGGCGCCAGAGGTAGACGCCTGAGGTTGACCGGTCTTCATAGGCGCAAAGGGCGTGATCGATAGGTTGCGCATGGATTGCGACAGCGTCGAGGTCGGAGACGGCGCTGGCTAGGTTGAAGCGCCCATTGCCGTTCGCGTCGGACGCCGTGTATCATCCACACGCTATCCAGGCACTGGCTTGACTGGTTGTTTGGTTTGGGCATTGATACGTGGGTTGTCTGGAGCGCACAGGTAAGCCAGGGTTGTACGGGTTGATGGGAACTTTTCACCTTCTACATCTGTGTCTCCATCACCGGTTGCGAAGAAGGCTTGGTCTGCGGGAGAAACACTCCTCCAGTATTCGCTCTGAATCAAGGTTAGGGACAACATATTGCGCGACATGACCCTCTACCTCAGAGTCAGACGTGCTCATTTGGTAGCCAAGAGAAGACAAGAAGGGAGAGACCAAGCGTAGAATGGTGGAAGCCGTGTTGTATAGGTCCTATAAGGA
>UWZB01000296.1:0-13338 GCA_900536885.1 Peniophora sp. CBMAI 1063 | reverse complement strand
TCCATCACCGGTTGCGAAGAAGGCTTGGTCTGCGGGAGAAACACTCCTCCAGTAGGGACAACATATTGCGCGACATGACCCTTTACCTCAGAGTCAGACGTGCTCATTTGGTAGCCAAGAGAAGACAAGAAAGGAGAGACCAAGCGTAGAATGGTGGATAGGTCCTATAAGGGCAGGAAAGAATCCCACCAGGGCCAGCGTGAGTATGATAGAAGATAGAGGGCGCCGGGTTGACAGATGTTGATACGATCTGCGCGCTATAGACTGTGCGTCAGGTAAGCAGTGAGTACGCCAATGTCCGATGGTGGTATATAGTATGTTTGCTTGAGACGTTGCGTATTGCGATGTCCCTGTAGATCGTCCCCGATGGACGGAAACAAAAGTGGCCGCGCGACGCGACCGTCGACGCGTGTGAGACATCTATCACGGTCACATGTAGTTCTGGGCGCCTAGAGGCGCTTGCAGACGAGAGGCAATTTCCGCCGAACAGGGTATTTGGCCCGTATGACCGCAGGAATCCATTGGGAAGTAAGGTACAAAGATGATAGACTGCATAGACAACATCAAACAGATACGTACGACTCTCACTTCCTCGCGAACGTGATCTAAGCGAAGCGTGAGTAAGACAGGTGGTCAAATACAGTCATATATACGCACCTTGATCTTGTTCTCCCCATCCAACTTGTAGTTGTGCAGAGCGTTCTTTGCGACTGTCGCACTTCCCTCGTCGACATACTCGACCAAGGCAATGTCCTTCTTCGTCGGGATGAGACGAACTTCGTACAAGTTTGGATATCTGTAAGAAGTGAGCCCACGCCGTGCAATGTGGGTTTCCGGAATGCAGACAAGGACAGCAGGAGTAAGAAGACACACTGTTGGAAGAGGTTGGTGAGCTGCTCCTTGGTGACCGTCTCGGGAAGGTTTTGTCGGAACAGAATTTTGTTCGGCGGCAAGTATTCGTCCGGCATCTGGACGTTCGGCCGCTTGGGAGCTGCCGCGGCAGCGCCATCCGCTGGTGAACAATCAACACGAGTTGACACACTTGGAAAGAGTAAATGCGCATACCCTCCGTCGCAAGGCGCTTGGCCTTGAACTTCTGCTTGGGCGGATTGGTGTAACGAGTATTGTCTGTGAAGGCCGCGTCAGATAGAAAGATATGGAATGTGATTGTGATGGGCGTACTCTTGTGCTCCTTTCTCCTCTCCTTGTGCGAGTCGAGATTATTGGGATCGAGCTTCTCCGTGACCTTGTCACTCCGCGTGCGCGCGAACGATATTTGCATCGGCTTCGAGTAAAGCGGGAAGCCCTTGACCTCCTTCAGGGCCTTCGCCGCGATATCTGAAGACGCGAACGACACGAAAGCTTGACCGCGCATGCGGGGATTTCCGTGCGCGACGATGTCGAGTACTTCTCCATACGACTTGAGAAGGGCGCGTAGCGACTGTTTGAGTACTAGGTGATATTCGTAAGCACATGCTCTAATGGACACAATCACGAATACATACCAGAAATACGGATCTTCTCGTTCAAATTTTGAATGTACAGGGTCTCCGAGACAAACTCTGGTACGGCTGGCACTTCTGGCTGGGCCGGTTCGGGAGGAGCGGCAACCGGGGCACCTTCAATAGGTACTTGCGCTTGAACGTCGACTTCCATCGCCTTGAGAGATGCAACATCGCCTGAGATGCAAAAACTGCTTCGGCCATCGCTAAAGAGATGAACCAGGCGGGACGAGGTGGTGGTCAAAGGCAAGGGCTTCAGCGGTGCCTTCTACTGTTTAACGCGCGTAGGGGCCTTTGCGACACTTTCACGTTCCCATCTCTCAAATATATTAGCTTCATAAGAAGCGTCGACATCTTTCGGAGGGGCACGCAAGTGGTCGAGCAGAGATCTTGAACGACCAGCAGTGCACTGTTCATGCACGTAATCATGCCGCACCTCGTTGTATATGCGAGCGAGATCGACTGATTGAGACTGCTCCTGCATGTCCAAAGCAGTAAGAGAGCCGAACTTGGTGGTGGCAAGAAGAAAGGAAGTGGTATGCCTCGTGTCGCTCTCATGGTCGTCGAAACTCATCCTGGCCGCCCAATGTTGAACCGCGTTTGGCGATGCCTTCGCGCCCGGACGGCGGGCCGAACTCCGAAGCCGCCCGCGACCGCGGTGGGGAGACAACTTGTTTTCGTTCACAACTCACTCACAATGGGTATGATTATCATCTCTGGGTGGATGGGCACTCGAGTCTTCGCGTACTCCCAGATTTACTGTAACTCGCTCTCTGTATATTCCACTGGAAGCATTTGGTGTGGTCGCAAAGGAATCGCGAGAAGCGCTCGAGTACAGTTATCTGGGCTTCATCTCTACTACGTTCTACTGCGGGCTCATAGAATGCACGTAAATGTCTATGAGTATCGGTAACATCCATCACTTAGTTCTTCATACTGGATATCTGCGATGCGCCCCGTCGCACACATCTCAACGGAGACGAGGACCACCGACGCCAGGCGCCTGGCGAGTAACCGACGCGCCACCGCAATCGCAGTTTGCATGAAGCTCGGCATGTGCGAGAGAGACGATAGAGAGATCCGCAGGTGCAGACACGGCTACACATGAGAGAGGGAAGATGATAGGCACATGTCATGAGCCTATGAGAGTGGTAGTGCCACAGGTTTGAGGCGTCTGACATCGTATCAATTATCAATGCCGACCTAAACGCAAAAGGAGCTGCTTACCGGGATCAACGCAGACGTGCATTAGTAGTACGGCAGGGTGAAGGTATCAGACCTTGTGACCCTCTGCACGACCGCCGAGGATGCACGGGGATATGAGAGAAAAGGACACTCTCAAGCGGTTTCCAAAGACATCACCAGGCAAAGAGCTATCGTCCTCGGGGGCTGTGCATTTCGGATCTGCCGCCTAGCGCGCGCTTTCTTGGACCATCGTGGGTATGCCGAGCCTTGACTAGACGCGCGCGGAGACCTTCCAAGAAAGCGCATCGGCTGAAGGAGTAGAAGGATGCAAGAGCGAGACTCAGGCGCGAATGAGATGATGGGTTCAGAAACGCGGATGATTGCTGGTGTCGAGAGGGAGGTAGAAGGCGAATAAACGCAAGGAGATCTGAGATGAAGGGGACGATAGCAAGGGTATCGCTCTGGCGCTCGTTTTCGTGCGCCCACTGGAGTTGCTTGTACACATAAGTACAAACAGATCATCCACATATGGACAGATACGTACCATGGTCACATCTATACAATGTCCTCCCGTCGATCTGCGCCCTCTTCCTCATCACCAAGCTCGCACTCCAACCTGTCCCACCTCTCCGAGGCCCGGACAACGATCATAACCGCGAGCGCGTGAAACCCCACGACGAGTCAGCACATCGCCGCCACAATGCCCACATTCATGAGCATCAGCACAATCGACCAGGAAGGGCCGGTGTCGGTTGTGTCTGCGAAGGACCAGGTTGTCGCAGTGAAGACATGAATTGCCAGAGCTATGTCGAGAGATAGAGAGCAAGAAGGGCGACGAAAATGAGGAGGATCTGTCAGGCTCGAACTGAGATGTAAGGATCCAATCGCGCGGGGAGGTGTACTGGCGAAGGTACAGGCGAATCTGCAAGGGCGGATTCCTCGGCTTTGAGCTCGCCGTATTGCGTAGACGAGTAGTGCATTCTGAGATCCCCTTCGACGCGGCAGATCTGAGATATCGTGAGCTACGACACTGCCTAGCAATGAGGGGACACTCACTCAAAAGTCCGTATGCAAGATCAGGTGCTGCGGCTTGACACTTGTAGAGCTTATAAACCCCATACGCTCGGCGGGCCTGAGGCATAGTATAGTGTAGTCGATGTTCTATACCTGTGTCCGAGTCCATCGACATGCGTAGAGCTACGGTCCTCGTAAACCTTATATCTGCGCGTTCGTGGGTAGAAGAGCTCCGTGTAGACCAAACCACACCGCCACAGGATCTTACTTAAGGCAGGGCGTGGCGATATAGAGCACCGCGAATTGACGCGCGCGTTATCAGAATTGACCTAAAATACGAGTGAGTTTCTGTTTCGCGAGAAATACGTGGTATACGAGCGGCGAGCGCTACTTACTACGAGGGCAAAGCCCAAGATCCAAAAGTAGCGCCCGACGGCGCGCTTCCTTGCAACGTTGAACGTCGGTCATCGCTCACGCCCCGGCGCAGACGCTTTCAACAATAGCTATGCAGTCCAGAAGTCGACAAAGATGATATTCTGCAAGGCCGTATCTGGACGCAATGGTGGCAAGAGGCAAAGCGCGCTGGCCTACGCAGGCGCGTTCATCAACGCGACTTGCGGTTTCAACACACGAATATCTCTGAACATCCGGTCGTGCCACCATCGCATCGGCGCGGCCCCCCGCACTTGGCTCAAACGGCTAGCACTTCAAGAGTCGGACGTGTTCAGCTCCTGCTCACGGCTTTCGGAGTGTATCGCTTCCAACAACGCTATATATCACTGCACGGCGTCCAGTTGAGAGACATGGTCGGAAGATGGCGACGTGTACAGCTGACAATAGAAGATATATGGTCAATTGAGATTTCAAGCCGGATGCTTCACACCCTGGGTCAAGCACCAAAGTGCACGAATGGAATCCAGCGTATAAAGCTACTCTCCCCGACCTTCTCCCTCAAGACCCTCGTCGCCTCATACAACGCATACGCAGCGCCTATTTCGCCCGTTTCCAAACTTCCAGCGCCGCGCCGCACCAGCAGCTCCTTGTACTATGCTTTGACGACTACGGGAGCATCGGCGTCGCGGATGGACCACATCGTTGCCACGACGCCCCTGAAGCCAACCGCGAGCATACCCGCTGCGAGGTGCGCGGACTCCTCTGGTGCCTTGTCGTCACCTACGGCTGTCTGACACGCCGACAGGAAGGCAAGCTCGGCGTTGTCCGCTGCTGTACCCATCAAGTCCGCAAGCGTCAGCGGGCTATGGTATAGCTCGAACGCGCTCTTCGTGGCGTCCATCGGGTCCTGCGAGCCGTGGCAGGCGAAGTGTACCCATGGATACTGGCCAATGTTCTCACGCACGGCTGCGACGGACGAGTACCTGGCTTGGTATCTTCGCCGTTGACAGTAAAGTCTTGAGGTCCCGACCTTCTTTCATGGTGTACGGGAGCGGCAAGCCCAAACGCGGCGTGTTCGGCTGAGTTACGATGAGCATGTTCGGCGTCGGTGGGTGCATGGCTGCGCTTTCGTAGTTTCGCAATAGCGCCGACAGCGATGGTGTGTAGGACGACACGACCAGGTCATAAGCGCGCGGACCGACGGGGTCACTGTACATCCCGGCAGCATGCAAAGGTAGCTGAGTTACTGGACCCGTTGGACACCAGGTGATGCGCGAGCGTCGGTGGTCAGCGTCAGCCTGACGATGGCATCAGTACTGTGGTAGTGATGTTGAGATACAGGAGTGCACTTACCGGATCAATCACGAGTTTGAGCGCCTGCAAGACCGGGCCTACGATCCAGGTCCATATACGTTCCAGTATGCGATGGAGGGGAGTTGAAGAGTCATGCGAGAGCTGGGATGGTGCCATGCCGCGTGCGCGTGCACTGTGCTCCCGCAAGAGTACTATCCATTGCGTGCGTAGCTCGGACGCACGCTGTAACGAGAGTTGTGGAAGCGGCACTAAGATGATCTCGCCGCTAGGTGAAAGCACAAGAGCATCGCAACGGGATTTGTCCGTATTGATGAAGACGACCTGTCCTCTGATGCATTTCAGGGAGGGGAGGAAAGCCTTGAAAGGCTTTGGGCGCATGAAGTCGTTGAACTTGAAGCCCGGACAAGCTCGAATTTTCTTCACGAGTTTCTCATAGTTACGGCCTTCCAGGCGTCCTGGTCCCGGTGGACTTTGTAAAGGTTGAGGATGTTCAAATGTGTGCACGGCGACTTACGGCTCTCTCACACGCAAGCCTCGCTTGCGTCTCTTCTCGACCTGCTTGCGCCGCGCGCCGCTATCGAGCGAGCTCTACTATCGCCTCCACACCAAAGGCCTGCTGCGCAAAGCCGCCTGTCAAGCCAGCACGAGTCGTGCGCGAGACGTTGTTTGACACACACCCTCGTGAAGCCTCCTCCACCGGCGTAAGACCGATTAGATTGTTGTCGATCCGGGGTCTGGGAAAATCACGCACGCGACGCCACGCATTGGCTGTCGCATGATGTGCTCCCACGGGCACTGTTTTGGCGGGCCGGACTCCGAGCAGACTTTCTGTCCGCGAAACCTGGACCCTAACGGGACCAGGAATATAGTGGAAGAATGGTGGAGGTTCGAAACCAAGAGCGCGCCGAAGCGAGTTCGAACGTTCACCCGTGCGCGTTTTCCGGCCCGAATGTCCGCGCGCGGGCTTGATGCGCCACAAGCGAGGATGCCCGTACAGGCTTCGTGTCCAAGCATTCATCCAAAAAATTAGGTGCCATAAGTAAGTGCCGTACACAGCCGCACTGCTCCGGGACAGAGACTGTGGATGACACAGTACCGGGCGAATCCACTCAGGCGCCCTGCGTCTGTGACTCGATAGCGTTCAGCTCTGCTACCGTTGCTGCTTTGGCGGCCCGTCGTCCACGGCTACTCAGCTTCTCAAGACATGGGTGTCGACCGGACGCCAGAAGGCGCATACCCTTTGCGCCGTGTTCTCCCGAATGGCGATAGTGGTAACGAAGCCCATGCATGTTCGTGTATCGGCGCAGGCAAGTGTCGAGGGTACACTCGATTGGACGCATGCGAGTCAGCGCCTGCTCCCTGATCTTGTCCATGATGCCCTTGGATACAGCGTCCGCCCGAGTGAGCCCTTCTTGAGCGAGAATCGTGTCCATCATCTCTACGACTGTGCTGGGATCCTTCGAACATGAACCGTGTCGCAGGTGATTCTCGAGGCCGGTTGGGTTCTTGTACGTCTTGTTACAGCCTGTCTTCGGGCAGCTGAAGAGTATGTGTGGCCAAGGCGGCGAGGTCAGTTCTGGTGACGTTGAAGACGGTTCAGAAACGTCGAGCGTACCGCTGGAATTCAAGTCTGCGATTTCGGTGCGGGAAAGAGTCCGCTGCATAGATGTTTGAGGATGGTCTTGTATCGCCGTTTGCAAGGCCTCAGGCTCTGGCGACTCGGTGAGCTTGATGAATGTGCTGGATGTCCTGTTCGGCGATTCTGGAAGCCGCATAGCTATGGCGGGTGTTACTTGCATAGCCACGCGGGGTGGGTTGGGCTCTTCCTCAGCCTGCATGGCGTCGGACGACTCGCGTGAAGGCTGCGCATCAAGTTCGATCCAATCAGTCAAGTCAAAGCCCTGTGGCGAAGGTTGGGTGGAGTTCCGAGGAGAAATGTTGCGGGTACTGGGTCTCCTTGACAGCTGAACACGAGCGCTCCTCGAGGACGGTTGATTCTTGAAGAAGGGCAACTGGTCCGATACTGGATGCCGTGTGGGCTTGCTCTACATGTTCAACGATCTCGTATAGATGGCGGAGAGGTAGCCCGCAACAGTGGTACTGACAGTTATCGAATGCCCTTCAGTAGTATTCGAACGGCATACTTGAGCATTACTTACCACTATATCGTCCTTGGCGTGTGTCAGAGATGTTATTTCATCAACCGCCAACGATCTTTCCGGCGAAGGTCTGAATTCCAGAGACGCGCTGGCGCGCCAGGCGGAGGGAGAGCTGATATCTGTGCGCTTGTGCCTCTCCAAGCCGGAGAAAGTGTCCTGATCAAGGTCAGGCATTGGAATGTCTGCCTGCCACTGGCGGAAGATGAGTACTTGGGGTATGGGAGCGAGTTGGAGAGCCCAGTCGATGGTGACCGTTGGTCGAAGAGTCGAGAAAGCCTCGTTGTGTCCATGTAGACGAAGCTAATGCACGCTCGTTCATCAATAGAAGTTGTGAGAAGTTGGATGCGATGTGGCGTTGTTGTGATGGGGGCTGGTCCGAACAGGGCGGAACGGAGGCTGAGGCGCCGGAGCTTTGACGTCTTCGTGTCAGGGAACCTTGGCCTCACTCTGTGTCGCCTGAACGCACTTCGTGACCGGTACTGATCAGGGCATATTTCAAGGTGTAAGTATGCTTGGACATAGAAGTTGTACATCGAGCGCCGAGCGCCTGTTGCAAGTATGAGCGTCAAACATCGAATTCATTACGCGTTTGATGCACGCGGCAATCCTGCCTTCGATAGGCGCTCAGTTCTTCAGTCCCACCCCCGCCGGTCACTGAGTTGAGACTTCACAGAGAGGGGGGTCAAATACCATCGTATCACGATAGGGGAAGGACAGTGAGCGGAGGGCGCAGGGCAGAGAGTGTTCTTTCTTCCAGCTCGGCTCTGCGGCGTTTTGTGCCCACGAGGCCGACGCGGCCACGTGTGTTGCTGGCAGCGCGTTCGCCCTTTCGGCTGGCAACCGGCGGCCAGCCTTCTTGCCCTTTTCCGGGCATAGCGCACATCCAGTCACGAGATCAAAGTACTGCAGTACAGCGCTGAACTTTTGAGCACCGTTCATTGTCTAGTAGTCGGGAAGTCCGGCCGTATAGTCGATTGCACAGAGGAGCGTAGATAAACCACTCCAATATAAGTGGACATGTACCTGCTACGACGTCAGTCAGTCGGTATTCCACAGAAGCACATGGTGGGGCTCGTACTATATGCACCTCACGCACTCCCACTCCCACTAGCGCCTCGTCCTCACTATAAGCCGCCCTGAGCGCCTCCCTAACATTCTCAACCTCCGCAACCTGCACGCCAACCTCGTTGCCAACAACCGCAACGAGCGCTCCATATTCCCCGACCTCCCAGTCCTTTGCATGTCCCACCAGTACGCCCACTGTCCTGTTATCGGGCACATAGTCGCAACCGCGCTGCTCCGGCACGGAGGACGCGCGCTATGGCCGCGCGCGGCGTCTTAAGCGGCCGATGGTGCCGGACGAGGGATGAGAGAGGCCAATGAGAGGAAGTGATAGAAGGGTGGAGTTGCCGGGTAGGCGACAAAGACGTTTGTAAGTTCGGCGGCGAGCTTCAGGTCTGTGTCGATGACCTGTAACGTAGTCGCTTCAGTCTTGTGAGCGAGGAAGGGAGTGCAGGTATATTGACGTACTTTGCATCAACACCCTCTTCCGGCCTCGCAAACCCAAGGCCATTCTGCACATCAAATGACAATATCCCAGCCGGTCTCCCAGCCAAACCGGAGAACGTCTTCGGAAGGTCGCCATCGTTGTTCGTGAGCACCAATGCCCCATAGGACGTTGTCGGCGGTGGTGATGACGAGAACGAGCGTGAGAGCGGTGGTGCGCAATGACAATGATGAATTACAGAATCGAGACCGCGTGCGACATTCTTGAGGATGAGGGAGCGCAGGCGGAGGTCACATCGTCGAGTGGAGGGAGGGGATAAGCGGCCAGGCCAAGTGAGGCGCGTGTAAGCGGAAGCACTCCGTATGTGAGGTCGGCAGAGATGACTGGCGGAGACTGTCAGCTATGGTACACTTGAGCGGTTCTTGAGAGTCACACACCTGA
Source organism: Peniophora sp. CBMAI 1063 (assembly GCA_900536885.1). NCBI lineage: Eukaryota > Fungi > Basidiomycota > Agaricomycetes > Russulales > Peniophoraceae > Peniophora > Peniophora sp. CBMAI 1063. The sequence continues at coordinate 3,823 of UWZB01000296.1, read as the reverse complement.
GCCTGTTCAGTGAGCCAGCTGAGAGTCCAGCTGCCGACGAAGCACATGAGGATGAGGGTCATGGCGCGTAGGAGGCGCTGCTCGGCGCGCAGCAGATATGTCTCGGCTTCTTCAGAAAAGATAGTCAGTACCCCGCAAGCCGCAAGTAACAGAACAGTGGCTTACCTGTACTGCCTATGTTTGCTTGAGAATTTAACGCAGGCATCCACTCGCTTGACCGTTCCCAAGAAGTCTCCTCGCATAACCACACTCCCGGCACGTTTGGCATTGACGCGGTCCGCGGACACCTCCCATCCCCTAGAAGCCTCGTATTCCGCTCTGGATACGCCTGGATAAGCGTACATGCCGGGTACCGCGCTCTTTGACGGCCTCGAAGATCTTGGTTGCGACTTCCGGTTCGACATGGGGCGTCCCAGTCCTCCATGCTCACTCCCAACCTGAGCCGCGGCTTGGCTTGGCGGTAGACATGGTGTAGCAAGCCATTAGCGAGAGAATTTATGATGCCAACGGGTAGAAGCGTGGTGCGACAAGCAGGGCATGTGGAACATCATCGTGGCTACGGTCCAAGCGTTGTCCAAGCGCAGAGTGCGACGCGCCTTGGCTCTTGACCACGACCAGGGGCGATCGCGACCGTATACAGTACGGCTCTCTGCGCTGACTCTTCGCTTCCATATTGCATATAAAGCTGTTGTACTACATATGCAGAATGAACTTTCAAGACATGGCACTGCCATGGCCTCGTGGTATATTAACCCATGCCGCACGCGTGAACATTCTGCGAGACGCTGCCAGGAACAATCCGCTCAGGAAGATGATGTATCTATCCCTCGCACCAGGCGGCACACACGATGCGCAACGTCGTGCCTCTTACACTCACCTTGTCTTATCCGTCCGATATCCTGACACATCCCTGCCTTTTCAATGCCTGAAAAAGACTCGAATAAGCCCACGTACGATAATTCGGAAGACTTCATCTGGGATACGTACTTGAAGGCCTCCAAAGACGAGGACGAAGCGCGCCCGAAGAACTGGGAGGGCAGCACAACAGGCATCCTCACCTTCGTGCGTACTTCACACATCAAACGCTAGCATGTCTGCTGACGATACACTGTAGACTGGTCTCTTCGCCGCGACTGTTGCGGCCTTCATCGTCGAGAGTTACAAGCTGCTGTCCGTCGACTCGGGCGACCAGACAGTCCACCTGCTTTCGCAGCTCCTTGTCGCGACTGCGAATGCCTCGTCAGGCCTTCCTGTCATCGTCACAACACCTAAGCCGTTCTCCACTCCTCCCGCAGCCATCGTTACGAATGCACTTTGGTTCTCAAGTCTGTTGATTTCGCTCATCTGCGCATTGCTATCGACTCTCGTTCAGGAGTTGTCTCGAGCCTACGTACAGAACATCAATAGACGAAAGGTTCTTCATGAGACCTTGCGCGAACGCGCCTTCAGTCACATCTTCATCCGCATGGGCGTCAATCGTTACGGAATGGACCAGTTTGTGTCCTGGATCGTCGCGCTGGTGCATCTCGCAGTCTTCCTCTTCGCGTGTGGGCTCCTAGTCCTCCTCTTTCCTATCGACCGTATTGTGGCAGTCGTTGCTACTGCGATCCTCGGGAGCTTTGTCCTCGTGTATTTCAGTGCCAGTTTGCTCCCTCTACTCGAGAAGAGTTGTCCATACAGGACACCTATCACATATTTGATCGCCTTCGTTGACTGGTCCGCTCTATGTACTCGAGCTCTACATTTCTTGCCTTACTCACTCACAAAATTCTACTATCACAGTCGGATGAATCTTCATCGCATCGCCGCGAGACAGTACGAGGGCAACCCTGATCATTTCCTGACCACTGCACGACCTGTATTCATATTGGAGTGTGTCTATCCCCACATATCTAAAGATAATGGAGGGCAGTTCTACAAAGCATTACCTTCTTTTGTTGATTTGCACACAGACAGAGATGAGCTACTAAGCACTCTATGTGCCGATGACGAATTCATAAAAAGTTTATTCTTGTATCTCGATCGAGCATATCATGCACATAAAAGGGATTCTTCATTTCCCATTGCCCATGAGATATTCATGCTTGTATCATATCTCTCAGAGCGAATGTTCGCGTCAGAGGTAGAGCGATACAATGGGGGCCGCCCGGAGGCTGTTGCACTTACGAGCGGACGGCTTCTGAGTGTGATTGGGCTTGTATCATATATCGCAAGGCTCGAAGGCCCTTCCCAGCTCCTCGCTCAGCTATGCCTTGTGCGTGTCCGGAGTTTGCTTCTAGGACTCTGCCAGACTGCGTCTGATGAGATGCCGATTCTGAATGAACAGGAAGTGTCAGATTTCTTCGGCGAGACATACTTGGGCGACGACTTTGAGCTCAAAGGGCGCCATCCCAGCGCGATTCTCCTTTTGCTCGTCAGTGGGACCCACAACGCGGTGGTATGGGAGCATGTGGACAAGTCAACCTTGGTACCTTTGCACGACGACAACTGTTGCAGAGGCTGGAAAAGTGTTTTAACCTCTGAAGGTCGAGCACATGTAGCAGCATGCAACGCCTTGTCCGCTGTAGCACACATATTGAACTCCACCAACGACCAGAGACAGTCCACCCGGTCTCTTCTGAGTGATATCACTCGCGATGTGCAGTGGCAGCCTTCTCAACGTATACGCAGGATGTGGAGGTGGTACTTTCTGGCTTTACCATCAGTCGTGCAGCCGATGGGGACGGAAAGGAGCAAGACAGCAGATACAATCAAACTGCCGTAGACGCTTCGACAGCGCCCTCCACGCACCCACGATCCGGGCGCGATCACACCAGCGATCGAACGAATGAGGCCCTTCATGAGCCGGGCAGACAGGCCGAAAGAGGCGAAGACAGCGTCCCTCTTCCTCTTACACCGGTATTGACGGATGTGGTCGTACACGGCGACCGCGACGCAATCGAACTTGAACCGGACGGGGCGTTATCGGCGTCGACGAGTTACCCAGACGAAACTGAGACTTAGGGAGAGGTGCATGTAGTGGTAGAAGGTTATGGAAATCAGGGGAATTAGCCGTCGCATAAAAGGCTCACGGTCTTTCACCTGTTGATAGCAATTCCTTGCATATGTATCACGTGTAGTAAAGTTTGGCATAGCCATAGATTCCCTACGTTTGAGCGCCCGTATGGTAGAAAGGACAAAGACACGTAGAAAGACTGACTTATACAAGCACCTAACGTCGAATCAGCCAATGCACATCTACGATAAGAACAAGGCAACACTCGTACCCAGTACACCTCACGCACTCCCACTCCCACTCGCCACCACCCCCTCATCCTCACTACAAGCCGCCCCAAGCGCCTCCCTCACATCATCAACCTCCGCAACCTGCACACCAGCCTCCTTCCCAACAACCGCCACAAAGGCACCATACTCCTCGACAACCCGATCCTTCACATGGCCCAGCAGCACGCCCACCGTCCGACTATCGGGCACATAAAGCCGTAAGCGTGCAGCGCCTGCTCGGAGGTCGCGCGCTATGGCGTCGAGAGAGGCGCGCGCGGCGTCTTGGGCGGCTGATGGTGGCGGGCGTGGGATTGATGATGCGGATGAGAGGAAGGATTGGAGGGGTGCGATTGCGGGGTGGGCGAGAAGTGCTATCGCGTCTTCGACGGCGAGCTTGAGGTCTGCGTCGATAGCCTGTTACATAATTGTGTCAGTCAGGCCATTCAGAGAGTGCAAGGAGTGTAAATATAGTTACGGCCTTCCAGGCGTCCTGGTCCCGGTGGACTTTGTAAAGGTTGAGGATGTTCAAATGTGTGCACGGCGACTTACGGCTCTCTCA
>UWZB01000295.1:0-26533 GCA_900536885.1 Peniophora sp. CBMAI 1063 | reverse complement strand
CCTCACGCGTCTCGAGTACAGGGCGCGGTGAGTAATCCAGGGCCGATCAAAGCGCACAGGACTGGAAACGTCAGCCGAACCAGGGGCGTCGAGCAGGTCAAAGGTCCGACTAGCGGAACCGATCCAGTCAAGCTCCTCTCGATAGTGCCCTTGCAGGTCGAGCGGAGGTGGAAAAGCGAGTGCCGGGTCAGACAAAGTCGCTCGACGGTCTCGAATAGTGTCGACGGAGACTCACCGCTCGCAAGGCAGGCCCAGGCTTCCGTCCCGATCGCGAGCGTCCTTGCATTCAGGGTGTACGGCCGAGCTTGAGTGCAATAATAAGCGAAAGATACTATCAGGGAACCCGAGTCGATGCTCGATGGAGTGTGTGGGCCAGACGTGTGTACCGCACAAAGGTGAATGGGACGACTGTGAAGGGGAAGTTGCGAGTAAGGCCTCATCGGTCGGAATCCGTTGCGCTACCCGAGGTCCTGGCCCCATCCGGGCTTCCGCGTGACGAGTACAGACGGGTACAGCATCGATTGTCGCATATCGGGGCTATACAAGCTCAAAGCACCGCAAACGTCAGCCATGACCGGGCCGTGGTGCTCCGTACGGGCGTGGTCTGTGAAGATCGGTTCCTTTCGACTAGCTTCCCTGGTCCCTCACGGCCTCACGCGTCTCGAGTACAGGGCGCGGTGAGTAATCCAGGGCCGATCAAAGCGGCGCTTACAAACGCGCCAGTGCCGTCGATACAATGTATGTCGCTGCCTGCAAGCTCACCTGCATTACGCACCTCATCCAGAACCCTGCGGGTGACCGTCCCGACATGCCCAGGCACCGCATGAGCATTGGTCATTGCCCTGTCATTCCACAGGACTTCAGTAGCATGGCATCGTGTCTCCCTGCTGCGCCCGACGATATGAGGTAAAGGTCCTAAGCTTACATTGTCCAACATACGGCAGCTGTTGTACCCTGTCGTTGCTTCGGTGACGACTGCGCACCATTTCGAACTATACTTATATTGGGTATTCACAAGGTCTATCAAGAGCGCGGGATTTCGCTCAGGGTATTGTGAACCATTGCTCACCTCTGTACGCTCGGTTGACGCTATTCGATGTCCTTGCAACTGTTCAAAGGTAGTCTATTTCGAACGCGCGGACGGTTCTCTGCACATGGAAAGGTGCCACAATAATCGCAGTATAGTGAGGCGTGCGCAGCTCGAAACGGTCGCGCAGAGCGCGACCGTGGAGAGCAGCACGCGAATAGATGAAGTAGACGTGACGGTGGGCATGGAGGTGGTCAATCGACCCCAGACCTCAGTTAGACTGTAGATTATTTGTGCAAGAGGTAGCTTTCAAGATATACTCTTCCCGAAGAGGGAGTTACGCCCCGGTAATGCCCCGGAGGGGCTGTGCTGTCCAAGCAAAAGGACAGAGAAAGCATGCCGGCAAAGCGGACCGGCGGACACGACGAGCCGAAAGACTTTCGGCCCGTTGCGGACCGTCAAAGACTTTCGCGTGGTGACAAGCCGGGTCTCTTAGCCTCGGAACTATACACTCAGCTCCAGCACTCCTCATACAGTCTGCCCTCCCTCTCCATCCTGTTCACATAGGCAGTCGCCGCGTGCTTATCCAGGCCGCCCTCAACATGCGCGGCATGCGCGAGGGCCCGACGCACAGAGGTCGGCATCTTGTTGGACGAGCTACATCTTCCTGGTCAGGGTACAGTCGGTCAAATCAAACGTGCGCACGTACCCAGAGATGTGGACCCAGCCGTCACGCTTCCCTATCGCCTCCCAAACCTGCTTACTGTCCTCTTCTACGAGATTCTGCATGTACACGCGCCTATGGCCTTCGTCACCATCTCTCGAGAATGCAGTCCGGTATGTCAGACTCTGCTCGTCGACATAGCGTTTCCACTGGTCTGCGTGGTGCTGATCCTTATTCGCAGATCTGCAACCAAAGTACAGCGTGTTATCTGAGAAGATAGGGTCAGCGAGACCGTAGTAGCGCATGTACCGCTCGCATACTCACTACGACTGCCGTCGAGTATCCTGGTCTCGAGAAGCGAGCGCATAGGTGCGATTCCCGTACCGGGGCCGACGCAGACAACAGGAACAGCAGGATCCGAAGGTATGGCGAGTAGCCCCTTCCTGATCCCGATGCGCAAAGTTAAGCCCGCAGATAGATATCAGCCACGGCAGGATGGTCGTGAACCGCGAAAGATGGCACACCTGGCTTGAGACTAGACATATACGTAGTCGCGATGTCCCGCCTTGGCCGTCGTAGTTTGGTACGATAGCTCACAATGGCTATGCATATCTGAAGCTTTCGCGGATGCCGCTGGAAGACGGTCAGGGTTGTTGGCGTGCGCGAGAGCACCAAAGCGTACCGCGACGGAGCTTGCCATGCTGAATTCGCGCGGTCGAGGGGCTGGAAATACGTCAAAGACGTAGGTTAAGGGTATCTTGACGTTGCGGAACTCTTCTAAGACCTCGACGATGGTGCGCCGGACTTTGGATGTGTACTCGTACAAGTCCTCCTACTCACGGCCATAAGTTAGCAAGCGATTATACGTTACGCGAGGTGAGAGAGGGTACTCACGGCACCCGCTTTGGTCGTGATGAACTCGTCCATCTTCTCCCTTTCTCGGTCGTCGGATGTGAAGTTCCTCAGGACTGCGATGAAGCTGCGTTTGGGAACAAACGTGATGTCCACGTAACGCGTAAGCGTAATGTGGTGGTAACCGGAAGGTATGCAGGTAGTTGTTGATCTACAGGTGACCGTCAGCCGGTAGACGGGTTGTCGGATGCGTTCGCATACTTTGGTGAACGTGATCTGCTCTCAGCCAACCGTCTGCGATCTCTTCCCAGCCCTGAAATTGCAGAACAGACTCGACGTCATCCGAAGGCGCGTCGGGATGGATGACCGCCACACCTCCCGATTCATACCTGAGAATTGTGGGCGTTCAGTGAGAGAGACTTGTGGCGAGATCACATACTCAAGGTCGGCGTCTGTAGCGAATTCGAAGTGTCGAACGTCTTGTTACCAGTCGGGTGCAGTCATACATTTGTTCTCCTCGAGCATAAAGCCCCAGTAGCTTGGAGTGTCGAGTAAGGGATCCCGCGTCAGCGCCAGCTCCTCGCTTGTAGCTTTGGTGAGGGTCACGCGAGCAGGCCACAGCTGAGGGAAAGGTTCCAAGCTTGAGCTCCCGGAGGGAGGGTAAAGTTCCAGCAACCGTCTGGTGAGTTGTGTTATCCAAGGATCCAAAGCGCCGTCTGTTCTGACGTACGACAAAAGTGTCAGACCTCTACGTTGGACTCAAGTTCTGCCAAACACTCACCCGAGTTCGTGTCGGGAATCGCCCTCTCCGCGCTCGCAGATTGACGTCGCGCCCAGTGCCTCAAGTCGCCTATCAAGCCTCTTCGCGGGCCAACAGCTCGTATGCGGAATCGCCGAGCCCGAACACGGCGTAGCGTAGATCTTCGAGGAGGTCGTGCGGCCAGTCCGCACGAAAAAGCAGTGACCAGAGCAGAGTCATGGTACGAGACTCCTTCCTGGTCCCCGCGGTAACAATAACAAATATGATGAGATATTCATCTACGATGTCCTCCTGGGTAGTCTCGTATGAGGATGCAAGCAGTCAGACCGGACGGGCATCGCACGTACACTGGGTTAGTCCTCGACGTTGTATATTCGGCATTTGAAGCCGGCATGTCGACAGTGTCGAGCGATCCGAGCCGCGACTTCTTGTGCAGTGCCGGTCTCCGTGGCGTATAGAAGGGTGAGCGATCGTTGCTCATGATCGTGGTGGTCAGAGTCCGTCATTGCGCGTGGAACACGAAAACGCAAGCGGCGTTATCTCTGCGGGGAGATAAGATAATCCGCAGACGCGGTCACATGGCTTTGAACGCATTTTAAGCCATGCCCTCCAACAGCTCGGTGCCGTAATTCGTGGGCATTCGACAGTACACACTTGGTGCCCACATCAGGCCGCAGGACACCGTGCACCTATCATGTTTTCCGGGCACCACAAACATAATATCATAACGATATACCCGACGTATGTACTCTAGAGGCGTAGTCACACAGGGTATACTGGGCTTTGCTCGTCCGGTTAATCGCATCTCTCACTCGCATTATTGATCTACCGCTAGTAGTATAGAGTTCCAGCTCCAGGTATAACACGTTTGATTTCAATCGGAGGTCGCGACACTCGTACGTAATACAATATACAGCTGATGGGACTAGTGTCTTCGTTAGCTATGAGAGCACCGATGCAAACATGCGCGCTCTTCAGCCACATAGGTAACAAGTCAAGATACTCATCCGGTTATCAATGAGCTCAGATATGAGACCTTCGGTCAAGCAGGCTTCTGTTCGATCGGCCCATACCCGCGTGCACACCCCCCGCGCACAATCGCATCCCTCAAATGTCAGGCATCTGACGGGGCCGCTCCCCTTCTCAGTACGATTTTCCAGCACATATACCATGACATTCCACCACAACAGCGTTTTTTTCGACAGAGTTATACCAGATCACATATCTCCCGACCGTGGACGGAGGTCCACCATGCCCAAACCCAGGGTGTGCAAAGACGGAAACGGCACGGCCGCGGAGTATTCGCCATTTGTCGTTGATTGAAGCATCCATAGTAGACGTTTAGGAACCTCCCCTCTGAGCACAAGTGTCGTGATCCGTGTCATCTCCCGTCCTAGGGCAACCATTGCGGCACATAAGCCATGGTACATCGCACAATCCGGCTCCACGAGCGCGAAATGTCGGTAGCGGGAGACGTCCAAGCGTTGTGGTAGCGCTAAAAAAGCTCCACAAAGCTCGATCCCGTCAAGCTGGGAAGCTTGAGGCGCAGAATCGGCAGGCCGGATGCAGTATCGGCCAAGAACAAGGATGTACTCGATACGGATCTAGATCCCTCGCTGGTCAGCGGAAATCGGCGTTGTTGAAGCGCGAGGACTTGAACTATAAACTCGCTACCTGTTACTTCGTCGGAGATATTGACGACAAGCACTTTCACGGGAGGAGCGACGATGGTCTTGAGTAGATCTAAAGCTCGAGCAGGGCAGCAACGTGCATTGCAGATGTTCGAGGCACACAGCGGTTCGATCGACAAGCGGCAATGTGATCACGCCGTCCGGACGCAAAGTAAGAGATTCCAAAAGTGGCAATGCCCGTAGCAATCCATAAAGATTAACCATGCCATCCATCGCCCTGGCCTCGTTGTCTCTGGGGTACAGCCGTAGAGAGCGAAGGCTAGGCAGCGTCGATGTTGGGGACGGCAGCATGCCGATCGAGTTGGTGTGGTCCAAGACAGGAGCGTTGAGCGCTACCATAAATGCAGGGGTGGCGGATTAGTCAAGCAAATCATCGTCCATCACAATCGACACGTACTCGGTGACCGGTAGAGGATCCGCGAACAAGACTTCGGCATCACCACGAACGATGGCTGCCTTGGAAATGGAACAGCTGAAACGGCGAGCGCGGCTTCTGTATTTGAGGGACCAGCTCGGAGTCAGCGGCTGAGAGTGCTGGTATCGGTGCGAGCCGATGCCCTTCGCGTCGTGTATGACATTTCTCATGCTCAATGGACAATCGCGAGCGCGCGTAATGAGCTCGTCCGCGATGCTAGAACCCGGAAAGACACAGGCCGCGTCTGCCCATAGAGACGCAGCACATATCCCGACGTATCTCCAGCTTCTGCAGACGTGTGTGGTTGAGATCCAACCCAGCTTGTATGATCTCGAGTGAAAGTCATAGCCAACTGGTTCGGCATCTGCGGCGTGATCTAATATCTCCCGTACGATGTCGGGAGGAAGTAGTTGCGGGGACATTTTACGAGGGAGCGCAGCAAAAATGTTCGAGGAGGACTGGAGAAGTATATATCCTAGGGAAGAGGTAGATGGTGGTTGGAGATGAGCGTGAAGACGAACCACTGGCGCGTTGGAAGCTCAGCCCAAGCTCAGCCCGGTCCGGTCGGATCGGCCCGGTTCAAGTCTCGGGTTAGGGTAAAGATCATGCTTGATCAAGGGCCACTATCCGGCGGCGCTGTAGCAATATGGAAGAAGGCCCTCTTGAGGACTGGTAGAGCCTTGTGCCATGACTTTCTTCATGGTGTTACGACCAGACTGCATAATGCGCGCAAAATCAGGCCTAGACAGTCCAAACACGCTCGCCGCGCAGCTCGTCTACTGGACCCTCCGCCCGCAGAGTCTCCTTAAACACTCTGTCCTCTGTCTTCCTCCACGACCCTCGCACCCTCCATACTCCTACAAGTTTGTCAAGCCTCAAGGGCAAAAATCCGAGCGCCTTACATCGCACATACAGAACGCTCGCAAGCGTTCTCCACTACGGCCCGGCCTGGCCGATAGGGTTTCCCAAGCGGAAGTGTATGTGCATGCTCGAGATCATGAGGGCTCTCAAAGCTGGTAGAACGGTGTGTGGTGCGTTTGAAGCGAGTACGCGGAGGTGCTTCGCGGAGTACCAGGGGTTCATGCCGGATTTTTCACACAGTCCGAACTCATCATGTATACTACTCGGCCGTCCTGCAAGGAATGACAAGCTTTGCTCATCTTTAGGGAAGGCCTCTAGACCGAAGAGAACTTAGATGACTACAATATCAGGTCTTCTGGGTCCAGCTGGATGTAATTTACATAGTGTACTGGCCTGAAACAGAAGTTCAGTTCTTGCACGGGCGCACTACACTGCTAAATAGGCACTCACCACCCTGAAGAGCAGCCCGAACACCAACTGGTAGACCGCGTCGGTTCTGGACGTGGCCGTCCCATCGGGTCATCGGTCAGATATGGCACAGCGTCTTGTTTGCCGGACGTGAAGAGATATACGATGTTCGGCGTCGGTATAGGATTGCCGAATGGGTGTCCGAATCCGTGAGTGGTGCGAGCGCCGAAGTGAGGGGCGTGGGGAGAGTGGTCATGCACGATCGCGTGGGTCATACCCGGGCGCGGTAATGGTGGCGCAGACCAATCGGTGACCTGGAAGTCATTGACGTTCCGTGTCAGAGTGACTGTGTACGCAGGTTAGACGCACCTTTCGGGAAGCATGAGTGAACATACCGAGGAGTAGCGAGTGTACAGCGACACCGTGCCTCTGCGCGAGAGAAGGGGCGTGCTTCATGAAGTATCTCCACGCGTCGCTCCCGCACGTCTGGAAGTGAACACAGTCACCTTTCCCTGCGGCTTCAACGCGATAGGTCATCTGCAAATCGATAAGTATGAGCGACAACATCTGAACAAGGACAACACGCGTATCCTTCAAGTTCGTCGGGAAGTAGGTGAGGTCTCGCCTGTTCTCTATCCGGTCGCCCGCTGTCCCAACGCACAATCTCGTCATCGACCTCCTTGACCCGCTGAAGTATGTGGCTGCTTCCATCTTCGAAGATGTTGCCAAGAACCCGGACGCTCTCGAAGCTCTCGCTATCGTCCGCCAGTACACCGTAGTCGCCCAGTGCCGTCGCACCGGTAGGGCAACGCTCGCACCACGAGTGCTCGTGTCGACCAGAGGCAAGCGCAAGACGACGAAGGTTGGCGAGCTCCCCATCGCCATCACCCAACAAATCTTCGAGCTCCCGTGAAAGCTGAGGCTCATCCGTGCGGCTCGGAAGGAGCGCCTCGAGAAGCGCCATCAGCTGCCTAGTCCGCCCGATGGTCGCCGTGCGCGCGAGACTCCCAGCCGTACTTGACTGCTCCATCGCGCTGAGGCTCTTGAGGTACTCCAGAGCGCGATCGACGAGAGATTCGCAGAGGTTTTAGCTGCGGAAGGTGTGCCAGCCGCCTTTGGGCGGGGCGAGTCCCATGAGCACTTTATTGTCGTTATCGATGGTGTATGTCGCTCCCTTTATGACTGTCTAAGCATGCATATTGCCAGCTTACGACTGTTAATAGAAGACGAACCTCAACAAAGTCTTGAAGGGCCTCATTTGTGATGGATAGATGTTGTTGGACGTGTAGTGCTGCGGACTTCGCGCAAGTTCTTAGATGTGCAGCCAGCCGTGAGTGCAGTATGACTGCTCACGAGGATATCTCGATACTGGCAAGGCGTGTCAACATGCGAAAACATCTCAGTCCGCGATGAACTCCTACGATGTCCAAGAATGAAGTTGCGCATCTCGCTAGGCTCTCATTCTTCAGGAGATCTTGTGCATATAGACCGACGCCTTTCGTAGCTCCTGCATTCAACTGGTGAGCAGAACGCGAGATGTATAGAATGGACGCGCACCATTGCAAAGCAATATGAACGGGACGAAAGTCTGTCCATCTGAATAGCCTACCAGATGGGGAATATTCGCGTGCCTTCAAACGAACAATCAGTTTAGCTTGCCCGACTATGCTCTCTCCAACCGTGATACGCACAACAACTGACGCAGTAGCTTAATGTCTTGGACCCAGCGCTGAAAGGTCGTGTTAGACTCGTATCGAATCAAACTCAAGCACGCCTCACATGCACGTTTTGTTTACTGGACCCATAACGCTTCACAACGATCTTTTGACCTGAGCATCGGCCGTTTCGGAGAACCAGCCGGCTCCGCGTCGATGAGTACGTTCTATACGGACATCTTGCTGATGGTAAATGTTGAACTAAATAGTCTCAGTGAGCGGCTTAGGACCATGTATTAGAATAGCCACTTACGCCGTGCTTGTCTTTAGAGCCTTTGATGCCATCCAAGAACTCATTCACCTCCACATCCGCTCGAGAACGAACATCCACGCTCACAGATTCTTCTGGCGATGCCGACGTGTGTCCACCTTTCTCCACGACGGCCAGCGACGTTGAGAGAACCGGTTCAGGCAAGGCATAGATTGACGCGCTGTAACCGCTCCACCGCCGAGTGCGTGATGAATGAGAGAGGCAATCCAGAAGGTATATAAGCAGTTGCTTCATTTGGCAGCGCTGAGATGATGATACCTGGAAAGATTGGGCGGCTGCATCGAGCCTAATGTTCATGTCGCGCATGTTATCTTCGATCGTTGACTTGCCGACTAGGCGTTTGAGCCACGACGCATCGCTCGCAGTGGCCATGAACTCGCGGAAGACGGCCAATGTTCTGTGTCGGGCCGTCAGCCGTCAACATCAACGCGATGAGTCTCCCTGTTGGCTCGACGTACTGCTCAAAGTCATGTATATTGCTCACGAGCGCAGATGGGGCGGTATCCCACTTTCCCCCCAACTGTCGCGCGAGCTGACGCAACATTCGTGATGCTCTCCACGCTAGTCTTGCACATTCAGTTTTGTTCGTCTTAACTTCCTTTGGGGATGTCAGCGTCGGGTATTTGAGAAGACGGTAGACAAACATACCGCAACGACGTCGATGATAGCGAGGACCGTAGATGTAGCGATGCTGAGTGCAGGTATTGGGATTAATTGTGAGAGAGTCGCGGACATGCTCGTGATCTGAATGGCCATGTCATTGTCAAGGCCAGTGTGCCCCGTCGTCGTGCGACGCTTGGAGACCGGCATTGATGGGATAGGCGTTAGCAACGAAAGCTTTGGTGCAGCATGCACTGTAGATAGGTGCTCGTGGATGATGGGAGCGAGAGGCAGGTCAACAAACCGCACCCCGTGCTAATTCAGCTCATAGGGCGCTCAGTTTGACAGATCCGAGATCGGGTCGCGCGTAACCTATGGGAAAATATGTGTCTTTATATTGAGAACGAACAGTAGATGTCCAGAGGAGGCAATCTCGCGTCGCAGTATGAACGAGACAATGGTATAACTGCATAGGGCGCACAATGAGGTGGCGAGGACATGAGGGACGAGGACAAGGATAACCGGCCGCGCGCCCGCGTGAGCTCCCGATCTCGATGCGTCTGTGACGCGTTCAAATATATTCCTCTCTAACCTCCATGAGTCGATAGCTCGCACATGCCTCCTGGACCAGCATATAACTGGCTAGCTGCCGCTCACTCCTTCGCTCAGATACTCGGACATGCCGCACATTACCGAGCCTCGCAAGTTTCCGGTTACACTCTCGCGCGCCACGCCGTTTCGCGAGCGAGCTCAGGGCGCCCAGGAAGACATAGTCACCGCCAGTTCTGCCGAATTCACTCCTTCCAACTCCCTTCACAAAGCGAACGAAGAATGCTGCTGGCTCTCGCCATCCCAGCGCGTGTCTCGAGCTCGCGCGATCACTCCACACAACCCCTGCCGGTTGTGTCAGAGGACAAGCTCTTCAATCCTCTACCGGGCTCTAGCCATGCGCAAGAACTTAGCAGTGGATCTGAAACTCTCACACAGACTATCCCTATCGTACCGGAAGACGAGCTGTTCAATCCCGCCTCGAGCTCGAGCCACGCGCCATCATTCGCAACAAGAACTCCCAGCTCCGCTCCCGCTCGACAACCATTGCCGGTTGTTCCCGAGGACGAGATCTTCAATGAAAGGCCTACTTCGAGCAGCAAGTCAACCGCGGCCGTCCCGTCTTCTACGCGAGATGCAGAGCACCCGTCTAGGCAGCCCGACTCGCCGGCACAAGGCACCTCTCCCCCTATCCGCGAGGCTGCAGCGTCTACTGCATCCACGCTCGCGATCGCTTCGGCTCCTCTCGAAGCGACCCCGCCGGCGGGCATGGCCGTTCCTCAGCCCAGGCGAACTCTCCAGTCTTCCCGAGTTCCCTCATCTCGCATCGGACGGTTCTTCCACGACGGAGGTAGGTCATGCTCTACCATATAATCGAATGTGTATTGATAAACTTCAGGTCTTGCTTCATCACTTGGATATGGCGCCGCGACGGAGCTTCTCAGTGGCGGCGGCTGGTCGGGCTCGCTCATGATGACCGAAGCCAACATCTCGCGGCTGGTCGGGAAGTTGAGCCAGATGCGCGGAGCGGCGCTCAAAGTGGGCCAATTCTTGAGCATCCAAGGTACATTTGACCATCTTGTCGTTCAGAATCATGTCGCTTAACGGTACCTAGACACACGTTCTACCACCAGAAGTAGAGAAAGTGTTCCGCTGCGTTCAGGACAGCACGCATTACATGCCGAACTGGCAAATGGAGGTTCGCCTACTGCATTCTGAACCCAGCTTGCACGTATACTGATACGTGGAAAGAGAGTGATAAGGGCCTCTCTCGGCGATGCATGGCGAGGTGACTTCGTCTCTTTCGACCCCATCCCATTCGCCGCCGCATCCATCGGCCAGGTTCACCGTACAGACCTCTCAGCGGCTGTCTCGCCCACCGGAAAGGACCAGGCCGTCGCGGTGAAGATTCAGTTCCCGACCATTCGACAGAGCGTTGAGAGCGATATCGGATACCTGAAGGTGCTCCTCACTGCCGGTCAACTGCTGCCTGAGGGTCTCTTTCTGGACAAGACCATCGCCGTTCGTGTTAGAGTCCACCAATGTTGAACCATCTCTTCTCATACACTTATTTCGTAGGCCATGAAGGAGGAGCTCGCCGACGAATGCGACTACACGCGCGAAGCGAACTTCCTGCGTACCTTCGGCGACGCGAACCACTTCGGGGGCAACGAGCATTTCAGAGTGCCCTAAGTATGGGATGGCAGCTCGCAAAACGTATTCATAATGGAACACGTCGACGGGAAGAGTGTCGGCGGGGAGCGCCTATCCCAGCAAGACAAAGATGACGTAGGACCTTCGTATCCATCCCATCATCCTCACGAGTCTAACCCGAGCAGCCGACAGATCGCCTCCCGGATCATCGAGCTTTGCCTCCTCGAGCTCTTCCGCTTCCGCGCCAAGCAGACCGACCCGAACTAGACGAACTTCCTCTGGAACGAACGCACTCGCCAAGTCGAGCTCGTCGATCTTGGCGCCACGCGTACCTACTCTGGGCGCTTCATGGATAACTGACTGCGCCTGCTGAGCGCCGCCGCTGGCGACCACGACGCCTGCGTCGAGGCCAGTCTCGCGCTCGGATACCTCACGGGCGAGGAAGAGGACGTCATGGTTCGCGCGCATGTGCGTAGCATGCAGCTACTCGCTACGCCGTTCCGCTAGGATACGGCCCAGCCGTTCGCGTTTGGACCTGTGAGCGAGTGGACTGGCATCACGAAGGAGATTCGTGATCAGATACCGGCCATGTCAACGATGCTGCCATCTTCTCCCTTCACCGCATCATTTCAGTTTGCAAAGGAGACTAGGTCATGTTGCAGCATCGACTGACTCCACCGCCGCGGGAGACGTACTCCCTGAATAGGTTCGCGTTTCCTGGTTCCGAATAAGTGACATGCATGCTGATGCTACGAAAGGAAGCTGAGCGGGGCGTTCCTACTGGCGTCAAGACTCGGCGCTCGTATTGACTGTCGTAAGCTTTGGGATGAGACGACGAAGGACTATGTCTTCGGCAAGGAGTAGGAAGTTGTTTGGTTGTATGCCGATGTTTGTCCATCTGTAAACCGTCTACTGCGATAAAGCGCTACATAGCGCTTGAAGCAGGTGTAGCGGGATGTAGCGGGTGAAGTGGCGTAGAGCGAGCGAAGTAGCTGTAGTGAGCTGCAGCGCGCTAAAGCACGCTAAAGCACTGTAAAGCTCGCTTGAGCTGCCAACGATGAATTAATTCGGGATCAGCCTCTTCATCGTCCTTTTTGTCCTTTGCTCCCCCTCCTCGGTTTATGATACCGCTGTACTCAGCGTGTCTGTGTGACTCTTTCCATGTCAAAATTTCCGCAAATAACGTACGGAAAGCTATTGAACTGCGGTCGACCCCTCCGTCGAGGCTCCAGGTTCCAAGCGTCTTCGGAACGGAGTGGGCCGACGCTCCGGAATCTTCGAGCATCTTGACGCGGCTCCACGCGGCTCTACGCTCTACGGCGCTTCAAGCTTCAGTGAGCTTCGGAGCGCTTTGGCGTGCTACAGCTCGCTACAGCAGCTTTAGTCACTTTAGGCCGGTCCACTCGCTCTACGCCGCTAGGACACCTGCTTCAGGCGCTATATAGCGCTTTATCGCAGTGGAAGGTTTACAGATGAAAAGTCTATTCCATCTACTTGTATGGGGGTATCTGTTTCAAGCTGCTCTGTTGCTCTGGACGCCAACACCTTCTACATGTGTCTCCGCGTGAGCACGGAAAGTCCGTTCACTAGAGCTCCGGTCGGACTCGGACATCCGTATAAGCTGAAGTAATCATGTGAGATATCGACATACTTATATATACGCGCGGGTGCTCAGGTACGCATCGAGGTCTTTCGTGCTATCGCAGAGTCGGCCTCCTCCCAAACTGTGGACGAACCCTCCGCTCTGTGTAGTCTTCGACGTCGTTATGTCCGACTGGACTCAGCGCTTGAGTATGTCCAGGAAACCATGTATAAGTGCTGTGTACTCGACTGACTGTAATGGCATCGTACTCTGCGCCTCGAACGACCTCGCACACCATGTCTACACCCCGCCTCTTCCAGCCCATTTAAGTTGGCCGCATACAACTACAGCACCGTGTTGTGCACCCTTCAATGACCCGCAACCGTGTTGATAAAGACACGCGCGTAGTGGGCGACGACGTCGTAGACCATTACGCCCTTCGCGCTACCGTGCCCGACACGCTGCTCATAGCGGAGGCGACCTACATCGCTCCTAAGGGCGCCGCTTTCCAGGCATATGGTCGTCTGAGCAGATCCAGGCATGGAAGAAGGCGAGCTCGCCCGTTGACATATTCGAGTTCGTTGTTGTTCTGACCTCTTGTAGGTGACCGACGCTGTCCATGCTCGCGGCTCCTTCATCATACTCCAGTTCTGGGTATTAGACCGCGAAGCAAACCCAGAGCGCCTAGCCGCGATGAACCCACCATCCCCGCATCAGGGATACCCATAGAAGGGCGAAGCCGCGCTCCACGCGCTCTCACACGTGAAGAAATCCAGGACTACGTCCGCCTCCACTCCACCGCCACCAAGCTAGCCATCAACGAAGCGGGCTTCGACGGGATTGAAGTCAACGCCGGGGCCGGATATCTGCTTGACGAGTTTCAGAAGGAGTTCTCGAATACGCGCACGGGCGAGTACGGGGGGACGCCTGAGAACCGTGTGCGTTTCACGCTTGAGGTCTACGATGCTATGGCGCGCGAGGTAGGTACCGATCGCCTCGGAATCAAGCTCGTGCCTTGGAATACTGTCCGGGGAAAGGGTTGCGGTAAGCCTGTCTGTCCAATGGTCTTGCGTCTACCACCCTAACTCCTTGCTGTCTGTAGAGAACGAGGATCCCGTCCTGACGTTCTCATACCTCGTGTCCGAGCTACGTCGGCGCCATCCCGACTTCGCATATCTGCACGCCGTCGAGCCCCGACTCGGTCCGACCTGGAATGGGCGCCCTGTGAAGAGCAACGAGTCCAACGACTTCCTACGCGAGAGCTGGAAAGGCAAGCCGTATATCACCGACAGTGGCTACACGCGCGAGACCGCCATCGCATAGGCGGAGTCGGATGAGCTTACGCTCGTTGCCTTTGGGCGCGACTACACCTCGAATGTGAGCATGATGCCCGATGATGGAAGCATGTGCTGATTGGCGTACTCACGGCCCGACCTCCCCATCCATCTCCAGTACGACCTTCCACTGACGCCATATGTGTGTGATACATTCTACTCCACGCTCGATCCGGACGGCTTCAATACATTTGGCTTTGCGGAGGAGAGCAAAAAGATACTCGCTGAGCGTGGGGTCATCGTTGGCAAGGTATGAGCAAGAGAAGATGAAACAATCGTGGCACCGCGATGCCCTAGTTGAATATAGTGCGTGATAGTGTACACATGAGTGGTATCTAGATCCGCAAGCATTACAGAGACTGCTGGGAGTCATTACAGGTCGTGTCGTTTAAGAGCAAGTTCAGGAGCTCAAAGCTCCTTTTTCGACGATGGCTTATTGGAAGCTGCCGCTTGTGCGGATGCACGGCTCGAGTCGATCATGTCGGTGAACGGGCTGAGTTTGCTATCAGAACATATCCGCAGGTAAATAAAGCAGAACACGTACCCCTCGTACTCGAGCGCCAATATGTACACGATGTACACGTACAAGGTGATCAACAAGCCGGTTGGCCGCTCATGCCTGGCGTATCGCACATGTAAACCGCACGGAAGACCCAGAGCACGAGCATGTAAACATACCAGAGGGCAGTAACCGCGAAGCACAAGGTGCTTCCAACGTACATTGGGTCCCGCAGGACGTTGGAAGGAAAACCTTCGACGCGGGCATCCATGAGGATGCCGAAGTAGTCCCACAGGAACGTTCCGGTGATCCCAAGCGCCCAGGTCGAGGTGACGACGAAGAGTTGGCCGAGACCGAACAGCGCAACGAGGATAAGGGTTGAGCGGCTCAGGAAGTAAGGCAACTTTCGGCTGCTCTAATAATGCACGCTGATATCTATTGCAAGTCTTCTATTAGTACAGCATAACCAGAATGACCCAATGAACGCACAGCTGGTCGCGCAGGATACCGCATCCGAAAATCCAAGCGGCAAGGAAGTAGGTCCCCGCGTACGCATTTCCGCCAAATATAGGCGCGATCGTTTTGTTGTGGTACTCTGTACAATATTGTGTCCACTCTGGACGCAAACAAGGCCTGTGTGCATGCTACACACCATTGCGGGCAACAATATTCCACGCCGTAGGGTTGAAGGCGATCGCGCCGAGGGAGAGGAAGAGGGACGTCCTTGACACGTCGACGTACGGTGCCAGCGCGTCCATCGTGTGTGGTGGTAGGAAGCAAGCCGTGCTGGCGCGCTACAGCGTGCGGCGCGTAGAACTCTAGGGAACGATGATCGATGATCGGCGTGCCCCTCGATGACGAGATGTTAATTTCGCAACTTCACATGCCTCGGCCGAGTGGTACGTACTCTTCTGATTACTGCACAGCGGCCGCACCACGAGCGCACATTCGTCTGACAGCAGGTTCTCTGCACTGTAGGACTACTGTTGTATACATCAAAGCACTGGCGTAGTACCATGAAGACACGGGGCTCATGACGGAGATACAGATTAGAGGCTAAAGACGTGTCCTCACTTCGCCACGTCCGCGCGCCTATGCATCCACCGGCAGCGGGCCAAGATCTACAGCGCGATTGAGAAGGGGGCCCTCCATCCCTCCTTCTACTGTCAGGACTTGACCCGTGATGTGTCCACAGACCTTCGTATTCGACAGCAGTACTATTTGATTAGCCACATCACGCGGCTCAGCGACCTTCTTGAGGGGTGTCCTGTGGGAAGCGGTATGTGAGCATAGAAAACCGAACGTTCGTGTCTGAAATATACATATGTAGCCAGCGCCTGATAGATGATATGGGGGTTTGCGAGGACTTCTGTGACCCTTGGTGTCTTCACCTGCAGCCGTGTCACCACTAGTGAAGTGCAGTGTAAGACTTCTCAAAGTCTCACTCAGCCTGGCGCCACACAGTTGACGCGATCTTCACGATCCCATTCTTGAGGGAGAGCGTGAAGCCGTACATCAAGGCTAAACAAGCGCGTCAATCGTGGGCTCAAGAATGAGATATATATCTCGGGACGTACCACTCTTGGTCGCCGCGTAGTCTGCGCTTCCCGCTTCTCTATACTTTCCTGTGGCGCCCGATCAGCGTTGTGGCCATGACATAGAGGAATGACACTGACCTGCTGTGCTCCCTACGCCAACCACCGCAGCGCGCTCACCAAAGCGCCCTTCGCCTACGGCAACCCCAGCTTCAAGTCCCTTCAAATACTCTCTCAATCCTAAGAAAGAGTTTGTAAGGTTGTTGTCGAGCGTGTTCGACCAATGCGCGAGCGTCATGTCCTTCAGTGGTGCCTGGCCAGTATACACGGCATGGTTCACGACCGAAACTTCGACGGGAGTGGAGAGTGCGGCGAAGAGAGATTGGACAGTGGGCTCAGATGCCAAATCTGCCTGCGCGAGGGACAATGTGGACGGGTATTCGGCGATCAAAGGTTGCAAGGATGCAGCAGAAGAGCGGTACTGTGCGGTCACTCTTGGGCCTTGTTCTGTTTATGTCGATGGTCAGAAAGTCCGCAGAGAAAGAGAAAGCATGTGGAGCTACCAAGGAATACTTTGACGGTCTCTAAACCGATCCCTCCGTTCGCACCTTCCAGGACAGCCAGAACAGTACGTTAGCGAAGGCCGTACACCAGGCCAAAACAATAGTGAGCGTACCAGTCACCAGAGCATGCACGCCATCAAGGTCAAGATCCATTGGTCACAACCGGTGATATTGGTCTGGAAGTCGAGAGCAAGATGCCTTCTGGAGAGGGATGCCGAACTCCCAGGTACTTATCGCGTCGAGGTCGAGTCATTTTCCGCAGCTCGCGCATACGTCGAACTTATCCAAGCTTCTGGATTGCGAGCACACAGATATCCTGGAAATCGCCATTATGAATCGTAACAGGGTGGTAGTGACTAGTGATGGTGTAAGACAAGGAGGAAAGGCTCGATGATGCGCGCTGCCCGCCACCGCCGGACCATTGCTTCGCTCGTTGGTGACAACTCTCCCATCAGCGCCCATGTCATATACTAACTCACCTGGTGCCATGCGAGGGTCTCCACGTTCGCGTCGTAGTCTATGAGCAACTCGTCGTTGATGTGCGTGCTGGTGCTGTCTGGCAAGGTCGCTGTCACGCGCACCCAGGACCCGGTAGAGGGCACGGCGCGTTAGTCTGGGAGGAGGTTGTGTTCGGCGTCCAGCAGTTCGACGTTTGTGCTATGAGTGACTGTCAGCATGCATGCTCTGTGAATTCATG
The DNA here is from genome assembly GCA_900536885.1 of Peniophora sp. CBMAI 1063. Taxonomy (NCBI): domain Eukaryota; kingdom Fungi; phylum Basidiomycota; class Agaricomycetes; order Russulales; family Peniophoraceae; genus Peniophora; species Peniophora sp. CBMAI 1063. The sequence goes on along the minus strand of UWZB01000295.1, from coordinate 8,857 downwards.
ATGCGAAACGCACACGAAGTTCTTGGTCCGGGAAGATAGGCGATCATTCAGAAGCCGAAGAGCGCCAAAACAAGAACGCGCACCATTCCGGATAGGAAGCAAAGCCGAGCAGCGCGTCTCGTATGTACAACAGAATGCGGCGCGTTGATAGTCATAGACGAGTCGACGGTCAGGACGGCGACGTAGTTGCTAAACATGGAGAGCTTGGTGGTGGATCTGCGAAAGTAGAGCTGTTCGTTCAGCTGATGCTTATATTGAGGGGCAAGTGACTGCTGGCAGGTACTCATTCCCATATTGGCTTGGGCGCCTTTGCAAGCTGGCCTCTTACAGCTGAAGAAGAGCACTGTGCGCTTGGAAAGTCCACTGGGTCGGTCGTCTGAAGCCTTGCGGAAGAATGTTAGGGAAAAGATCGCACGGAGGCTGTAACGGGTACGTCACTTGCAGCCCGTGACGCCGCCGTACACGAGGCTCACAACCTCGCCAAATAGGGTATACTCCGGCGACGGCTCCCCCGGCTGCATCGTGGCGTCCCGCCACAACTCACGGACCCTTCTATCACAACCTCTCTTACCACCATATCCCCACCAATCCTTACTATGCTCGCTCGTTCCCTTATCCCTTGCTTGCTTTATATGTCCATATTCCATTTCTATCACTATATACGTATGCCTACGATGCAAGGGAGGTTCGGAGGATGTTCGGGAGGAAGGAGATTAGAAGGAGATGAGGGAGATAGAGAGAGGGGAGGAATGGAGAGGAATCGTATATAGGGAGGATCGTACTGTAGCGTAGATCCTCAGTTCTGCAATCCGACGCATTTCGACAGTTTCTCACCTGCTCGATTCTCGTCACCGCAAGACACACTCTCTCGTGTTTCCGACCCCTCAAGATCAACGCGCCGCCGCTCAACGCGTCGCATCGCTCCTCAAGGGCCGGTTTGTCATAGAGGTCCATGCCACTTGCACGCTATTAGGCGCTGACGGCATATGGAACCACCACGTCGTGTACCTGCAGCACTTCTCTGTCTCAGCGAGGCTAACTGCAGCGGGTATCGCGGCGAGAGTATGACTGCGACATGAGTGAACGTCCACGAGAGCGAGACGATTGCAATGCTCCAGTCCACACAAAATCGCATGCCAGTACAATATAGTATAAACATATGAGTCTGTAGCCCAGTAGTGCCTGATGGTATCGACGCTCGACTAGCAACGGTATAGTGGGATTGAAGCTCTATTGCCCTTGAAGCTCTCATTGCCCTTGACGCTCGAAGAGATCGTGATTCCGAAGCGCCAGGAGAACTCGTAGTGGTGAAGAAGGTCGAAGCGAAACATAGGTAAAGGCGCCACAAGAGCAGTCTTCACGGAATATCCAAGGGTCAGTACGATCCCGACACGTATGATTCCCGGTCGAACGCACTAGGTTCAAGTATGGCGAGAGTAGAGCCACTGTGAATTGAAGGGTGGGTGTTGATTGCTTGCAGCGTGATATGATATCACAGCGTACTTGCACGATTTAGGGCCACCTAGGAATGTCATTCTGGTGTGCGTTGGTGAGGTATCTTTCTTGGGAGATATCAAGAAAACGGACGAATGGTGGTATATCCCGGGGATCTTTGCCATCGCGACAGTCGCAGGGGGAGGCCTAACCTAGCGCTCCAGCCTCCAATTTTGCGGATCATCTCCCAGATGGGAGGATCCGTGTTGAGGTCATGATAGTTCGTGATCAATCATCTCTATGATGTCAGAATGTGAACAACATCTCTAGCATTAAACAGAAGACTCAGGGACTCACAAGCGGGTGCGAAACGGGAAGAACGTATGTTGACGCATGATTTCCCTATAGACTGCGTCGAGAGGAGGCTGGCCCATCAAGGCGTCGTACTCCAAATCCTCGCCTAAGGAAACGAGCTCTGCACATCAGAGCTCCTGGAACTCCGGATGGCACGCTAGTTAGTGGTGAAGACGACACAAGACCGTCGATGTGCCCTCAGCGCCAGTGACGATGAGAGTCATACAACATCGTGAGCACAGGATAGACGGAGTTCAATTGAGCGACTATCTGAGAGGCAGGGCGATCTCGATACTGTAACCGCCCCCATGAGCATAAGTATCTGTAGGTGGCCTATCGTAGGCATACCTGTTTGGTGATGGTGTTTACAAGAGGCGAGATGCGGCGCATAGGCGTCGTTGGGAAGAGAGGGTTGAGCAGTTTGGTGCGCCTAAGGCATCGCGCTTCAGATCGAAATCAATTCGCTTGGTGTAAGCACTCACCAGTTGTTATGACGAGACCGGACCCGAACATGTACTCGAGAACTCTGGATAGGTATCAGTCAGACTACAACGTGTTGTGATCTGACACGCACTTTGTCGTCACAGTGAAGTCGACCTCTGGGAAGTAGTTCAATTTTTCTGAGTAAAATAAGCGAGAGCGCGCGAGGATTGGACGTGCAGAGCGCAATATCCTAAGAGGATACAATTAGTAACTAGACCGAGCAGACAAACGACCACAATTACGCTAGAGATGCCATAGAGCTTCGAAAGAGGAGGACCCTTTCCACTGAGTAGATTGTTCGAGAAGCCTAGTCTCTCGGCATTGTGCAGCTGTGCTAAGCTTCCTGCGGTAAGTGTCAGCGCAGGGCAATACCATCTGATAGGGCGGAGCTTCACCTACGAAGAAAGAAGCTCTAAATAGTCCACGGATCTTGCGCAGAGGGAGATGCTTCGCACGTCGAGAGTAGAAAGCATGTGCAAGCCGTAAAGGGAGTGCACAAGCGAGGACAATGAGGAGAGCGGTCGCGGGAGACGTCCTCTCCCGAAGAGTCTATCATGCCGCCCCGCGCGCCTGTTGATGTAATGAGCGAGTCTCTCTATGACTGCAATGAGCACTGGGGTCTATCCACTATCTGTTAGATAGTAAAACGGTGAGCGAGGAGAGGGAAGGCCCACTTTCCACCTCGGAATCGCGGTCTGGGCCGGCGATCCATGACTTGACAAGACACGTGAAACGCGGATAGGTCTGTCTATAACACCACCAGTCAGCATATAGTTCCGTAGATGCAGATAGAAGAAATACCGATGTGTCTGATGGACCAAATAAGCCACGTCCTGCAACCAAGGCGTCCATGGTATCCGGCACACCATGTCATGCCGCGCTACGCATGTCCGGTTCGCTCTCGTAAGCCTAACTCTTTGCACAGTGGAGCGCACCCCATGAGTAGTCTCAATCAAAATTGCAGAGTTCACGATGGCAATGTAAGTATGGGCATCTGCCGAAAGCATCCCCGCACCATCTGAGACGCTGAAAGGCGCGTCAGATCTGATATACTCACTAGTATGCTAAGAGTGCGTACTAGCTATCGGCCACTCTTCACCGTCGCATCGTTGGGAGACTCCGACAGAATCTTTCAGCCTCCGAACTGGATGCAATTCCCGGCCCATGGTACTCATGAACGCCGGGCACCAACAGGCCGAAGATGACGAGTTGTCTCTGCCGTGCCAGAGCGACTGATTTGGCACGAAGACAGGGTCAGATAGGCGGAGCTGACTTTTCATAGCGAGTAGCGGCATCCGCTGGATGTATATTGGCGAATGATCAGATAAACTATGGCCGGAAGACGCGGCATTCCGGGGCTCAGGATGAGTTCCGGTTTGTCGCCTAGGAGCCCAAAAACGTCACCGGCCCGAGAGCGGTCCGGTCACAAAAACCGTCACTTTTTGGTCACAGCACTCTGTGCGCTTCTGCGCGCTTCGTGACGCTCTTGCTCTTGAACGCTCATGCGCTCATGTCTCACAACACAATGCTCGGCGTGTGGGTCCAGGTCTGGCGAGAACTTGGACCCAATGCCAGGTGATGTTCTGGCCCCTCGCCGTCGGTGCGTTTATAGACTGCTTGCTCACTGAACGTACGTATTCCTTGCCCCAATGTCTAAACGTCCGTGCTCACCTTCACCCGATCCCAGGTCGCACAAGTGTCAGAAGCAGGGCGTCGGTACGTCCCTTTCAAGTCTTTTGAGCTCTCTTTTTTCTTATTTCTCATCTCGCACAGGATTGTATGACCCTTCTGCATCTCATATTCATGCTTGCAGGAACGCGTCACCGCGCGCCCGCGATCTTCTCCTTCGGTAGCGATGTCTCACTTTCAACAGTACTGAGCGCAGCGATCCAGATCCAGCGAGGTGCTGGGCCGTTGGTTCGGGGCTCTAGGACACTCTACGGTTTTGCTATATGAGGGCAGCACTCGACGCGGACAACAGGGCCCACTTACTGTGCCCCAGTTTGGCACTTGCTATTGCGGCCCTTAAGTTTGATTGTCGGTGGGAATTATTCACCGCCGAAGGTCAGCTGGCAATATGCCAACTGCTGATTGACGATGGTTCCATGTTCATCATGGCCGGAAACTTGACAATCTATGCTCCTGTAGAGCTTACAAACTACTCGACCTGTGAATATATACCATTGACTAGGACCCGTGCGTGAGCTGAGGGCGAGCGAAGCGAGCCCGAGGTGAACGCGGGACAGAGCAGAGATCAGTTATCGAATATCTTCAACAATGACGATAGACTTGCCGAGGACGAAAAATCGCTCGATCAAGTGCGCCTGGTGTCACAGACCTATGTGGAAGTACAGGAGACTGGTCGAAAGGTGTTACATCGGGCATGCGCCAGTAAATAACGATATCCGAGAACTAAGCATACGTCGTAACATTTGCATTGTTCACACCTTGAAGGGAGTTGAGCCCCGGAAATGCCCCGGAGGGGCTGTGGCAGTGTCATGGCAGTTGCAGGAGAGAGCGTCAGCTCGCCGCTAATTCCGAAGACGCGAACCGTCACATCTGTCACACATCAATCACAATGCACCCGATCATCTGGTCTTAGCGATGTGCGGCAACGAGTGGACGATAGAGGATAATCAAGCAATAGCTTCACACGACACTACTACTTGAGACACTCCATGCGATAGTAGGGTGAAAGTGTTGGATCTGCGGCGGCATAACCGCTCAGATCCTCACTAGTAGACGCGGATGCAATGGCGTACTTCGACCACGCAACCTCACCCAGCCTCACCCATCCGCTCCCTCCACTCCTTCACCATCCCCTCCACTCTCTCCAATCTCCACTTCACCTCTTCTCCACCTTTCATCCTAGCCATATGCATGATGCTCTCCCTTGCCTTGCTCAACTCTCTCGCTATCTCCGCGTTCTGCCTCAACCGACGTTGAAGAACTGGAGCGGTGCCCGCGTCGAATGTGTGGATGTCGAGGGCCGGATGAGAGGCCAGGGAATGAGCTGAGTCGAAGGTGCGGCAGTGGAAGAGGACTTGAGGCGTGGAGTGGGATCTCAAGTCGCTGAAGGGGCGCACGGGGATGGCAACTGATCGATTGTTGACGCATGTTAGCGAGAGAGAGGATCGGCAGGGTCGTCGCCGCACATCTCTTCCACCGCCTCCACCATTACATCTCCTCTAGCTGCGCCCTTATTGGTAGATTTCAGCGTGTCCGAGGAAGGGGACAAAGTGACCACCATCCGCGAGCTCGCGCTGTCACTGGCACTTGGGTCAGCACGCTCATTTACCTGCGAAAGTATCCTACCCGCGAGCTCACCAACGGGAGGCTCGAAGAGCAAAGTGGTCGGACGCAGATCATGGGAGCGCTGCAGAGTAAACTGCATCAGTGGAGATTGCGCCGAAGCGGGCGGACACCAGGGCGAGGACGACGCAAGAGTGCTGGCGGGAGGAGCGGCGAGCTGGGATCTGTATCCAGCTGTGCCGCGATACGGGCACGGGCGATGGTGCGCCTCAAACACCACCCGTCTAGGAAGAACGCTGAACACTGTCCGACGTCGTGTCCGGCGTGATGTTCGATACATGCTCTGGGGCCACCTACGACTGCTTCGGAGAGCACATCGAGGGACGACAGGGAGCACTGAGACTGCTTGGATATCATGTTAGTCCCCAAGATGTACTTGGCGCGTACTTGGCGTACTGCACGGAGAGGTTCTTGAACCGCCTTGTTTGACGTATCTTCCGGATCGCAATATGAAGCGCACGAAGTCGGGGTAGTAGAAGGCGCTTTGTACTGGCACAGACGCTGTCTAAATGGCAACGATGATGAGATATCATCCAACATATGTAGCCCTGAGTGGCGGACCTGGAGTTCATCACAAGAGTACTTCGGTGTAGACGAGAAACCGTTGCTCAGTGTCGAAAAGCCGTCCTGCAAAGCTCTATACTGGAATCTTCCGAAGTCGAGGGGTGCAATTGAATCAGAGGATATGAGATAGCGAAGAAACCGCTCATCGGCGGCAGAAAGCCCGGTCCCGCACCCGCGCGCGCGCACGGTCCCTCGTCGTCGGCTGTGGATGTGGAGGACGATGTGTTTAAGAAGGGTCCGCCGCGGAAGAAGAAGAAGGTCGTGCGGAGGGTGATCGAGTCGGACGATGATGTCGAGGGGAGGGTGGTGGCGGTGGCGGGGGTGAAGAAGCCGCGCATCGGCGTGTCGGCGTCGGCGGCGGCGAAGGGCAAGGCCCCCGCTACCTCTACCTCAACTACGACAAAACCCACACCGAAGATCCCTTCGCCGAAGGTCAAGCCCAAGCCCGCGGTAGGACCTAAGAGCAAAATCACGTCCTCCGATACGATCAGCATTACCGACTCTTCATCTGACGACGCGCCTGCACCTACACCCGCTCGTCGAAAGGCAGTTCGAGCGGCACAACCGCAGGAGGAGGAGGAGTCCGATGATGATGTGCCTGTAAGGCGTCGGAAGGCTGTTAAGCGCGCAGCGCCTGAGGATACGGAGAATGAGCGAGGTCGCGGCAAACCCGCCGGACCCGTAGGAGCGACCCGCAGCTTGCTAGTGTAAGATTTATGTAAACCTGGCGAAAGCCTGGTCTGGGTTCGCGCATACTCCATTCGATTCGTACTATCTGAATCTACGAAATACTTAGAAAGCAAGCATAGGCCACGTGATGGCATACTCAGTCCGGTGCACCGTCTACCAGCGTCTACCAGATCAACTGTGGCCAATGGCGAGTGGTTGTCAAGTGATGCTGGGCTTGTCAACTGGATCGGTCCCCGCCGCTTGGAACGTTGCAAGTTCGTATACATGCGTTTCCTCATCCTGACTAACGGGCACCTGGTTCCAGTCTTAGCGCCCGTGCACTTGTGCTGAGGTGATGTGAACTATACCTTTGACCCCCAACCTTTAGCCGATTTGCTATGGGGTCGATTGGGTATGTCGTCGGCATCCCCATCGACGCGCCAGTCAATTTCAGCGCCCTCCTTGCGCTCTCCACCGCTGCAACAGCGTTGAGGTGGTACGGATTGGAATGCCTGGTCCCGAAGGGATCCAGGTTGCACAAGCAGTAATGCTTGCCATGTACAATTTTCCCTAGTCGTGGGAGGGTGACGTAGATAGTCTCCTCAGTGATGTCATCAATCTCGATGCACTTTCGGCTAGAATCTAAGTACTTACGTGCTTTTCCGTTCAAGTACTGGGCTCTACCCTGTTGGAATGGTGTCTCACCGCTACAATCATGGTAGTGAGTTGGGGTTCAGCAAGAGCGACGACATCAGTGACTTTCATACCGAGAGGCGCGCGGAGCGCGACTCGAGGTGAGCGCGCCAATGAGAGCGCGCGAGAGTACCAGACCTTACCACGGTCATGCTGGAACCATCCTGTACAGTATAGCCTGTAGTGCAACAGGTCGCAAGGTATCGCCAGACACTCCGACTTGCATCACAAAATTCCGGGACCAGGGACGCCTGGAAGGCCGTACTATTCATTTAGATTGGCCTGTATTGTCAAAGGGTCGGTGATTGTACCGCGCGAGTTGTGTACGTCTTAAGCCACGAAAGCGTGTGCCAGAAAGCAGCACGACCGCTTTGTCCTGCCATGCTTACTTATACATGCGCGCCAGTATCGTATTCTTGCCTGATGCGCTGCTCGAACCATATGCGTTAGGCATAATTGACCTCTCCGCGGGTCTGCCGATGGAAGAATATCTAAGCCCTCACAAGCCCCAGACAGGACGCGAGCGGCGTCGAGCGAAGCGCAAACTTCAGCGATCGGCGTCTACCATGTCTGCGAGCAAAGCCGAGCCTGTCGTCATTTACGTTGATCCACATCATCTCGAAGTAAGAGTCTGTCTTCGACTGTCACCAGACACTGAGAGTGAAGTCCCATAGCCGAGCGATACTGCGTGGGCACAGTGCCAAGACAACTTGTGGCACCGCGTGCGCATCGTGAAGAAAGACGTGAAGGGCGAGACACATAAGCCAAAACCATCAACCGGCCCTCTGGTGGCCTCTTTCAGTGGCCGTCATCTTGTTGCTCATACTCAGTACCACGCCCGGTGGCGGCCCGGAGGTGGGCAACCCGATCGCCCGGGCGTGTTTGCGCAGATCAAGCGCAAGCTCCTTCCGGATACCATCGAGACAAAGCGATGGCTGCTTGAGGAGGTCGGGCTGGAGAATATCGCCGAGGATGATCGTGAAGGACTGAGTGGCATCATAGTCGCTCCGAAGGGTTGGCACCCTGTTATTGAGAAGGCGGACAGGCGCCGAGCGCCGTTCTAGCAGCGTAGTGTATTCGAGCTGTTTATTCCCATCGATTGTACGCGTATTGAATGTAACCGCAACACATAGAATATCTTCAGGGTGTATTTTCAGAGTAAGGTGAATAACATAGGCATGAGCGGGTGCCGGTGCATGGTGGTAAGAGGCAAACTCGGGCGGCGCCGTGCGGAAGCTTCGGATCCCGCGCTCGTCCGCCTTGACGGGGACATCCATGTCGGTTCGACGCTCAATACAGCTCCCCTGCACACTATTACTCTATCACGTAGTGTGAAACATACGCCTCA
>UWZB01000294.1:3162-26792 GCA_900536885.1 Peniophora sp. CBMAI 1063 | reverse complement strand
AGCAGTTTGGAAACGACTGGCCGATCCAAACGCCTGTGGAAAGTCATCCAGTATCGATAGCGATACATGTGCAGTGTCGAGAGGCTGAGGAGACCTCGCGTGCGGGAGTGCTGGAAGCAACGTTGAAGACCGGAGGATCATATTAGCTTCTAGCGTTGAACATGGCGCGCCAAGAAGGCCGCTTGCTTTTCCGACGCCACAATGAAGCGGACAGCCGCGGCCACAACCCTGAAACGGATCCCATCGGGGTTCGTTGCCAATGACGAGCCGGACGAGGCGCGGACGCCTGGGACGTTGTCTCTTGTTGTTGTTCTACCAAGCCGCGCCAAGCAGTATGTTATCGTTGGAAGTAGACTCGCAACACATGGAAAACGCGACAAAAGCATGGCTGAGTTTGTAAATCTTCGTCATGGTGGGAGACAAGTTGAACTTGGGCTCGGCGTACTCGGAAGCGCAGGCGCGGAGAAGTAGCGTGGCATCCACGCGAGGCGCATCAACAAGCCGCTAAAGGCGAGCACAGGGCCTGGCAGCTGACTATGGGTCCAAGATGTGCTCCTCCTCTGGACACCCAGGGAGGGCCGTTTTCTGCTTTGCGTCGTATGAGGACTGCATTCCTTGCCAAGTGAACCTGTGCGTAATATCTCGGGGAGATGGGCGAACCGCTGCAGGGTCGCCGGTTTTTTCCGACATCGATATCGACGCCGAGACCAACAGAGAAGCCAGAACATACGCTCTCTGCATTACACGGAGGCTGCGCGAGGTTGACAACCTAGGTGTTTTTGTACAACCAGCAAAGATGGGAGTGCTGTTATCATCAGCAACGGGCTGTATCGTGTACGCCAAGCTTTCGCTGACAGAAGAGAGTTTCTCAAAGATGAAGCGCGCCCATGGCTGGCACGTTCGAACAAGACTCGACGGGGATTGCTACTGTCCGAGCTCCCTTGCGGAGACCTTAGCTGATAGTGAGGTGATGAAGGAACCGAATGGGGAAGCCTATCGGCGGATGCAGAAGTGTTGACAACTACCAGCTGAGGGCTGATACTCTTGTGTCTGAGTGAAACGTGAACTTGAATATCCGCGGCAAAGCCTGGGCCAACTGCTGAGGCTCAACTCTCACAAGTGCATGTTACTCTTTAATAAGCATTGAGTACGCTCTGGCATACAAAGGAGGCGGCGATATGCTGGAAAGAAACGAGCGACAGCCCACAAGACTGGACGTCCCCCGACAGTCCTGACCCCGAAAGAGTACAAGCCGGCGTACTGTTGCTCCATGCGAGCAATTCAGCAGTCACTCCCCGCACTTTCTCTATGCAATAGAAATCCGCCGCGACAGACGCCGCTCGGCGGAAGGCCTACGATCGTCGGTTGCGAGATGCATCGCCGAGCGGCGAGCTCGACGCACAACAAGGCAATCCTCCGAACTATCCGCAGTATAGTCCAGATGCGACATGTACTTGGCTGTGTAACCCGACGGCATACGACATGCCTCCGACGTTCCGAGAAAGGGTGTTCTTGGATAGGGTGAGCACGAGCTGCGTTGGAGAATCGGGGCGAGATGGTCTTCCCCTCCCCCAGCATCGTCCTCCGTCCAGCGCATCACGAGGAGCTCGATTCCGACTCTGGTCCCGCTTGCTGCAGACGTTCTTGGCCCTCGACGACGTCTAGAATGCTTCGCGGGCCGCGGAAATGCTGTGCATTCCTTGGGCGGGACAGTGGAGCCGCGGGATTGGCGCCTGGCGTGAAGAAGTGGGCTACGGAGAAGTGTCCGGTGGAAGCGTAAGCTGCAGGCTGTGACGCCCTCGATGCGGCAGACGACGTCAAAGAGACACTAGAATACAGATGGCCAGGCTTTTATGGCCCCTTTCCACCTTGAGCGGCATATGTAGCATGCTATATCATGGCACTCAACGCCCGCGAGTAGGTTGTGCCACACTCCGGCGACCTCTCTCACAAGATGAAGACAGGCGAGCTCCATGAGCAGTGACAAAACTCAGGCAGGTGTCCTAGGCACACTCATATCGTGACCATGAGGATCGCGGGGCTGTTAGCCTGGTTCAGACCACATACGACTGCGTGTGAGAGGTGCGTTCTTCTATTTTGCCAGCCTGAGCCCTACATTACACCCAAGACATCATTGAGTAGATTGTACAATGTGAGGGTACACCACCTTGCGCCCTTGCTCCTTCCGCATACATCCTATGCAGCCTTCTCGCGTTCCGCGCGATATCTCGCCAGCTGCTCGACGCTAATCATCTTGATCCCCCACCGGTCCGCGAATGCACGGCACTGGTCCCTCCGCATCATGCTCCCCTCCTCGTCATCGTTCACCAGCTCGCACAACAACCCTGCTTTCGGCAACCCCACAAGCTCGCACAAATCTGCGCCACTCTCGGTGTGGCCCCTTCGCGTGAGGACACCTCCAGTGCGCGCACGCAGAGGGACCATGTGTCCTGGACGCGCGAAGTCGGTTGGTGCGGTGTGTGGCGAGGCGAGTGCACGGGCGGTTAAGGCGCGGTCGTGCGCCGAGATGCCGGTGCTGGTGCCGTGTCGGTAGTCGACTGTGACGGTGTACGCTGTTCGGTGCCTCTCTTCGTTGAGGGGAACCATCATGGGTATTTGCAGGTCATCGAGGCGTTCGCCAGGTAGCGCAATACAGATATATCCGCTGGAAGACAATCCATTGTTAGTCTCCTGAACACACCATCTATGTTTGGTTGAACACACCTGGTGTACTTGATCATCCACGCCATTTGCTCCGTGCTGATCGCACTGGCAGCAACAATGAGATCGCCCTCATTCTCGCGTCCCTCGTCATCCATCACGACGAGGAATTCGCCAGCAGCGAAACTGGCGAGTGCATCTTCCATATCATCGAACGCGAACTCGGCGCGCGGTGCCGATGATACGCGCTCCGTCGGCCGAGGATGGTGAGGCGACTTGAGCGCGTCGGGCATCGACTGTGATGCAGTGCTCGCCATTGTGGGTGTGAGCTTAGCGCTGGGTACTGGGACGGGCGAGCGCGCGGTGGGTGTAAGCTGTGAACAGACATAACACGAGCTTTAGCACGCGGAATAGGGGCACTGAGATCGAAAAATGCGTGCACGCACAGCTACTGGGGCCATTGTGTAAGTCGCGTACTGAGATGAAGGTAGGAGGTAAGCTGGCGTTTACCTACGTCGACAGGTGTTATACTGATCCGGGATGAATGAGCAAGACCGCCGGACGCTCGTGCAAGCGCGGAAGAGGTTGTGAATCGTCGGTCAGCCCGTGCGTTTCCCACGTAATCGCCGTGACCGAGGAGCTGAATAGTGGCGTGCTTTTGACATGTAGCAGGCGCTTCAAGCTATTCAAGAAGGGTGGAATCATATCATGCTTTGTGAACCTCTTGAAGACCACCATCATGGCCAGAAGTGAGTTGAGCTGTGGCTCGCGATGTTAATGATGATGACGGCGAAGTCTACACGTGGCGCGGAAGAAGCCGAGTACGCCATTCTGGGCGATGTTGAGAACACGGAAGGACCGGATACAAGAAGAGACATATCGGTACACGCTACGTGCTCTGACCGAGAATGGTCCGCTCGGCATCGTGCTCGACGACGACGAGCGGGGAGTGGGTCATCGGAGAGCCGGGCCACCAGTCGGGTTCGGCGTATCACATCCGGAGTGACCCGGCGCGCACACGAAAACGAGCGGCGCGGTTCGGCCAGCGCACCGTCACGCTTGACCTCCACCCACCACCTCCGCGGTATCTTTCCCTTCGACTCGGACAGGCCATCCAGTCGATATATCCTCCCATTAGACCCATAGACTCTATCTCCCGCTAATTCACGAACAATGGCTCACCTCACCCCCGGAAAGTGGGATGCCCGGTGAGTATTATTTCGACTTAGCGCTGGACAGTGAATCCAGATACTGACTAGCGATAAACAGCTACCTCGGCCCCGTCCCCCACGACAGCTCTTACTACGCCAAGTGCATGCTCGGCGGTGTCCTTGCTTGCGGTATCACGCACGCAGGTATCACCCCGCTCGATGTCGCCAAGTGCAACATGCAGGTACGCTCGAACGAATGACGTAGTACTTACCGGACCTGATTTATTGTGCAAAGGTCAACCCGGCAAAGTACAAGGGTACCATCTCTGGCTTGAAGCTCATCGCCGCTGAGGAGGGCTCTGGTGCCGTCTGGAAGGGCTTCGGCCCCACGTTTGTCGGTTACTCTCTCCAGGGCATGTTCAAGTACGGTCTCTACGAGGTCTTCAAGGACCAGTACATGAACCTTGCCGGCAAGGAGGCCAGCGAGCAGTACAAGGGCCTGATCTGGCTCGCTGGTTCGGCTTCTGCCGAGTTCTTCGCCGACATCGCTCTCTGCCCGCTTGAGATGGCGAAGGTCAAGATCCAGACGAGCCCTGCTGGCACCTTCCCCGTCGCTTTCGGCCCTGCTCTCTCCCAGATGAGCGCACTCAAGGCTGAGACCCGCTTCCCCTTCGGCTCGCTCGTCCCCCTTTGGTCGCGCCAGGTTAGTGGCAATATCCACTCTGATCATTGACCCACACTAACCATCACACGTGCGTTTCAACAGATCCCCTACACGATGGCCAAGTTCTACTTCTTCGAGAAGATCGTCCAGCTCTTCTACACGCACGTCTTCACCGCGCCCAAGGACACCTACGGCAAGGGCACCCAGCTCGGTGTCACCTTCGCCTCCGGTTACCTCGCCGGTGTCGTCTGCGCCATCGTCTCCCACCCGGCCGACTCGCTCGTCTCGCAGATGGGCAAGCTCGAGAACCGCGGCAAGGGCTTCGGCCAGATCGTCTCGGAGGTCGGCTTCGGCAACCTCGCCACGAAGGGTCTCGGGACCCGTGTGGTCATGATTGGTACCCTCACCGGTACGTTTAAGCGCGCGCCTATCATGCCCGAGCGCCTTGCTTACGAATATCTGCACTACAGGCTTCCAGTGGTGGATCTACGACACCTTCAAGTCGTCCATGGGCATGGGCACGACCGGTGGCAAGTAAACACCCAAAATGTCCATATAGATGTCTCGTCTCTGGTGGGACGGTATACCGCGCTGGTCGGGGGGCTCGTAGTACCTTACAGTATTTTTCGTGCTTCCGGTCAATGGGATTCGTTTTCGATACCTCTACTCGCTTCGCGTGAACCAAGTGAAAGAGAACACGAGCGGTATACAGGCGCTCGGTGCCGTATGTGCGGTAAACGCATCATGCAACGATTGAAATATCGGGGCGTGTCCGGGGTGTGTCGCTGGCGGTCAGGATGTGGTCAAAGTCCGGCACTCCGTCTGCAGTATCGCGGTTCGGCCGCTCGGTCCGATGCGTGTTGAAGGCGTCCATCAGAGCAGACTTGCTTCCTCCCATCACTATCGTATGGATTTCGTAGCGTAGAAATCGCATGCCACCATTCAGTTCTCCAACTAGTACTCTTTCTCTACGAAGCAGCGGCAATCATGCCCCATGAGTAGCAGCTGACCGGAGCAGCATGCTCATGCCCGCCATCGCAGCGCCGCGACCGGTCCCTGGCTTTATTGACTTTACCGGTCCGGAATAATTCTTACGAGATGTGTGTCCTCGGCAGCACACAGCTGGCTCCTGCTCTTGACCTCCGCAATCAAGGCAGCTGCAGCGATGGCCGCTTTGACTGACGGTGACTGGACTGAGCTTGCCGCCGAGCGCCCGTCTGGAGGACGCATCTTCTCGCGGTTGCTTGGTCCCACGGAAGAAGGATTCTACTGGTACGTTCAACGAATCGACGTTCACCTGCTGTGGTACTGAGGAATGCTTGCTTTACAGGGATGGCGAATTCAACGGCACGGCAGACGTAACGGACCACCACTCCATCTCGTTCACATCTCAGACTCTTCGTATCGACGATGCCGCCGCAGACGAAGCGCGCTTTAGGGCGGTCTGGATCACTCTCAAGCAGCACCTTCCGCTGCTTGCCACGCGCATCGAAGAGAGCGAAGGTGGTAACAAATTGGCATTCGTCGTGGCCGAGCAGCGCACGCGCACGATCATGCCTGGCGAGTTCGAGTACATTGCGGAGGGAGACGAACACAAGACCCAAACTGCCGTCGAGCGCGGCCGGAACGGCATTCCGCGCCGCCTGTCGCGCGATCTTTGCGCTGCAATCACCGTCCTACGACGTTCAGAGACGGAGTACGACCTCGTGATGACGACGGCGCATCTCATCTTCGACGGCATGTCGTCGTTCTTCGTCGCGCGAACGCTCTGCGACCTGCTCTCGCGCTGGCCGCAATCACTCGAGATCCCCGCGCCGGACTTACGTCTTCGACTCGCCATGGCACCATCGTGCGATTCGTTGCATCCGCGGAACGACATGTCGCCTGCACGGTTACGCTGGAGACGTGCTATCGCTACAATCATCAACAGCAATCGCGTCGCGCGTTTGAATGGCGGACACACAATTCCGAACAAGCGGTCCACACGGACGCCATTTACGCCTGCGATCTCTCGCGACGCGCGCGCTCCTCCACTCGACGCCACATATACGCGCAAAGCCCTAGCCACCTGCCGCGCGCAGGGCGTCACATTGGGACACGCATTGGCGGTCTCCGCCCAACTTGCCCTCTCGCGCGTTGTGCGTAGACGCTTTGAAGCCGGTCTTGTCTCACAGGAAGAATGGGATGCGCGCCGTAGGACTCCAACCAGCACTGGCGGGCCGTTGAACCTCCGTCCGCACCTCGCTCCACGATGGCTCGCAGCGGGCGGGCACACCGAGCTCGTACTCGCCATCGGATTCTTCTTCGCAAAACTCCCTTACATGCCCGACGCCGACGCCCTCACACCCGGCCGGTTCTGGTATCGTGCGCGCATGGTCAAAAAGCAGGCCGAGTCGTATCATCGGCATCCGCTATTCTTGGAGATGAGTAGCGCGGCGCAACCAGCTAGGATCGAGAGATGTCGAAATGCTGCGAAAGCGTTGAGGGAGGGGAAGGTGAGCGAGAACGCGGTGGTACCGGATCCCGCGCCAAAAGATGGAGACTTCCCTGTGTTCTTACACAGTGGCTCGAGCATCGGGAATGTCGACCCTTTGTGCCCGTTCTCGTTCCCGGTGCCACAACAGGAGGGCCAGCCAGCAGTCGAGACACTGCATCGCGTACGGTCGAAGATGTACCTCCGTTGCCGACCGGCCGAGTTGTATCTCGGTGCGGCGAGCGTGAAGGGCGAGTTGCATGTATACATCTTCTATGATGAGAACGTGTATGATGCGAAGGATGTTGAGGAGTGGTTGGACGAGGTCAGGAAGGCACTGGTTAGCTATCTCTGCGTAGAGCCTAGAGAAAGTGCAGTGAAGGCGCGGTTGTGACTATACTATATATCTAATCTTACTTGGGTAGTGGCTATTCACATGTTCTCATTTGGATTTCCGTCGTAGCGCTTACAATCATTGCTATGAGGAGAAGCAGCAATTGAGTATACTTACGCATTCGCGGCATTTGCCGGTGTCCCTGTGAGCGACCCTGTCGGCGGCCAGACGCGTCGTTGACTCGTTGTTTCGAACGCCCACCCTCGCGCTTTGTTATCTTCGGCAATAATCCTCGCCCTACGGCACGCCCATCTGCTTAACACCTCTCAACTACGGGTTTGTAGTTCCATTTGTGAACCTATTCTTACCTGGGTCAACTTGAAGCCAGCGCGGCGTGGCGCGTATCATCAATCATGTCGCCTTTGCTTCCTCTCACGATGTAACGGGCTGGACTCTGCGCCATTCAATACCGGGTGCTTCTATCAGTCTCTGGAAGACTGCGCGGGATCTGCTGCACTTTTCATTGACAACGACATGCGGATGTTATACCTTGCTCTATCCCCATTTGCTCGGCGGTCCGGTATAACATTGGAAGTAGACATGTCTATCCGGCGGTGCTTGTAAGCTATCTCCTTTCTACACCCACTACCTCTGGTACTGAGATACTGGAGTTCAGGCTAGATGAGCGACGCATTTTGGACCGAGCTTTCCGTCAAAGACGCGTCCGGAGGACGCCAGTTCACTCGCCTTCTGGGCCTCATGGAGACGTGTTTCTACTGGTACGTGCGAAGGATGTTGAACGTTTCACAAGATACTGATGTTTTGGTAGGGACGGCGAGTTCAACGGTACGGCAGATGTAACAGACCACAACACCATCATGTTCACATCCCCGGCTCTTCGCATCGACGATCCAGACGCGGACGAGGCACGCTTTCGCGCAATCTGGATCGCGACGAAGCAACACCACCCCCTTCTTGCAGCTCACGTCGAAGAGTGCTCTGGGGGCGACAAGCTATTGTTTGTCGTCTCTGAGGATCGCATAAACACCATCGTACCCGGGACATTCGAATATGTTGCCCATGCGGACGAAGATCAGACCCAGGCTGTCATAGAACGCGGTGTCAACGGGATTCCCCGCTGCCTCTCGCGGGACCTCCCCGCTGCCATCACGGTCTTGCGCCGCTCGGAGACAGAATATGATCTTGTGGTGACCGTCGCACATCTAATCTTCGACGGGATATCATCCTTCGTTCTCTTGAACACGCTCTGCGATCTCCTCTCGCGATGGCCAGACTCGCTGGAGTCTCCATCCACGGATCTGGCTACACGACTAGCGATGGTGCCATTTTGCGACTCACTGCATGCCAGTCCGTCTACACCGACTCCACGTCTACGTTGGAAACGTGCCATAGGCAGTGTCATCATGCGTCGGCGTTTCGCAGCTCTCGAGGGCGGACAGACGATCCCGGACAGACGTACGCCATATACGCCCCATACTCCTGCGCTATCTCGTGTCATACGAACATGGCTGGATCCCGTAGCCACTGCTGCTGCGGTTGTGACGTGCCGCGCGCAGGGCGCCACGCTAGGACAAGCCCTTGCCGTGGTCGGACAGTTTGCCGCATCGCGCATGCTACACCGGCGCGTTGAGGTAGGCTTGCTTTCGAAAGCGGAGTGGAATCGACGACGCACAACACCAACGAGGACAACCGGCCCGCTGAATCTGCGTCCCCACTTGGAGACATCCTGGAAAGTGGTGGCCGGCCAAACCGTTCTTGTCACTACCGTCGGCACTTGGTATGCCAAGATGCCATTCATGCCGGACGCTGGCACGAGTGGACGCTATTCGGATACCCTATCACCAGCGCGCTTCTGGCTCCGCGCTCGAGGCGTGCGACGGGAGGTTGAAGCATATCAGCGCCATCCGCTGCTGCTGGAGATGAACCGCGCTATGCTCCCACCTCGAATTGCGAGGACGCGGTCCGCAGCAATGTCGCTTCGACGCAAAAGTGCCGGCACAGCGCAAATTGATGGCTGCTTCGAAGTCGGCGATGTGGGCCGTGAACCAGGCGTGTATTTGCATAGCGGATCAAGTATCGGAAACGTACGTCCTTGAGCCGCTCTTCACGTGATTGGACCTATCGTTCAATCTGCTTAGGTTGATGTCTATTGTCCATACTTCTTTCCAGTCAAACGGGATGATGGGCCGGTAGAGACTCGGTTACGTCGCCTTCAATCGCGCATGTACCTTCGATGTCGACCAGCCGAACTCTACCTTGGAGCAGCGACGATCCAAGAAAGGCTGCAGGTCTTCATCTACTTCGATGCGAACGTATATACAGAGGAAGACGTGCAGGAATGGCTGCATGAGGTTAAGGAGGCGATGATGTGCTACTTGTGTGAGCAAACAAAGGCATCGAGGACTCTGACAAGGGCAAATCTCTGAGCTAAGGAGGGCTTCCACTGCGGATATCGACATTTAAAATACCTATAGCTACATGTGGTTGAAGTCATGCCACGTACATTTCTCAAGGCTCTTTCGGTCTATGATGTCGTTAGTACCCACAAATACCACATGCCAGCCGCCAGAGACGTGGATTAATCACTCGCGATCATGTGGTCCTGATAAGATTTTTGGATCCGCAATCGTGATCATCTTATCAGTCAGTGCCGAGGTGTGCTGATCGGGTTTCGCATCCCTCACCCTTGACCACCATTGCCCGCGGATCCCGAATCTACCCAGCGGGAAGACCATCACATACGCTTGTTACATAGGACTATGGAGAGCGAGTCGAGCGCAAATGCGTCCAGTCCAACGCATAACCAGACGCAGCGTGGACCGAGGTGCGCATTCACTAGACACCGCATCGTAGTCTCGCGTCTCAACGACGAACTTAACAGTGGCGACGTCCCAAAGCTAAACGATATCAAGGGTGATATACGTGCTCTTGAAGCTACCCTGGATCTGGTCAAAAACATCGATATGCTATCCATCGCATCTCTGCAGTCGCATTCATTCGCCGACGGGAGGAACACGATCATGTCCATTGACACTTCTTTGGACCGCCTGGACGAACTGGAGGCGTCCGCACGAAGGTTGAGGAATGAGATTTGCAGCCGTCGCATGCAGATTGTTGTCGCTACTCCTGCAGACTCCCTCAACACCCCCAAATCCGTGCCCATCCTAAGGCTCCCATCCGAGATCCTGTGTCGAATCATAGATATAGTGGCGTCACTATACCAGACCTCCCCGTCCGAGCTAGGGTGGATTAAGACAAGCCACGTGTGCTCTGCATGGCGCCAGGCAATCATCTCTTGCTCTTTCCTCTGGGCCCGGGAAGTTGGCGCCTTCCACAGCCCCCACAGCCTACGCACGATCTTGAGGCGGGCTAGGGGTGCTCCATTGACAGTCACCAATCTACCGCCCCTCCTTTCTGATTCCCGCGGATGTCCAGATCAGCCTCTGAATGATGTCTATCTAGAGCTCCTGCCTCAAGTCCGGTACCTCGACCTAATACTAACATCCGGAGATATTGTGTCCGTCGTCCGAGCCCTTTCCAAGAGGAGTCTGCCGATGTTGGAACAAATTAACTTGGAACTGGCAGACTTGTCTCGCCCTCTTGTACTTGTACAAGAGTTAAGAGATCTCGTTACCAGCATCGGGTCCATCATGTGCCCAAATTTGCGAGATATGTCATTCGTCGACTTTGCCTTCATACCATTTTCGAGCGAGCATTTAGTCAAGCTGTCAATACGCGGATATGATAACGATGGGCTAGTGCCCATCCTTGGGCCTCAGTTTCTCGACTTTCTCTTGGCGTCTGCTAGCACTCTCGAGACACTGCACTTAGACTCTTGGTTGCCCAGTGTCTGGGACGAGCCCGAAGATAGACGGGTGCTGCTGCCCGCTCTTCGGCACATGGTCATGATATCACCAGTGGCAACCGTGACCTACACGAAATTCTGTAAATGGATAGAAACGCCCGCTCTTGTCTCGCTGAGCCTGGAACATATTCCACCAATGGCCGAACTTAACACGGCTTCGGAGGTGCTTGAAATTCTAGAGTTGATACTCTCGGCAGGAAGCGGGGGTCCTTGTGTTGCGTCCTCGCGTTCACTTGCGATCACCTTGCAAGGAACGAACCTCTGCGTGTACACGGACGGTCCCAAATTCGACCCCGATCGCATAGCCGACATATCCTCCGCGGAGTTTCGAGTTTCCTACGGACGCACTCGTCTGCACTGCACCGATCCGTCGGGAATAGAGCTTTTATTCTGGATGAGGGATCCGGTTGATATTGGAGACCTCTTCCATGCTGTTGCGGCACGATACGCCATTTGGCGCACGCGCGCAAACCTTCGTCCTTTGGAGACCATCAGCTTTCAATCGAAAGACTTGTTGTCCATAAGCGCCAGGAATATGTTCGAAGGCCTAGATGCAATAGAGACCCTCCATCTTTACTTGACACAGGAGGTTCGTGAGCGTTGGGGAACCATCGGACCGGGCGAAGACGAGGATCATAGCGAAGGTATTCTGCACGTTCTCGCCTCCCCTAAAGCAGATGGGTCTTTCCTGCTGCCTCGCCTACGATCGATACCCTACGAGCACTCGGCGCTATCCGTAGAACAACGCGACAGGATGCAGAAACAGTTGGACCGCCTGGCTAAGGCGCGGGGGTCGCACGGGATGACGGTCAGCATAGACGATCGGACTGCTGATTGATCATTGCCGCGGCCGAGATGTTGACGTTGGGTCACATATATGTCATTGGATGGTATCCATGTTACATGCATGTGAAAGATTAGGCAGCCTTTGGCTCGGAAATGAATGAGGATTGAGGCTTGCTTCTACATCGTAGCTACAAGGTTAGCAGATCTGTCGACTGAACCAGACGGCGGTCTATGTGGTCTTGGTGACATGGATCGTCGCTGAGAAGCGCCATTGAACCCAAAGGCGACGATAGCCATCCAATGGGCCGTCCTACAGATGGCAAAGACAAGGTGAAAGCGATGGTACAGACAAACGCGACGTGACCGGGGGAGGATGGGGCATTGGCAGATTCAGAGCGATGGATGTTGTTATAGAGAGCGGCATGCACGAGGTGCAAGGGGAGTAGATGCAGACTCCTCAGATGTTGCTGACAGGATACGGGACTCTATTCTGGTAGAAGTGAGTGCCTTGACGGGCGGCCAGAGGCATGATGCATACCTGCACGCGTCGACCACCAATTGACGCTTATAATAATGCAAGAGGTTATCCGATGGCCTTTATTCCTCGGCATCCTAGTGCGAGCATCATCCAACCGCCATCCCAGAGGTCCCGCTTATGACATCGTCCACGAAGAGTTACTCTCCAAAGCTTGCGAAGTGTTGAACGACAGTTGACGACACTGCTTCATCGAACTCGCCCCGCGAAGCTGAGACGGT
Organism: Peniophora sp. CBMAI 1063; assembly: GCA_900536885.1. Classification (NCBI taxonomy): domain Eukaryota; kingdom Fungi; phylum Basidiomycota; class Agaricomycetes; order Russulales; family Peniophoraceae; genus Peniophora; species Peniophora sp. CBMAI 1063. Next base: position 14,081 of record UWZB01000294.1, on the reverse strand, counting down.
CAGGCGAAGATACGGACGGTCGCGTTTCGAGATATGGAGCGGGATGGGGACGTAGAGTTGTGAGGGAGATTCCGTAGGTTCTGTAGATGTGACAGGTGCTCGGCGCCTATGAGGTGTGAGGAAGAGCGTGCCAATATGAGTGACGTGCTCCCGAGAAGGCTTCGATGAAGGTAGACATACGCATGACCTTTACCGGCTACAACGACTTCGAGGAGGGGGGACGGCCAGGCTTACGCCGGCGTTATGGTATCGTTGGCTAAACGAGACGACCATGATGGCGGAATACAGATGAGGTCTATTCGCAAGAATCATCTCGGAGCCGACCGCCAGGTGGCGTCAGGCGACCCGGGCCATCAGTTGCACCTCCGGTCGCCGCCTGCATATCATGAAAGCCCCCTTCGTATTAGTCTTGGCGATACACAAACGAGCACCGTCGTCAAAGGCGTGAGACTCAGGAAATAAACACGAGCTTGATGAGATCTGTGATCTTATCAGTCGCTTATCAGCGACCCGAAGATGGTTCGACTGTTCACTTCACTCTTCACCATACCACCATCAGCTACGCGCCCATATTCTACTTGCGACCGTTCAACGTCTTCACCGCCATGGATGCCATCGTTAGAGAAGTCATGGAGAGAGGGTCGGATGAGGGCGTACTTGGTGGGACACATACCCGCGATCAACGTGGAACGAGGTGCGTGCCTTCTCGGCGTCTTGTTGTCAAGTCCTTATAGAGAGCCGCACAGGGGTGATCACCTGGCTATAAATGATATGAAGGGCGAGATTGAGGCTATAGAAACTACTCTGAATCTAACGCGAAGGGCCGACCTTGCGTCTTTAACATCCATACAGTCGAAGTCATACGCTGATGGGAGAAGCATAATTATGGCCGTTGACGCCTCATTAGAGCATTTGCGTGACTTGGAGGCCATATCGCAGACCCTGATGGCTGAGCTCGATCGGCGTCGCCTGCAGATTATCGCTGGCATCCAGCCGGGCTCTCTCAACACAGCCAGTTCCTTGCCCATCCTACGCCTCCCAACTGAGATCCTCTATCGAGTCGCGGATCTGCTGGCTTTATCCACCCCTGCTACCCCTAATCATCTAGGGTGGATGAAGATATCTCACGTGTGCACTGCTTGGCGTCAGGCAATCATATCCTTCGCTGCCCTCTGGGCTCGTGAAGTTGGGGTCTTTGCCAGCCCTGAAAGCTTTCAAATCATCTCACAGAGGGCTGGAGATGCTCCATTGACGGTCACAAATCCGTCACTTAGTCCCCGCCAGAGTCCTTTTGGACAACCACGGCATGTGCGACTACATGGTCTCTACTTTGAGATCTTACCGCGAGTTCGCACGCTCGGTCTGACCCTGGAGTCCGAGGACATGGAGCATCTAATCCGGGCCCTTTCCCGTCAGAACCTACCGCTGATGGAGACTATCGCTTTGGAGAATGTCGCTGGCATCTCTTTTTCAACCATGGTTGAGCCACGCCGAGCATCTACCGCGGCGTTGAACAACCTTATCGTCTGCCCAAATCTGCGGAGCCTATCGCTTCGCGGAGTTTTCGCTACATTCTCGAGCACGCGCTTGACCAGCATCATATTATGCGGGACTCGTCGCCACCCGCTGTCAATCACCGGATCCCAGTTCCTCGACATGCTCTCACAATCGGCCGAAACGCTCGAAGAGATCTGTTTGCTTAACTGGTTGCCTACCATCTGGGAGGTGCCCAGAGAGAGGCGTGTGCAGCTTCCCGGCCTTCGGAAGTTGAGTCTGCTTTCTCCCTCAAGCGAAGTGGCCTACCCCAAGCTATGCAAACTTCTACAAACACCTGCTCTTGCTATGATGAACTTGGAAACCTCTCACGAGCCACATACCATGTCTGACGTCCTCGGGGTTCTGGATTGGGTATGCACGAACGGACAGGCATGTCCTTGTAATAAGGACGCCATTCAGCTCGCAGTTTACCACGAAGAGAACGGGATTACCCAGAAAATCGCTGTGCACATGGATAGCCATGATTTCAACCCCAATCGTATGTTGTCCCGCGGAAGCGACACACAGTCGGGTGTCGACTTGGTGTTTCCACTTGTCGTAAACGACACACATGCACCGATCGACTCTGAAGATCTACTTCGCGTAGTGATCTCACGGTATGCCTCCTGGCGCGTGCGCTCGAGCCTTCGTCCACTGGAGATCCTCGGCCTCCGATCCGGACATCTCTTGTCCATGGATGCACGCGACTTGTTGCGGGATTTGAATGCAGTAAAAACGCTCCATCTCTGTTTAGCAATGCGTTCATATACCCATCAATCGATGGAGGACCAGGATAACAGTACTCGAGGGGTGTTGGGGGCTCTTGCAATGCCTGAGCTGGATGGATCCTTCCTTCTTCCCCTCCTGCAAGCGGTAGCTTACCGCGTGGATGCACCATTCTTCGGGTTAACGTTAGCAGGGCGAGCGGAGGTGCAGGAACAACTTGAGTCTTTGGCACTATCTCGGGCTTCGCATGGTACGCCGATCAGCGTACGCGACATGCAGTCTACATAGCACGTGAATCTGCGCTTGAAATGCGATGCCGATAGACTGTATGTAGTAGGGCAGACGCAGGTGTGATTGAGTACCGAGCAACGCATACATGATACATATTCATACGATCCTTTCACGAAACCCGAAAAATAATGTTCGTTGGCGTTTCCGTGATGAGAAAGATTGGCAAGTTGACAGTGTGGCAACTTCTGTCTAGATCGCAGCGAAGCAGGCCCTCAAGAAGAGCTCGGTGCCAACGCTCGGCATGACGATGGGCTTGAGGTAGATCGTCCTGGTGGCGTTGAGATGATGGCGAAGGTACTGGGATACTGGTAGGTTTTGGGCGTGTGGGGAAGGCCATCATGCAGAGACTCGGGGCTCCTTCGGTGTTCGGGTACTTCACGCCGTACACCAAGTGCAGAGCTTGAGTACAAGAACTGCTGACTCCATCAAATACGCGCGGGGGGCGGGGGGCGGGGGGCGCATGGTAGTTAGAAGTAAAGAGCAACGCGCGGATGGTGGATGTCATTGCCCGGGCCATCTCACGCCTTGCTCTCGACCACCACAATACCACATACTATTTTTCGCAAATATTACTCGACTGGGAACATCCGCTATCAGATTAGCGATACAGCTCCAAATTCATGACGGAATCTGACAGTGGTCGTTTATGTCTCACAGCTGTCGGGGAGGAACTTGCTGGTTCAAGGTGCGCGTCTCTGCATCCTCCTGGATGTTCGGCGTCCTGATTTCTCTTGAAGGGCCATAGCGACGAATCTGGAATCCTCAGAAGAGCATACAAAAACGGACCCCTCTCTTAACTACTCGCTACCCATCCTGCGTCTCCCGCCCGACATTCTGTATCGTGTCATCGGAACGGTGGCTATACTCTGTCCCGCCTCTCGCTTCGACTTGGGATGGATAAAGACAACTCACGTGTGTTCCATCTGGCGTCACGAGATACCATCCTTTGCTACTCTCTGGGCGCGAGCGGTCAGCGCCTTCAGTAGTCATGGCAGCGTCCAGACAATCAGGCGGAGAGCCCAAGCCGCTCCATTGACCGTCAGATATCTTACCGATCCGGCACACTTCGGCGCATCATGGAATATATCTTCTACACCTCTCTTTGACTACTATCTCGCTTTATTACCTCAAGTCCGTAGCCTTGATCTGTGCACTCCGCACCCCAAGGATTACGAACGTCTCGTTCAAGCGCTGTCCGCACAAACCTTCCCGATGTTGGAGAGGGTCGCCTTGGCCGATAATTGCGCCCCCTTCGATCAAGATCGGAGGCCGGTGGACCCATTGACCATCTTCGACCGACCACTTTGTCCCAATCTTCGTGCTCTGTCACTCCATCGACTGTTCATAGCGTTCCCGGGCCGACAACTGACCGACCTGCGCATATTCGGGGAGTCGTTCAGCGACAACCCCATCACAAGCGCCCGGTTTCTTGACTTCTTGTCTGAAGCAGGGGAAACCCTCCAAATGCTTCTTATGGTCCAATGGATGCCGACAGTCTGGGACACCGAGGAACGTACGGGCCGCAAAGTACGACTCCGCTCCCTGAAGAGCATGTCCTTACTCCGGCCGCCCTTCTGGACGGACTATTTAGCACTGTGCAGACATATAGAAACACCTTCGCTCTGCTCAGTGTCAATTACGAACTCTTGCGGACCGCAATCATTATCCGACGCCCTTCAAGTCATAGATTGGATCCTGATCAACGGGCCGTCGTGCCCTTGCATTCAGAACTCTGGCAATCTGGCCGCTCATTATTTGACCAGGGATGACCCAGAAGAGAATCTCATACTGGTTATGAGCCCTCGTGAGCTCCATTGCTCCGACGCCGGCGACCTTGTATCCTATCAGCGCCGGGATGCAGATCAACCAGGTCCAGAAGGACCGGGTGAATGGGATCCTTCGCAATCGAAAGGGGTCGAGTTGCAGTTCTCGAACGTAGTCTACGATATTGATGTCGTTGATATCCAGCTCGTAGAGGTGGACGTCCTCTTTCGCAGCGTCGTCGCGCTTTACGCCCGTTGGCGCGTACACTGTGGTCTCAGTCCCGTCGTCACCGCCAGTTTCAAATACAGTGCACTCTTTTCCCTTGATTTACGCAGTATGCTACCCGACTTGTGCGCAGTGGAGACACTGCATGTCATCCTGCCACCCTACGTCGAGCCGGCCACAGCTGCGAACGCCGAGGTTGGATTGCTGAGGTCACTAGCAGTCCTCCAACCGAACGGAACATTTCATCTTCCCCATCTCAAAAGACTGATATACAAGCAAGAGCGCTATCCACTCTTCATTGGACCACAATATCAGAAGGAGGTGCGGGAGATTCTTGCCAAGCTGCAGGAGCAAGTGGACTACCTGGTTGCGGCTCGGGCGAGGTTGCCTGACACCGCGATAAGCGCCGCATGCCCATGGCCTCCGGGATAGACTCTAGCACAGTCGATGCTGGTGTCGCATACACCCAGCATTAACGATAAAATTACATGATATATCGAATACTTGTCCGTTGATACGCCCATATGAAACACTTCCTCTGACATGCCCGCGGGCCTGGGTGGTCAACGCTTCCAGAACGAAGTTCGTTTCGCCGCAGGCTCTCCGACATATACAATCGGATTATTGAGCTGCGACGGCGAAGGTCTATGTCCTGGCCGTGGTGAGACGGACGGCCGCGAAGAGCCTGGCGCCGGACTTGGCCGTGATGATGGGCTTGGTGTGGGACGTCCTGCCGGTGGCGAAGGTCGAGACGATGACGAAGGTACAGGTGGACGCGATGAACCATGAGGGGCATGAGGTGCTGGAGGGTTCGGGGAAGGCATTGAGGGTTGTGATGGGGAACGTCGTGACTTGAGAAGGCGGGATGAGAGTGATGGGGTGGCTGAGGCGGAGGCTGGCTGCGGGCAAGGCTCCTTCGGTGTTGTAGGCGGCGTGCGCTGCTTTGCTGTACATTGCATCAGTATCAATAGCGAATGGCTCTGAGAGAGAGCTATGTACGTACCTGCACGAGTGGCCTGCCTGTCCAGGTTCGGCCTTGGCTTGAGCTCAGGCATATCGATCTTACTGAGATGGATCATAAGACTGTCCGGCGGCTTGTACTCCTTCGACGCCCCCGCGGGCGGATCGTCCAAATTGATCCTCTTCGGCTGCTTCACATCGTACACGACATACTGATGCAGCCCGTCGTCCGGGAGCCCCGCTTTATGTCGTTGCCGCTTGAGCTCTTCGACGACAGCGAGGACTTTGGGTACTTGTTCGGCTGTGTCCGAGCGCACGGAGATGAAGAGCATCGCGTCGTCCGCGAGGAGCTGGGCACCGTAGGCTGCGTAGTCTTCTACGGAGCCTTCGTCGATGACTGTCACTTCGTTGATCTCGCCACGCGCGGCTTGGATCTCGGCTATGCGGTTGATACCGGTCTTTGGCTCGGGTTTAGGCGGTGGCGGTGGGGGCGTGGGTGCAGGGGATGTTGTAGGTGGGAGAGCGGTGTATGGGGGAGGAGGGACGGAGTTGAATGCTGCGTTTAGGTCGTGGAAGGTGAGGAGCGCGGTGAGGATGACGATCTCGAGACCCTTGCGGTCGTTGATGTCGAAGCGGTTGAGGTTGTAGTCGAGGATCTGTACAGCGCTTGTACGGAGGCGGCCCGGCGGCTCCTTCGTGACCGCTACGAGCACATCTGGGTCGGGCTTGCGAACCATGAAGCAGTTCTCGCGTTTCCATTCAAAGTCGTGGCTAGAGCGCGCATGAGCATCGGCGGACAAAGATAGTCGCACGGACTAAACGTACTCTTCCCATTTGAAGCCCCATTTGAAGGAGATCGTGCCGATAGAACGAAGCTCGACTGCTAGAGGCGGGTTGTGCAGTTCGATTATCTTCGTCTTGCTTGAGGCGTCCGGGGCGGTGGCCGATGCGAGGAGGGCCTCAGAGTGCGGGTCTGCGCGTATGGAATCTTAGTATAATGCTGTTTGGGGCATCGTGGTTGGACGCACCGTACAGATTCATCCTGTATGGTGGCTCGCTGAGCCTCTCCTTCTTGTAGTGCGCCTCGCCACTGGGGTCCACCAAGTCTGTGAATGCGGGATTCGCCGCATCGGGGATGACGTTCAATGTAAATAAGTTCTGGTCCAAGCTCATAGCTAGAGCTCAACGTGACGGTAAGCTGAGCCGTTCGTCTGGTAGGGTACAGGGTGGTCGTGGTCCAAAGCACGGTGGCAAGGAGTCAAGGAGCACGTTCGCTATGAGGTAGAAGAGATATAGGGTTCGTTGTTGTGTGAATAAGAGGCATGCACAGCCTGAGGGTTACGCTGGCTGCGGGAGACAAGACGGCCGTCCGAGGCCATGATCATGGTCGCTCGAGCTCACGCCGTGACACCGCCTCGCGCGGCGTGTTCATCGCGCACTATAGTAGCCTCGTGTATCGATGGCAACACTTCCGACTATAATGTGACCTGTTCGGAGACCTCGTGTGTATCCCTTGGGCCTTCGGAATGTAATGGTAGCCCCGAAGCCTAACCGAGCTAACAGCATTTCACACAAAGCCGGAATCCCCGATTTTGTATAAATTCGGCCGAAACAGGATGCTACTCCATACGCATATTTATCTGCCGTGTCTACACCTCTCAAGCTACCCTTCTGAATACTCAACGCCTTCACCACCTGACTATTCGGCGGCAACCCTGCAGTCATAATCCTCACCACACCCGATCGAGCGGCGAAGCTGCGCGCGGCCGTGGATGCAGCCGTGGGTGCCGAGATCGGCGTCGTATGATTCGGCGCTGCGAGAGGATCGTAGGGGATATATTGCCTCGTCGAGCTCGATGTTGAGAACCTAAGAGAGCCGAAGATCAACTATGTCTTGCATCAGCCGACTCGCCGAACCCAGCCTAACATCGTACACAGAAGCACAGACTTCTTCATCCACGTCTTCACAGCCCGGCCTAAGCCCACCGAGCACTATACTGGAGGTCAGTGCGAGAGGCGGAGACCCATGGCTTGGATATGATGGTGAGGAATGAGTCGTGAGGCTGGTTGGCAATGTCGCCAAGGTTGCGGAAGGGACTGTCTTGGTGTAGACGCGACTGCATCGAGATACAGCAGCTGTGGCACTTGTGTCATTGCCATACGTTTGAGTAGAGCGCATAGAGACAGCGGTCAGACTTTTCGTAGCCACGTCTGAGCAGAAAGTATTGGTCATAATGTGCTACTCTGCATTGCACATGATGGGCAGAGGCAAGAGACGCGTCTTCAGGCCCGCCGACATGACGCGCGTCATAGCCGTGTGCTCGCACCCTCGACGCGTCCAGCTCGCCATTTGCCTTCTACTTACGGTCACCGTCCTCATCAAACCCACTCTGACATGCCCTACTCGCACTTATCAATATGAACCATCTACTCTTCGGCTCGCGCCTAGCCACTACTGGCCTACGCGCCACGCGCTCCCGCCTACAACTACACCCTAATATCCGACCTACACTCCGCACTGTCGCGTCCAGCTCGCGAATACGAGACTCCGCACCTCTACCCTCTCTCAAAGAACGAATAGCAGAAGAAAAGCCCGCGCCCTCTCTCTCCGACACGCTCCGATCACCGAGCTGGAAGCGGCACATCTTCGTGAGTGTATATCCCTCTACGCGGTCAGGTGTATTGAGTATGCGCAGACGTTGACGTGATATCCTCTTTCTTTTCTTTTTGCTGCACAGATATCGGGCATTGCTATGATGCTGCTGTATGTGACGTGTGCGGAGAGGACGCAGGACGATGCGGATTATTGGCTTGACCGGTTGGATGAGGCTGGGGGACCGCAGAGGCCGGGGTTGACGAGTATATTCTTTGGGGCGCCGCAGCCTACGTCGGGCGATTTGAGGCTGCTTCGGCTGAAAACAGAGGCGAAGGTGCGTTATACGGCCTAGTCGCCCCGAAGTCTGAACTCATACGAGGAATATGCGAACAGGAGATGCAAGAGACCGCGGTGCAAATGCGCGAATCAAACCTCCCTCTGCTGCTCAAAGCCTTCATATCCAACACGCATGTTACCCTCGCTCAACAATGGCTCAACTCGAACGACGGCAAACGCGCAGCATATGTTATATGCGCGCTGAACGCTGGCGTATGGTTGATGTGGAAGGTCCCGCGCTTGAGACCGTTCATGCATAGACATTTCTTGCATGATCCGTTGAGCGGGCGATGGCATACACTGGTCACGTCCGTATTCAGGTGAGAAGCTCCATACACCATATTGAGAGAGAACGTCAGGGCTGATGCAGTGTACAGTCACAACGGCTTCATCCACATGGCCGTAAACAACATCGCCCTCGTCGGCTTCGCATCCACAACCTCCCACTGGATGACCGTCTCCGAATCCCGTACAGCCCCCGAACTCCCCGAAGCGACCAACCTCTACCACTTCGTCGCCTTCTACCTCTCCGCCGGCACATTCGCCTCCCTAGTCTCCCACATCTTCTCCGCGCGCTTCGTGTGGCCGCGGCTGGTCGGGAAGACGCTGAGCAAGACTACGCGGGCGATTTTGCCGGGGCTGGGCGCGAGCGGGGCGGTGTATGCGTGTTTGGGGCTGACGGCTATGGCGTTTCCGACGGGGGAGGTTAGCTTGTTGTTTTTGCCGTTTACTATGCATGTGTCTACGGCGTTCCTTGGGTTGGTCGCGTTTGACGCGATTGGTGCTGTCACGGCGTGGAGGTAAGAGAAGCTCGTCATATTTGGGTCAAGATCTCTCACTCATGGTTTTGCTTAAACAGGCTCGGGTTGGATCACGTAGCGCATCTGGGCGGCGCGGCCTTCGGATACCTGTACTGGAAGTACGGGATGCAGTATTGGTGGGTCCCGTGGAGGGACGCCGCGCAGGCTGTAGCGGATGAAATGCTGGAGGAAGAGCTCAAGGAGCTGGAAGACGAGGAGAAGGGCAAGGAGGATGGGAAGAGGGTCGAGTTCGGGCCGGCCGTTGAGGGCAAGGAGAAGGAGGATGGTACGAGACGGACATCTAGCGGTAAAGGGAGTGATGAGAAGTAGAGGTGCTGGTAGTGGTATATTATAATTTCACTACTCTTGGGATATAAAACGTATACAAGTGAAAGACAAAGAGTAGAGAGCATTAGCTACTAGAGCAACGCCTTGAAGGCCGAAGCTCGCCCGAAGCAGACCTCGTGGCAGGACCGGGATAGGGGCACTCGGCCCAACGACGCGTTCACGCGCCGCAACGCGACTGTCTTGCTTCATACTTCCACCTCCCGATCTTTATTCGTATTTCGACAACACACATACCCATAGTGCTGTATGAGCACACCCGCTCCAGCGGCGCCCGCCGCGCCCAACCCTAATCCTGCGCCCGCACCTGCGCCCGCGGCCGAGCCCGATGCCGACGACAACGCGAACAACGGCCTCGGCGCACGACCGCGCAGCTCGCTCTCTAGCTTCTTCTTCATGTCCTTCTTGTTCTTCATGATCACCAACTCGAACGGAGGGGACGACTCGATGTTGAGGCTGAGATATACGACGGCGTTGCAGAGCTTGGAGTGGCAGTATGGGAACTTTACGGCTTGGGTTAATGGGACTGCCAGTCCGAACTTTACTATGGTGGCTGTAATTCGTGTATTTATATATGAACGTGTATTGAAAGGATATAGCCAGTGCTACCGGAGGCGGAGACGCCGCTTATACACAAGTTACAACCCGATGGAGTCGTGGTAGACCCAGAGCTACAGTCGTACTATCCAAACGTGACGGGCTTCATCCGCGGCCCATCAGCCGTCTACAACATATCCCCCCACGCACTTCACGACTCGATACCGCCATGGGCGCCAGACGTCGCCCGACTGATGGAGGGTGTGAACATGACCCTGGCGCTGGAGAAGATCGGGACATGGAACTGGACGGCGGTGGAGCGCGTGGCGATCAGTGCGCTGGAGAAGACGCAGGAGCTGGACGAGGAGCAGAAGAAGCTGGTCGAGGGCGCGGAGGATATTCAGCCGATCCAGGGCCACATCGAGCTCACGGACGCCAATACGGACGAGGAGATGCGCCTCGACCTCGCCGGCGTACATTTCCTCAACAACGGGTCCATTTACGCGTTTGCCTCTCCGCCCAGGACGTCCATCGATATCCGCGAGATTCCCTCTCTTGTACCCGAAGCGGCGCGTAACGCCACGGCACGCGCTGTACTGCCCACGCTCCAAGCGCGCATCAAGCACATCAAGGAGATGCTCGCTACACCGGACCTACTCTCCGTAGACGGGAACAATGGGCAAGACGGCGATACTCCTGTGAGCAAGTGCAGCTTCCACCTATACGCGCAACTTGCGCCGACGAACGTGACGGCGGCGGAGATGGAGGAGCTTGAAGAGGAGTTGAAAGAGCCGACTGGAGCG
>UWZB01000293.1:1542-27088 GCA_900536885.1 Peniophora sp. CBMAI 1063 | reverse complement strand
ACAGCCATATCTCTTCATCGTCTAGTCCGGAGGGAGGAGCATGTGTCTCAGCCAAGCGGGCGAGCTCGAACTGAGTAAGCGGCATGGCGCATGAGACCTGAGGGCAAGGGACTTCTGGGACGGTACGCCGGACAAAAGTATACGTAGGAGTGAATGAATCCCTCCCGGCGGCGACCGTTCCCGTGAGCCCTGCGGACCGGTCCCGTGTTCGTTGCCTTCTCGGACTAGACCGCCACATGTTTCTCATCCCAAAGTTCAAACGTAGACGGCCACATCCGCATGTCCGCAACATGATCAACTGAAGATCGGCGGAACAGAGATTTATCATTTTGAGATACGTAGTATGAACAATTTCGATGGATGCCGACGTCGATGAGTTCTGGTGCCGCGGGTGCTTCGGCTTAGGTACCCTACTACTAACGAGCGTGCTTGACGAAACAAACGTGGGGGCAGGTGCATTCTCGAGCTGTCAACATGTCAATGTTCAATGTTCAATGTTCAATCCGTCATTTCATGGCACCAGGTCGCAGGTTGGGTGCACTTTCTGCCGATCTCGAGCGCCTTGCGTAAGGCGAAGCAAGCTGTCAGGGAAAGGCTCAGGGACAAAAACAGCAAGTCTACATCGAGCACTGTGTATTGCCTGACATCTTTCTTTAGGCAGGTCTGTCAATCGAAACGGCGGCGTCAGAGCTGGCAGCGCTGTCTTGAGAGGTTGCCTTCACGCCGCGAGTGTGGGTACGTCGGCGACGTCGAATTCTCAGCGCGCTGGGCAAGTTGACAAAGTCTTGCCGCCATGTGAACTCCGTTTTGATCCGGTACCTGAATTTACCGCGAACAGCAATCCAGCCCTGGAGTATGACTTCTCTGCAGCCACCATGTCCCTCGCGTATCTGTCCAAGGAGCTCTGGCAAAACATTGCGCTGCAGGTTGTGTTCGACGTCTTGAACGAGTACGACGGCGCCCATAAACTACCATTTCCGGACAGCCTACTTCCCACCTCTATAAACCTCGAGCGTTCTAAACGTGAAGGATCGTCTGCCACTGAGATGGGTCCACAAGACCCCAGCAGATCCGCCCCATCTTGTACCTCTGTTCATGGACGGCTCAGCGGACAAACCAAATTCTGCTATCGGGAATGTCCACCACACCGTAAATCGACGATACTTGCACTACTCGCCATCTGCCGCAGACTGCGCGCCGATCTTATTGGCCTCCAACCGCTTTGGTCGAAGATCGCCCTGATGTTCCCCCAGTTTCTACCCGATTGCTTGAACTGGGCAGGAAATGGGTTGGAGTACCCATATCGTCTGGAGTCTATTGGTGGAGTCTGCTCATGCGTGTTTGCCATGCTTCTGCCTCGTGTGCGACGTGCCACGCACTTGCGGATTGCCTTGCCTCTCAAACGCTCATATGGGAGGCATCCATCTCAGCAGGTCTTTGATGTATTTCGAAGTGTTCCAACCCCGCAGATTGAGCATCTTGAGATGCGCTATGATCCGTTCTACGACGATACCAGTGAGATCGCAGTTGACGAATTCGACTCAATTGGACTACCTTCCATAAAGAAATTCGTGGGGATGAACAACCCGCATATAGCATACGGACCACGCTTAACCGTGCTAAGGATTGCATTTGAGACGCGGGATATCGCGCCTCCTGCCCATTGGATAGCCCGTGTTTTAATACACAGTTCCTTGTTGGAGGAGGTCAGTCTTCAGATGGCTCTTGGAAACGGCCATCTTCCTGATTCCATGGGTTCAATACCCCTTCCCCGCCTGAGGTATCTGCTATTATGTGATCAATTTGAGCACTGGCATCCTCTTCGCAATAAGATGTCACTCCCGAAAGACGTGTCCTTTCACGCCGATGTCGTGGTACCCAGCTCCTACCATCATCACGCAATATTGGGATCCTTTGCTGAGCGAACCGCTCGAGACTGTCTGCCTTGGTTCACTTCGGGCAAATTTGTTATCCTGGATTATTGTGAGGTTCGTCGGGAACCACACTCCCCCACTTTCAACTGGCCCGAATACCTCCGCATGACCTTCGCGGAAACCGAGATCGACGTCTGGACCGAGAGGGATCCCGATCGGCTGTCCCAGCGCTGCTCGCTGAGCTTCCGGTTTCGCGGGCCTGCGCTTGCAACTAGATATCCGGCCCCAGAATTGGAGGGTCTCCGTGCTCCGAGCGCCGGTACCATACTCGGCGATATCTTGCTCGGCGCCGCTAAAGCGTCTCGCGCCACCTTATCCCTCAACTTCGCGAATACCGAGGTCCTTGTCGACAAGGCCGGTAGACGGTCCCAACACAACAATGTTCCCGAAGCCATATCAATAGCCTTCCCCAATCTGCACACGTTATGCATATATGGCGTCTATGATAGACAGTCACATGCTGCTCAAAGCCTCGTCCGCGGCCTGACATCTAGAGTCTGGGCCCACCTAGAGCGAGTAAGGTTGCCCGATTGGGACGATGCTGAATCTGTATGGGAAGTCGGGAGCAGACGGATAGAAGGAAGTAGCCGACGCGGCGCGGTGAATACACGAGGCATATCATGGACAGCTTGATTAAATTTCTCAATTGTCTACATAACCGCGCGAGAGTTGTGATCTTTGCGCGGACCGATTTATTTCCTTGTCCCGTAGGTACGGGCGTGTATCTGAGGTTCATTACGCTTTATTCCCGAGCACCACTCCCAGCATCGGTCCCTAGCTTGACCCGAGCGAGAGCCGCGTATGTACAGGAAGTCAGCTTATTCTATGAATAGATGGGCATCACCCGGTGATTATCGTATAAGGCTTCAGCCCTCAGGAGTATCTGCGGGCTCTCTCAGACCATCATTCGTTGTGAAGTATGGACCAGCGTCGCGCGTCTGACGAATCTCTGGCAGCAACTCTCGTCGAGACTCTGCCCAACGGGGTCGATAAACTCCCGAACTCCGTCCCCCTTTGCCTCGCAGACATCCCGAACTTGGAGGTTCGCGTTACGAACATCACTATCGGTGGGCGGGAGTTGGTACGATGGAGGCATACTTCGGTCTACAACCTCATCACCATGTCCCTTATCAAGGCCAAGGAGGAGCTAGAGCGTCAGTCAGGGTCAGACTCTGGGTCGATGCGAGAGACCATACTCTTCCGCCAGTTTAGCAGGTAAGACAGAGGACACGCGCGGACCGCCAATCACGTGCCGCTGTGACGAACTTAATTGCGAGTACTCCCCGCTCAATGGGCGAATTCTGCTCTGACAGAATCCTGCGCAAGACTCTTCTAGACAAACTCGTCAAGAGTGTTCGTACTCAGAGTCCCGTCTGGGGTCAGAATTAATTGCCATCACGCGAATGAGTCAGGCCGTGACCTGTGGTCCGCGGGTGTCCTCTGTCTTAAGTATATTTGTTCAGCAAGACCACTACTCTCTGACGTTATAGACTGTACGTTCTCACACAGGACCGAGAGAAGTTGCGTGGCACTTCCACGTCGGCCGTTATCCGATGCCATGGATCTGTGAACTTTATATGGGTACTCAGGTTAGCCCGTCCCTGCTTCTATTATTGGGGATGTGTGACAATTGCTATCAGAAAGGGGCATTGGATGGCCCTCATTACCTGACCACGCGTCTGCCCATAAGCAAGTTCGTCTCCTGTATGTAGTATGATTTACCTTCAATACCTTATGATCATGGCCTAATCATTTCTTTGATCAGTTACGCCTGAAGGTTCTCAGAACAAAGCCAGAGACCAGGTCGAGGTCACGCTGATGGTAGATGGCGGACATCGGGAGTGATAGCATCGAGAATATTGCTTATCGACCGCGAAGAATATTGTACTTACAATACATGCAGCGAGGCCACGGATTTTTGCCAGGGAACATACATAATTATGCACATTGTGGCACTTAGATAGTATCTTTGACACATGTGAGTAATTTCCACCGGAAGAGAATGATAATCGCTGGGGCATTTACAGCCGTTCTCAACTAAATGCGGAATCGCGAATCGCGCCGCGACCTCCCAGGCTCCCGGAAAGCGTGGGCCAGCGGCAAATACGCTTCCAAGATGGACCGGGTTCGATTCCCGAAGCTCCCACTCACCGGTACAATTTATTCCTCTTCTCTAGGCCTATAGAACTGCGCAAAACACACACTTTACTAGCTTAAAAGGATATTGAACCTACTGGAAAAAGTTCTCGAAGGTTTGAGCCTGATACGACACAAGTAATAGCCCGTTGGGAGCTCGGGATCGAGCCTGGGGACGCGTCGGCTCTGGGCCGTGCTTCCGAGGCGCGTCGACGCGATTCGCGTTTCCGCTCTTCATTGAAAACTGTTGTAAGGCGGTACGATCATGATCCCTGGCCAATGTACGTCAAGCCAATAGCACACGAGTGTGCAATATGAGTGAACTATGAGGTGACAAAATAGCAAGGAGTATACAGAACTAGTGGTGCCACCACCGTCATTTCGTACCCCGGAGCTCGTAGTACCGGTGCCCCAACGCAACACGATGCCACCTTAGGTGACGCTGCACTATGATATGAGCTTGGCCATGTAGTAAATACTAAGAAACAACACACATTGATCGAATTTGGTTCAAGAACTCGGATTTAATCCCGGGACCTCCTTGCCTCGAAACCATCTTCGAGATCAATCCTCCATTCGACGTCCCGGCCTACCCTCTGGGGGTTACGTTTCCTGATCCACAAGTTCCAGTCTTCCCAATGATCACTGCGCCACCTCCAGTCGGGAACCCATATGAGGTCCAGTTTGGACCACGGGGTAATCCGATACGCAAGCTGGTGTTTGACATCGACTATGGCGTGCGACCTAGGGCCAGTTGCCCCGTAAAGAACCAGTTCCCGTATGTTAGGGAATGTATGCGTGATGCGTGTAAAGTCATGGGGGGGACGGGACCGCCCGCCGGCCTTCACCACAAGCGTCTCCGCGGACGTGAAGCCCAGCGATGTAGATGCAAGGGCTCCCACCCTAACGCCTTCGAAGAATGTGTCCAACCAGTCCACAGGTCGCGGTGTCGAGAAATATGGATCCCAATCGTTTCCCGGGTATCTCCTCTCGAGAGTAGGTCCCAGAAATCGGAGGGTGAGGGAAGACCGGTTGGAAGCTGATGAGGGATCGCGTTCCATCATGGCCTCCTGCATGGATGAGCCAAAGGTTAGGCGGCAGTACTCGGGGATGGCTCCCCATTCGTCATGTGGATCAACTTGGTGATAGTCGAGCACGACCACCTTGCACGGGATACGGAGTCCATCGAAGCAATGTCTAGCGGCTTCTCTGGCAAACTCGTGATAACGGTGGTGGATTTGTTGGTGAGGAGTGATGATGATGTCTGCGTGGATTGAAACCTGGCGCGGGAGGATCAAATTTCGCCGTACCCCCAACCACATGAACATATCGTCGCAGAGGAGGAAGACTCGAAGGTGTTCAAGCAGGATAGGATTGGTGACTGGATGTAGGTCACCATCATCATCCAGCAAGTCGCCGACTCCAAATAGGGCTGTCTGGAGAACGAGCTCCTCCAGAAATGTACACTCCCGTAAGACATCGAGAATGCCGTTGAGCGGGAGTGCAGTATCGTACGTCTCAGAGGCAAGCCTCAGACTCGTCAAGTTCGGACTGTGGGCGATTTTCAGACTGTTCACCCCGGTGAACGTGAGCAGGGAGCTGATCCGCACGGAGGCAAACTTGACTCCGAAAAGCGTCCTATCCGTACGCTTGCGTGGGTCGTAGCGAAGCTCGATATGTCGTATCCTCGGTGTTTCATCGGCTACGAGCAGCTCGAAGATAGACTCCGATGGATGTCTTCCATATGATGGCTTCAGAGGCAATGCAAGTCGCAGATGGGAGGCGCGTTGTACACGTGGTAAGAGCATCGATAATGTACAGGCACAGAGTCCATGCACATTCTCCAAACGATAAGGATGCACCGTGCCATTGCCGGACCAGTTGAGAGAGTCGGGTAGGAAACAAGGGTACAACAAGCTGATCTGAGACCAGAATGCGTGAAAACCGATGAGATCTGCTCGGAGATCACGACAGACGCAGAGAAGTGCAAGTATGGACTTCGACTGCTGTTGCTTTGAATGTCGAGGCCTGTCCCGATAGCAGTATTGAGTCTGTCCACTAAGTCTTCCTTGAGTGGAAGTGCACTCAGCAGCGTCCATATGATCATCCCAGCGAGCAAGTCGAGGAAGGAAAGGATCCCTGCAAGAGGATCCTGGGAAGCCTGAGCGCGCGACGTCGGGTAATGGGGGAAGCAAGCTGTCTGGAAAGGGGTGCGTACGGCGAGCATCGCGGTCAGCCAGGATGCTAGCGACGACCTCTAAAGCGATCCACTGCCGTAGCTCCTTTGGTAGCCGCAGAAGAGACATAGTAGTTGAAGTTCGAAACGCGTCAGCTCATCGAGAAGTCTTCGTGACAATCGATTCCGCCTTCCTCGGCAATCGCCGGTCAGTGCCGAACCCTCACTTGCCCGGTGCACTCCTAATCAGTGAGAGCGAGATGCGATTACGTACATTCACCTGAGATCATAGATGACGACATTCCACACGTACGCCAGCCGATTCGGGCACACAGCGCGTCGGCTATCCTCGTGGCTACCGCGCCGCGCGAGTTTCCAACTGAACTGTCTGATGTCGCTCGGACATCGCTTCCCTACTAAGGTTCGGGAGCTTTCCTGTAGCGACACTCAAAATCCGGTCTTGCGGTCCTGAGGGAGGAACGGCGAATGATATTCTTCCAGTCTTCCACCCATTTGTGTATGCACTGGCGAGGGAAGGAGAGACAACGGGACAAAGAATATCACAGGCCATGGACTGATGTATGAAGTGGCGAAGTTGAGCTGGTGTGGTTGGGCTTGTGAAGATTGTGAAAAAGTAATCGCGCAGCAAAAAAGTTATCCCTATGAACTGTATAGTCAAGACCATAGACATTCGTGTCACACGGCATACTGTACAATGTACAGAAGAGAGAGGATCCGGAGGGGAGGATAGCTAGAGGAGAGGAGGGAGGGACGGCCTGTAGAGGTGGCGAGCGGGAAGGGGTGGGCAGCGAGGGCTTTTGCAACTTCAAGGACGACGGCGATACGAGCTTATCAACGGTTAGTACGTGTAAGATTCTAAAGAAGAAGAGAAGACATACCTGGAAGACGTCCGCCACTGCGTCGAGATGAACCCATTCCTCAGAGATCAGCCTGGCCCGCCTCCATTTCCCCGGCTCCTGTTGTTCCATCTACTCCTCCATCAATGTCTAGGAAGAGTTTCGGCTACAGCACTGAAGAACTTATGCTAGCAGGGCGGCGATGAAGCTTCCATAGGTACGGTGGTGGTGGTGAGGGTCGCGAGCAAGTCGCCTCCCTCGCGGGGAGCGAGACGCGTTAGCACGTTGTTCGATCTCGGCCTCACCGATGCACGTGCCCACTTACGTGCAGCTTCTGACGAATGCACGTAATATCACGAGAACGGGCGAAGGTTCCATGGCCATGGTTGCTCCCGACCACAATATTCCTTCGCTCTTTCGTACGTCCGGTCAAGCTACTGGCTCTGGTTCTAGGACCCACATACTCACAGATGGCATAGTCAATATAATGCCAGGCCTGCTTCATATACCCGAGGAGCTCCTCCGTTTGATTGCGTTTAAATCACTGGAGGTGGATCGTGTCACGGGCAAACCCGACGCGCGCTTTTCATGGTTGGGTTTAACGCAAGTTTGTCAGCGTACTCGCAACGTGCTGCTTGCAGACGCCGTTTTCTGGGCACATAGCGTCTGTCTTACGCCTAACGTCGAGATGTTACCGACACTCCTTGCTCGCACTCATGGGGTACCTCTGGATGTCGATTTGGATCTCATCAAACTTCACCCATTACTCGAAGGACATTCTCAAACTTCCAAACGTCTACAAATCTTTCAACGGCTCAGTTCGCCGGAAGTCGTTAATCGTGCGCATAGGATCCGTTGCCTACGATGGATCGGAATGGTCGGCGACATGGACCCCAACTTTTGGCGCGTGAGATTATCGGGAAAAGAATTTCGGCATCTCCGCATGCTGTCCATCCATGTGCCGTCAAATTCCGAACCTTTGCAACCGTTCGTTGCACCTTCGCTACAACTGCTGTCCATTCACGGCCCTTGGTCAGAAGATCAGCATGTCATTAGTGTCGATGTCCTTCTATCCATCTGGGACAAAGCCCCGCAGCTCCAGACACTAGAGTTGAAATACGCACTGACTCAAAGTGCCACCCAACCGCAGGGAGCTCATGTCGCTCGTGGTCTTCGCGTGCTGCGCTTCAGTTCTCTTCACGAAAGTGCATGGCTTGCACTTGCTCCACACATCACCGTACCCAGTTCGGCAGAACTGCGCGTTAACATCGACTTCCCGATGACTCTGGACTCCACTTTTTACGCCTTTCGGACGGTGGCGCTCATTGAGCCGGGCGCGGTCTACGAAGTTCACTTGGAAAGTCTCCCTCGGGGAGCGGCGACTTCTCCGGCATTCAAGTACTCCGTTTATATTGCGGCCTGGGGCCGGGGGACCTCACTACAAGTCTCCAGACGTCGGGATCCAACACCATTGTGGACTTGGGAGTACCTGTGCTCTCTACTATCCGGTTCAACGCGGAGGTTGATTTTGGGGGTGTCTCCGCACGAGCGCCCATTCTTCGGACCCACCAGGCGCCAGGGTCCGCCGTTATTCGATCTTACAGGCTTTTTGGGGGGGATGCGTGGGATTGAGATGCTTACCATCAATGCCAAAGATATCATGGCCGGGGCGCTGGATCTCTTACCTCGCGGTCACTTGCCGAGGGAGCTGGTGGTTCAAGGGGGCCCCGGAAGGGCATGTCTGGATGTCATCAAAGCCTGGTTGACACGGAGAGAGTCCGAGGATGGTGCACCGAGCCCTCGTCCTACTCTGATTCTTTGCCATGGTGTGATTGAGAAACCTCACCGCAGAGACACGCTCGCATTATCTTCAGTCTGCTCCGAGATTCGTGATGAAAGAGTATTGCGTCTCGTAGAGATTGTAGACTAATGAAGCCACACATATACAAAAGGCACTACAGTTGACCTGATCTACAGAATGGATCTAGTTTGTGCTATTGAATAAGCCGTGGGCTGGCTTAGCTCAGAAGCGAGAAGTAACGGGGCCGACCCCGCTCCGGATTTGGAGGGTTTATGCTCCCGGATACTCAGTGGTTTCCGTGGACAACATCTACTCGATGAGCTCAAAAGTGTATGCACTTGATTACATCACGGAAGTAAGATGGTCGAGCTGACTATGATTGGATTACGCATCGGCTGTGTTTCACTCTGATATGATTTCGCTCAACTTCCGGAAGACTCAAATTTCCCAAGTCAATCCCAGGACTCGGAATATCAGTCCCAAATCTCAGTTATTCACTCGGAAGAATGATTGAGCTGGGACCCAGACCGGTCCGGCAAAAGCCTAATCCGGAGGCGATGCCAGAAGCGCCTCGTGGCTCACACGTACTTTCGCCTCGTACCACCATCCTCGCCACGTAGCGAATTCACAAACTCAATAGCTTCATTTCCCATTCTCCGTCGGAGAACTTCTGCTTACTTGGATATGGCGTTCACGAAGAAGGTCTCTATCAAAGAGCGCCCCCTCACCTTGGAGTTTGTATGCGACCACGACTACAAATCAGCATATCTCAAGAAGGTTCACTACCTGCTCCGAACGACAGATGGTCGCGTCATCGCACAAGCCTTCGGGGAGATTATCTTACGCAACCAACTGGTCGCAGATCGTCGCTGGGAGGCCGACATGGAGGTCGGCGAATTGCGCCCTGCGATCTGCCAGCTTTTCAACTCCCGCGCCCGCCTCCCTGTGGAACATATCTCGAACCCTCACCTTAGGGGTACGGGAGTTTGGGGGTCCGAACTCAACAGGGGATCCATACTGACGGTGGACTACATCGCAGTCGAGAAAGAATGGCTGCCTCAGACCGTTGTTACCCCGTTTGTCAAGCTCATTCTTTCCCCGAAGATGACTACTATGGAGATCGATGCTCCGGACATCTTTCCCTGGCTGCTCGAGAGCTGCACCTTTGCTATCGCTGCACCTTCTATGTGTTTTCACTCAGGTGGCCCAGACGGTGTCGAGGGCACCAAGTTACTCCAGGACGCGGGGTTCAGGCGAATTGGGTGTTCGAACTTATTGGCCATGGCCTTGCGGGATTCTTCGCATCCATCTCGATCGCTGCCTGCAAGCGAAGACGCCGACGAGATTGACACGTCCACCATGGCCGCATCGCTGCCATTTTGTGAACTCCCTTCTGCATTGCGCGATCTAATCCGGCCGAGTTGGGGTGAGGATCAGACGCGGTCTCCTCTCTGTACCTTGATTGTCGATCGGGAGTACTCGGATGAAGACATCGTCATAGTCATCGCCGACCTTGCCGCCAATCAGCAACAAGCACACTTCGTTATGCCCGATTCCGTTAGGCGTAACGCAACTCCGCTCCATCTCGCTGCCATACAGTTCAGGGTTGCGGTGATAGAGAAGCTTCTTGCTTCGGGTGCACGTGAAAGCTTGTCAGCTATCACTGTGGACGGGCTGACACCGTTGGATTGTCTTCATCGTGAAATGCGCGCTACGCGGGACTTGGCTTGGAAACACTCGGTCGCTTGGCCAGGACATTCTCCCGAAGCCTTGCAATCCCAACATATCTTGCTCAAGGCCATGGAGCGGCCAATTCCTGTAGGGGATTCTGCGCGGTGGGGTTGCACTTGCGGTCAGTGCACGGGCGGCTGGCTTTCGCCAGCTATGCTCTATCAGATACAAGGTACGCATCCGATCAACGTTCATGGCACATTTCAACTGATGTTCATGTGACAGTGCAAGCAGAGCATGGAGCGAGTGTCTCTTACAAAGAGCCAATCCAGCTTACAGTGGGTTTCCGTGACCTTCCTCGCCCAATCCAATTCTACACGCTCGAAATGCTTGAGTGGTTCGAATTCATCGAGTACATCCCGATGCCCGTCCGCGAGGCAGGCGTCAACGCCATGTTTCTAAAGGGGTATTCGGCCATCTTCGCAGCCATAGCATCCCTTGTCAAGCAGCATGCGATTCCGACAGTGGAGGCCGTATTAGAAGCAGTGTTGGGGAAGGACGGCTTGAAGGTTGAAGAATTGCGCTTCTTTCTCGAGAACGGCGGAAAGGTTGAATATGTCTTGAACGCGACTTTTGATCTTGCCTTTCTCAATGTAAGGCGCCACAACCGCCTCAAACGCAGTATTACTTACCGTTAACTTCCAGGGACCTACAGGTCCATACGCTTGTGACATGCACAGGTCACTGAATCTCCCTGCCGCCTGCGAGAACGACGATGATTACCTTCTCCTACGGGCCAGGTGTGGGGTGCCCGCGGATGTGAATGGAGCATTCACCAAAACCCCGTTTGAAGAGGCTTTGCATCGTATGTATTTCAGTACATAGGGTAATTGAGAAGGTGTGGATTGATGCAGAAGACATCAAGTGCTTTTTGTTCATCGTCTTCTTACTCCCACATGCTGCTGCTCGCCTCCACGTTGATTACTACACTCTTTCTTGCTAGGCTTATATTTACTGCTGTACTTCGTACGGAAATAACTGCCAGTCTATAACAGATGGTACAAGGCTTCAAGCTGACCCGCCATACTTCTGGGAGCTGATATCCCCATATATCGGAAGTGAACGAACCTGGAAGTTTAATCGTACCCCGAGCCATGATACATTGATCGCAGAAGTCCCATATGGGCGAATATTCATCATCTTCTCGCGGCAGAAATAATGTTTCCATCCCGAAGTGCATCTGGGATGGCAGTAGAGACATTCCACACACGGTAATTTGGCCGTTCGCTCACTCAGTCGTGGTGCGGGTTGGAGCGTCGCCACAACAGTATAAGCCGCTCAAGCTTGCGTGAGCAGCCATTTCCGAAGCGACCGCAAACAGTGGTGGAGCATCCGCAGCCGCTCTTCGTTCGGTCGACATGAGCTCAACACCGTGTGCGGAATAAATTACCTAGGTGACTAGGTTTCCTGCCCTCAAAACCTGTGCAGGCTCTGGCCAAGCGTCGGGGTTTGCCGCGCCGTGGCACGGCATGATGTAACGATTGATCCAGTCAATACCCTGCGCTCCCGACAAACTCTCGACTCAATCCTTTGTCCAAAATGTGAATGTAGTAGGCAACTCAGGCAACTGGACGAATTCATTGAACAAGCTAGGTTAGTACCGCCAACGCAGTCCAGCGCTCTAGTTCGGAGCGAGTGCGGAGTGCCAAGCAATTGGTGCGTCGCGGAAGAGAAAGCGCATCTGGCACACGCGCCAAGTATCGGATCATACCGGAGATGCCGAGATCATGAGGCAGATTTGGTCGCATGTCCGCGAGGCAGACATACATCTATTTCCGGATTATCATCATAAAGTATCAGTGTTCTATCCCATCCCCAACCTGTAGCTGGAAAGATGGAGGCTAGCCATCGTACACCCGATGTACACTCTGGAGACGTCCAATTGCACCCTGTATTGGTCAGTTATTCCTTGGCAAAGGAAGAGAATTGTAACTGACGCTGTCGCACTCAGGCATGCCATAGCAGCAGTATTCGGAGCATTCCAACTGAGGTTCTGATGCACATATTCATTCAAGCTTATCGAAACCACGAAGGCAACCGTCATCGCGCTACCCTGGCGACGCTCACCGTGCGGAAAGTATGCAAATTCTTTCGCGCGGCTGCCGATGCGACACCGGAGCTTTGGTCCTACATGGCCAGCCACTACGATCTGGCATTCGTGAAAACTGCACTCGATCTTTCGCGATGCCACTCTCTCACGGTGGAGTTTAGCGCTCGAGATGTCTCTTTCCGGCAGTTTTCGGAGTGTATCCTGCCGCACTTGCCCCGGTGCCGATATCTTACATTCGATGGATATCTATTTTGCCGTGACTCTGGCAAGATCTGGCCGGATTTGTTTCGATTTTCGGAGCCAAGTGTCACAAGGAGTCTGCCAAAGCTCGCGGGAATAATCCTCAAGTCCAGCGAACTCACTTGCACGTCCTCGGTCCTCCAAACCATTGGCCTGACAGAGCTTAGGCTAGACGAATGCTTCATAGAGTGCGATTTCTTGTCGCTCTTGCAGGCCTTTGGACAATTGCCTGCTTTGACCACATTGTGGCTCAGAGTTCGCCCCGTCAATCGGCTCCGGCTTCCTCGGAACTGGGATGTCTCTCATGTACACACGCCCGTGCCACTCGTCTCTTTACAGAAGCTGTCTCTCTTGGCCTCATTCAGGCATATAATATATGCCACCACCCATCTGGACATACAAGACACCTGCAATGTCAGTCTCACCGCCGAGCCCTGGGACATTCATCGCAACTCGGCGCCGATCATTTGCCAATGGCTGGCAGCTGCGTTTTCTACGCGCTTGCGACGCATGTTTCCGGACAACAATCCGGAGTTGGGTCCCAAGGAGCTACGCATTGCGTTCGATGACAAGCGCCAACCTGTTGACATGTCCATGGAGCTTTCCCAATCAACACGCGATCAACCAGAGAGGAAGAGGTGTTTTTACTTGAACCTCATGACCGGATATCAGGCTGAGGGCCCCGACAAGCTCCTAAGAGCCTTCCAAACCATCATCGCCTGGGACGCACTTCGTCACGTCAAAGCTTTCCGAGGCGATAACTTCCCGTATCCGAAACGCTGGCGCCTCTGGGAGTGTGCGTTGAATACATTGCGCTCTGTGACGAGTGTACGAGTGGAAGGCGCTGTCCGGGAGTTTCGCAAACTCGTGGCCACAATTCCCAGAGCTGCTTTCGCACCTACCCTGTGCCAGGTCATTCTACACGGTGTAGAAATTGACAATGAAGATTGGCATAGTGCGATCTGTGGTCATGTTATGCAAGGCGTGGGTGGTTACTCCTCGGGAGATGATATTGTTGCTAACCGCGGTTTAGTAACGAGATTAAAATATATCAGCTCCCGGAAGCATGGATGTGGCTTCCGATCGCTGGTTGCACATTCGGCGACGGATAAAAATAGATGATTTCGGAATGTAATTGATATCTCGGGAATGATGCGGGTTGGGATGATCCTGAATTGATATGTCCCAGCCGCCACCCCGTTCCGCGTTCCAAAAGTCGTCCCGGATGTCCCAGATGTCCCAGATGCCCCAGGCGGGTCGAGACAGTATCCCTCGCCGCCACCCCCTCCTCCACCGCCCGCCGCTCTTGAACACGACGCGCCTTCTGTTCGCGAAGTTGCTCCACGCGGGCCGTGCTAAAGGTGTCTGACATCTGTGTAGAATAGAGTGACTCGTGCTGATGCTGTGCGAGTACAGAAGAGCTGTAGCGTGAGGAGGATGCCGCGTTGTTGATGGGCTGGGCGATGGTGTCGCTCTCCATAGCGGTATTGTGATCCCAGTGAACATCATCGTCGGTGGTAGTACGAGATGCAGCAAACGGGCCAGGAGCAATAGTAGTCGGTGCGGGCTGTGGCACGTAGGAGGGTGGGACCTTATGCTCTGCACAACCGCCTCTGTCGATGCAGCAGGGCTTGCAGCACTGTAGAAGGCGTCAGGTGTGCATTTGAGGAGGAGAAGGTACTGAAGAACATACCTTGTTGTCGCACTTCTTGCTGACGCTAATACAATGGCAGGGAGGGTTGCTACAAGCCATAGTGGTCTTGGTGATGTCGGTCAGGGTTAGGCGAGTGTAGAGCTTCTTCTTGCGGGGATTGGCCTTGTACGAACGAGTAGTTCGTTTGACAGACGGCTTGCGTGCACCAGGAGGTGGGTACTTCGAGCGCAAGAACCAGCAGGAGGGGCACCAAAAGTTCACCACGGCGTTGGCGTGGTGTTCAGTATTGCGACACTATAGATGACGATGTACATGAGCATATCTGAATAAGTAACATGCACTACAACGACGTACACAGAAGTAAGGACAGTAGGGGTGTTCAGTGTTGGGACCTGCGAAGACAATATAGACGTCGTCACCACAGCTGTGATAACTCTTGAAGCCTGGATAGTAGCTACCAGAGGATATGTAAGGCTCAGTTGATGTAGGCGTAGGAGGAGGAGGAGTCAAAGAAGGGGAACGAACATCGGGTAGAGGACTCGGTGTCCCAATCAGGCATGGAAGCACTAGACACGGAAGGAGGAAGAAGGAAGGAATGGAGGAAGCGCGAACGGTGGAGATGAGAGGGATGCGCGTAGGGCAGACAGTCGAGTGCCTTTGTCATATATAGCCTCACAGGCACTCCTTAAGTAGGAGACCAACGACCCTCAAACCCCGGGCGCGCTGCCATGGCTGGCATCGCAATTATGTATGTACAGCGAGCGCACAAAATCGGCACTAATGTACAGCGAAGCTCGAAGCAGAATGAGCGAAGAGGGCGCGGCGAACATGGGGCCAAGCCTTGCACGACGAGGTACATATATTGACAGCAGGCACTCATGCACGTCGCGGAAAGGTTAACACCAATACCCCTAAGCACCCGTAACAGGGGAGATGGACGCGTCGCTACCGTACACACGTGAGCGCGTTGTGCATGGGACAAAATGCGAGCCTTCCGAACTCGGGCGAGCTCAGGAGTGGGACGAAGTTTGGGACGTGAGACGCGGGATGGGAGGGATGTCTGGGACAAGTCGTTCTGAGTCCTTACAGGGATGATTGCAACTGGGGATGTAGCAGATTTGTTATTTACAGCGAATATTGACCCACTCTAAAGGCACGCCTTTGATATACGTACTCACCAAGCTGTTTGGACCTTGGTATAGCTTCCAGTCTGGGACGTCCATTGCCTGACCGTGCCTCGGGAGGGAGCTGGTTCGGGATAACCCGGCTTTGTCTCACGTGGGTTGACTCCCGGAAGACGTAGATTTCCTGTCCAGCTTCAACATCCGCGAGCTGGGAAGAGTCGGCAGTATGGAGGTAATAGACCATATAGAGAAATGGGTGTGTCTACTTTATCTCGGCCCTTTGCAATATGCCTATGGCTGATACCCACAGATACTT
Organism: Peniophora sp. CBMAI 1063; assembly: GCA_900536885.1. NCBI lineage: Eukaryota > Fungi > Basidiomycota > Agaricomycetes > Russulales > Peniophoraceae > Peniophora > Peniophora sp. CBMAI 1063. The sequence continues at coordinate 11,069 of UWZB01000293.1, read as the reverse complement.
AAACCTGCTTATCCCTCTCCGCCGCGCCCGTGCCCCACCATTTTAACCTCAATTCTGTGGGCCTCTTCTGCTCGTCGCATCTCTTCTCGTCCCTGTTGAACACTTCTGATCTTCAACCCCGAGTTATCTTGCATTTGTGCACCGGCATCTACCTCTGTCGGACCCCTATCAGAGTGGAGCTTTAATCTCGTACAACCTCATAAAGACGTCTCACCACACCTCCAGAGTCCACCTTACACACTCTCTTCTCAGCCTCTTCTATTCACATTTCAATGGTCTTCACCTCTCCCTCATGTTTGCTTTGTTCATCCCTCTTTCGCCCATCTGCCGTCGCAATGTTGCTGCAAACCGCTTGGGCGAAAATCTTCAAAGCCGCTGTCTGGGCGAAGAAGGATGTGGGCATGCTCGAAGGCATGCCAATGTCAATGAAGCATTGCACAATCCTGGCGAGGCCTGAAGGCAGCTGGCACCTCATCTGTTCAATAGCGCGAGGTATAGAACCAACGGGGTGTTGGCAGAGTGTGAGGCCAATCAAGCACTTTGTGGCGAGAGAAGAGTTCTGCGAGTGCGTGGAGGACTATCTCACAGCTGCGAAACCTCCCTCTCAACCAGAGACCACTGTTCGGTGGAGGTGACAGCCTCCCCAATTATAGAAGTACTCATTCCGCCCAGACGATCACTTAGCGCAGCCACCCAGAAGAGCAAGTCTATCAATGACGTCGATAGCAACGACAATCAAGACTTGAACTCAGACAGACATCGGTGACAAGTTTTAACCTGCTATTACAGCTAGCTCCCTTGTAGCGAACGTGGTCATAAAGACTGAGTTGCTATCGTTCAAGTGAAAGCAAAGTCAAGGCTACTCTTCAATTTTGTACACTTTACAGCAGCAACTCGGAGGGCGAGGATCACTTCGACTGCGACTGTCACTCCCATTGCCACCTCCGTTGCCAATGCAATTGTCACAACAACCTCGGCTCGGACTAAGAGTGCACTTTTGCGCTCGTGAGCTGTACGCTTGATCTTGACTGTCCCGGGCGACGTGCATCCTTTGTTACCCTGGCTGAGAAGAAAGCTGCGCTCGACAAGGCAAGGAAAATGCACTCTGCGGCTGAAGATGTAGAGGGCATCGTCAGCAAAGATGGGGCGCGCTTGGGCACTCATAGAGCTATACGTACTCATGACCCGGTGTGCAGTCGAATACGAAGAGGTTGGGACAATGTTTATATCCTGCGTGCTCGTTGAAGTAGGCTGAGTGCGGACCACAAGCCGCGAGCCGACCTCCCCATCGGTACCGTGGCCGAGGGTTTTCAACATTTGGCTACCGATTGGTGAGTGTGGGTACTCACAGAGCTGTCAGGATCTCGGGATTCTTACCAGTCCGAGACGTGAATTGCATTACGACATCTAGACTCCTTCCCACTGCCCTCAAGTGATTTTCTAACTCGCTCTTGTTTGCGAGTCGAGATCAACGAATGGTCGACGGGAATAATTCTGCACCGCATTCCGGGAGTGAGATGGTTCGGGAAGCCTGTAATTGGAGCGGCACCGCCTTTGCTTCACGTGGGCCGACTCCCAGAAGGTGCAGAGTTCCGCCGATCATGCAAGCGGTAGCCCCGAGCATTCTTTGACTCAGCATTTAGATTGGTTGTAAGTTTGGAATGCTGAGCCTATGAGTGGGTCTTGGAAGTGCATGTCTTCTACAGGATGCAGACAACCGTATCTTCTTGTAACGAAGCTGTTGCTCCCCAAAGCACAGTTACCCCATACCACATCACTCCCGGGATATAACTGAGTGCTTTGCATTTCGAACTCATATATCTCTATCCTGTCGTTGAATGTGCAACCAGGGATTGAAAGTTCACAGGCTCGCAGTTTGGAGCCTCATCGAGTTTTCATGAGCATCTCGCTGGTCAGAATGACATCGAGCGGAGAGAAGGAATAGAGACGTCTATCACCGCAGAGTCAGGAACTAGAAACCACTCATCCGTCCCTGAAGATGGCGGTAGTCACATGTTCTAGCCAGACTGTACCAGGCCAAATAATTCGACCGGTACCGTGTAATACAATCACTATTTTGGCCTGTGTGAATGGGGATGTTAGCGAACACCCGAACCTATTTGACCGAATTTCTGGTTCAGTTTTGTGAATGGGTCCAGACAGCTATCAAGCAGGTTGCTATGCACTCCTTGAGCTTAGAGCAAGATCTAAAAGTCATGATAACTGCAAGAAGCCTGTCAGAAGGCAATTTGCCAGAGGAGGGGGCAGGCCTGGTTGATATTCGACAGCTTACGGAATCCTGATCACATCCCATGGGTGGGCCCCCATCCCTATGGGGTCCCCGGTAGACACCCGGTGTCGAAATGATTATGTAAGTTAGGCTGAATATTTCGGTACATGGTGGAAAGAATTCCAGGGAGTAGATATGGTAGTTTAATCCACCCCGAGGTATCTGGAAGCAGGCTAGATACAATGAGCTTACATAATGATGATCAGTGTGTGTTGGAGAGAGTTGGTCCGTGGCAGAGTCAGCACTAGGTATGATGTTGGTCAGTGGCAAAATCAGTGCAGGACTGCTGCAGTGTGTGGACTCTTCCGCTAACCCGACCTGGCCCTGACGGTGCAAGACTGCATACTTATTTGCCTTGCGTAAGGCGATGCGAAGCGCTGCCGGCCGCGCCATCATAGATCTCAAACGCCGAGGGTCGTTACTGTCAGCACTAGTTCCCACGACAGCAATCCAGCGCTGTTGACACGCAGTTGCGCATTCGGCCATAGTTGGATTCTCCTCCGGTATGGGAGGCGCGGCTCTCAGCGCTTACGGGCAGAGAACGAGAAGCGGCCGGAGGGTCGGATGAGTCAAGTGCAATATCTCGTATCAATGTTTCGGGAAACACTCGACTCCCTTGTGCTGTTTGAAGCCGAGCTAGCATATCATAGAAATCCAACCTCAGCGCTTCAGCGAAGACCTACCATGCCCCTTTGACTGGCTTCAAGCTTGACTTTCCGTCGCATCGTGGACGCAAATACAGCGCTATGCCCATCATGCCATCTCCGCACTTTCTCTCTCCGGTCCCGATTCACTAAGCAGATCTGATCGACGTGCGCCACGAATTCCCCATGGCTTGGGGTGTATTCTATCAGAATACATAATTGAGTCCGGCGCGACAGTGTTCTCACAACTTTAGGCTTCAGATCCCGTAGAACGTCGAATATAAGGCATGCTACCCCGTATCTCGCGGAAGACGAACTGTTCCTTCAGCTTCATGACGGAGAGTCTACTGAATGCTCCTGCTGACCTATCTCGCGTCCTGCAAGGAATCAGCCTTCTTGGTCAAGAACCTGAGGTTCTCAATGCCGACAGTGTACGAGAAGATCACCATCGAGCGTTCATCGTGAGTGTAGCTTCCACAACAGGTGTGCGGGTTGATATAGTATGAACTGACACCTCTATAGGCATCTGAGTTCATATATGCCTGCGCGGACGATGACTCCAACAACTGGAGCAACTACTTCTTGTCCAGCGCGGCCGAGCAGAGTTCCCTCGTGTCGGATGTCTCGAACGCCCCGCGCATGTCCATCTCGGAGGATGATGCAGGCAACGAACTCCTTCTGGACACAATCCACGGCGTCTTTCCAGTCTCATATGACCTCTGCGCGCGCCCTTCAAATCAGCTTTCCACCGGCGTAGATGTGTGGCATTGCCCCGTTGAACATTGCCGCGAGATCATTCGCCCGTTCAACCTCAACCAACAGCAGTATGATGTTGTTCTGACTTTATCGGACAGCTTCGACACCATGCTCGCTCGAGGAAACGACAACAGGGTCCGTCTACGTCGTCAAGACCCGTTCAAGTTCCTACGCTATGTCGATGCCATAGCTTGGGAACACATTGCGTGGCATCTCCACCGCATACACATATCATTCTATTATCCGCATCCCCATCTACCATACAAAGTGAGACAGAACAGAACGAACATAGGCGCTCTTTGCTGACCACCGTGCACATAGGAACGCCCAGGTTGGTGGTGGAATGAGGCTCTCTTGGTGCGAGATCAGCCCCTGCTGCAGCAAGTTCGGGACCACGAGAACACAAGCCGCCAGAATAGACGTCACTGGCTAGCTATGGAGGCGGTCAATTCCGCTCGACGCAGGATTCAACGCGGACGGGCTCGTCTCACTCGCTGGCGTTACAACGCTCTACAAGCTCGCAGAGACCTTATCTCAGACATGTTCCGCCTCAATCGTGGCATAGTTGAAGTCGGCCGTTCATTATTACACTTGGTGCGCCAGCAAGAAGCCGACCCTCGCACGCAGTTATACTCCGAAGAGATTGCTTACTATCGTGATGTCGAACTGGAGTGGGGACCCCAGCAGTTTCTCTAGAAGTCAAGTGTAGTAGCCCGTTGGGATGGCATTGGCCTCTTTCACACGATACGGTCATGGGTTGCGACTTACGGATTGGACCTCAAGTACTTCTTACGTTGCAACAGTAGCTTACTCGTTTATTCGTCATAAAGCAATGCGACATGGCAGCTCAACCTCAAATGTGTGTCGGAAAGCTATCAGATCTTTACGCCACTTCAATATACTATCATAGCACACAATGGCGTTGAACCCCGGCAGCCCCGCTTTCCCGGGGATTCCTGTGCTCCTTTCTGTCCCGTTCATCGTTCCGGCGCTATCTAGAATGGGATGTAGCAGGTTATTGAACGATGTTCATTGAGGAATTTGGAGAGTGGAGAGGCGTCGATGCGGCGACCATGGGCGTCGTAGAGGTGTGAAGCAGGACGAGAGCGAGCTTGGGAAGGCGGATCAGCATGGCTTGGCTACGGTGCGCGCTCTGGTAGACGCTATGGAGGAAAAGCGATCCGTACCTTCGAAGTAGCCGTACTTATGCACGATCTCATTGTTATGGCAACCGCTTCGCCTGGCGTCTTATACTACGAAGATGAGCACTACTGCAGGCTGCCAGGTCGCCGACTGTAGAAGTTACAGAGTTAGTATGTGAGATGCGGCCATCACGAACGCAGACGCACTTGAGATGCATTGTGATTGTCGGGGAAGAAGGGTATTTTCTTGCGACAGTGGGAGATGATCTGACAGGACGTCCTGGCGGCATTCGTACATATGGCGAGCGAAGGGAGCGTCGTCTGTGGAGGTTTCGTCGGCGCAGGTATACAGGCCCTTTGTATGATGATTGGCAGCTAGACATGGAACCTTCAGCATTACAACGCTCGTGAGACGGGGCTCGAGATCATGCCTGGTAGAATTGGTTATGCGATATGCTGGACTGAAAGAGGAAGATGGGATGGATCGTGGGACGCTGGTCCCACCTCACTGATACGGCGAAAGGTCATCAGCCTGTGATCAACACGACAATGGGGGTAGGCTCACGGTGATCTGGCAAATGCGACACCCATTCGTTCAGCGCCGAATCAGAGCTGTGACTATTTTCTGCAAGGTTCAGGTCAGCAAAGGTCGCACAAACCCAAACCATGGCCAGAAGTGACGAACCTACTCCCAGCCCTCCAGCCTTACCTACTGCGTAACGGGCGCGAGCGGCGCGCGAGGGTGGCTAAGGGCGAGACGGAGGCGAGATGACGAACACTGCGCGCCGCCCTCAACGCGTCGGCTCGCTCTCTCGCTCTACCAAGCGCCTCCGCTCGGCTGGACCCTTGCTCCGGTCTCGCACGCTCGCCCGAACCGGCAGACATTCCAAGCGCCTCGAGCAGTATATTTTCCCGAGGATTCGCCGATAACTATTTTCCACTCAGAGAAGAGCACACGAAAGTAAGCTATCCAGGACGTACGATAGTCCGTGTCGCAACGCCGGAGATCTCGATGAACTCGATTACAATCAGGAAGCTGACTCGGGAGGGTTTCCCGTGCGGCTGCTCGAATCCCTGCGTTGGATCGGGCTGCTCCCAGTACTCATCGTCGACCTCGAGAGGCAGCTTAAGGTCTATTCTGTAACAAGAAGTCAGCGAAAGCAGCAACTAACATCATTGCGTACTTACTCTTCGTCCTGGACGCAACAGGAGCGGCCCAGGTGGGCGCTTACTTGGCGATCCAGTATCACTAGAATCCTGACGCAACCCGGTGAGAGACGTGAAGAGGTACAACAACAGCCCACGCATACCAAAATGCTCCCTTCCACCGCTCGTCCTCAACTATTGGCACCTTTTGGTAGGCTTTCTTCCGATGCGCGCCAATATCCATAGCAAAGCGAAGGGCCGTTCCACGTCTGCAACGACGCATCAAGTCAGATGGCTGCGCAACGAGAAGCATGGTGCAGCTGGCATGAACGTACGCGGTCCACGCGGTCTAAGGTGAAGAGGATCCGTCGAGGTACATAGTCATGAGCGTATACAGCTGCACATTATGCAGAGACGGAGCGGGCTTCAATGGCGTGTAGTAGCCATAGTGAGGATACCACGTGTAGTCCCCAGAGTACTATGAGCCCAAGCCGCTAGGGGGAGCTCTTGGATCGACGCTGTTACGAGACAAGAGGGCGCAGATGAGAAGGATGATCGCTGCGCATGTTGGCTCGCGGAAGTGAAGACTCATGTTCATGTCGTGCCGGAAGGTTGGCTGATGAAACAGAGGTATGCTGGGCTCGTGATTGATGAAGTACTCGTTTACTAGAGTCTGAACTAAAGGTGTCGCATTGGTATCATCAGACAGAGAGAAAGGAACTATGTGCTCTCTCACCCATGTCACCGGGCGGCAGGTCGAAGATGCGCGCATCATAGCTTGACTTGAGCCAGAGGAACTGAACGTTGGCCGAATCAGCGATCGAATACGCGGCTATACTGACTATCCGGACAGACCTGCTTGGTTTCCCAAAGGTCTTTGCGCCTAGAAGGTATTCAGCGGTCGTGTCCAATCGTCTACGCGTTCGGGTTCTGCTTGAGCTCACCCGTTCATAAAGCACAGAAACTATAAGGAATGGTGGTCAGTATCCAACATGACACTTCAGTATACACCACATACGCACTTTTCAACCGTCTTGGGCGCAGTGGATGTGGGTGATGTGATCGCGTATCTTGCCTTGTGTCTCGCAGAGCGCGACGTGGAGGCGCGCGCGAACCGGCGCGTTCGGAGTAGTGGCGCGTTGCGCCCGACGCGCCGATTCACCGGCACCGCTCGCGCGATTCCCCTTCTCCTCTACCATCGCCACCATCGTCACCACCTCTCTCACCTCATATTCGCCTATCGCTACTGCCGCCGCCGCGCCTACCTCTTCAGCACCGCCGCCTCTATCACCGCGCTACCATGCCCGTGCCCGCGCCCGCTGCGCTTCAGAAACGATCATGACCGGTTGCCGTCTAGGTTTCTTGGCGACAGTTGCCACAGACAGCGTAATTTGCGAGAGGAGTATGCGCACAAGACGCGTCTGTGCATACATTTTGACATTGCGGCATCGCGGCGAACGAAGATGGGTGTGCTTACGACTTGAGCGTCGTGGTTGGAGCAGGGGCTGAGTATGAGTTCTTCGAATGTGCCTAGCTGTACAGATGAAATACGAATGATATGTAAATGATATAGTCCTGGAATGCATAACGTATGCCGGAATACGCGGGCGGAGTCCAACCATCTACCGGGCACGGGGGTCGACTACAACTGCAGACTTCCACAGCTCACAGTCTGCGAACCATTGCGGGTCCCTTTCAGCAACAACTATCGCCCGCGCCTCAGGCAGCCCCCCTGCGTGAGGCTTGAATTCGTGTTTTTGCATGATCTTGCCGTGATAGCGACGATACTGTTTCCACGAAACGGCGCCGCGACTACACAGCCATCAGAACAATTGACTTGCGGCAAAATCAAGGAGGTGTACAAGTTACCGAACACTAGAATTGAGTTCAAAGCCCTGCGAGACGACGTTCCCGAAGTTCTTCTGTTTCTTTTGCTGGCCCTCGACGGTCTGCCTCTTGGATGCGGTAGCGGCCGAGACGTTGTTCTTGGTCACAGCACGACGCGGCCGCTTAGCAGGAGGCTCATCTTCAGGAGAGGACGGGTCGTCGTCAGAAGCACCATCCGTTCCGCTTTCAGTAGGGGATATATCCTCGTCAGAAGTGTCATGCATGCCACGATCGGCCGTTGGCGCAGCGGTCATGCTGCTATCCTGGACCCCGCCAGAACGACGTCGCTTAACCGGAAGTTTGGCCATACGATTGCCAGCAATGTCAGTCTCTTTCGCCGCACGCTTGTTCTGAGATCTCGTGCGGGCAACGATCGACGACGCTGAGACTGCATTGACCGATGGGACACGCCTCTTGCCAGTTGAGGGCGGTGGCAGGTCTAGGTGAGACGATTCACCGGCTTGTATAGACTGAGAAGATGACACTTTCGCAGCCATATGTCAGCCGTGTGTGTAAAGCAGAACTTCGCACGGACACTCACCGGCAGTCGCGGGGCCATTCGTACGTTTCTGGGACAACGCACGGGTACTGGCGGCTGGGGAAGATGTTTGCGTTTCTCTAGCAATGTCGGCATCTACGTGTTGTTGCTCCATCCCAGCTGTTTCTCTAGTTTCACCGCCTGAACAAGAGGGTCCACGCTGGGAGAGATCAGCTAACAGAATGTGGTTGCATTGGTAGAAAAGACTCCTACAGTTGGCGAGGTACTTGCACCGAACCCCTCTCCCTCCGCGAAACTGGCCTCGAAGTTCGGCGGGCCTAGGGAGGGTGTTCGTAAACTGGAGACTTCAGGTGCGAACCGGAACGTGAACAGTTCCTCGGCCCGTGACTCGACATTGCTCGATTGCTGAAGCGGAACTACGAAGGGGTATACCTGCAACGGATCTTCGTATGTGTCTCTATCGAAGTTCATGAAGTTGAAACGTTCAACATCGTAGAAGTCGGTCGGATTACGAATAATGTCGGCCCAAGGAAGTTCGAGGGGATGGTGAGCCTCGCGGGAGGAAGCTACGATAGACCTCAGATGGGTATTCAATAAAGATGTCCGATATTACACGCACCCCATACGGCAACCAGATAACGGATGATGAGGGCCTTGAGCTCGTTGGACGGGGTATGCGATAATTTGACGAGCGGGAAGACTGGCATTCCACAGAGATGGTAGGGGATCTCTATCTTCTGAGTGTCCGGGGTGGGGCTTGGAGATGGTGGAGCAGGGCGCGGTGGGACTGCGTCGTGAGTTAGCGCGGGCCGCGCGAGAGCACTAGATGCGCACCGGGAATGTAACTATCGGCATACTTCTTCCATGCGTCCTTGAACGCTTCTAGGATGGACTTCTCTTCCTCTGTAACGCCGAACTGGGGACAGTCATCTACGCATCGCCCCTCGCGACTGTATGTGTGATATGAGCGCAAGTTCCCTCGTCTTTAAGACCGTTCTTGGCGCACATATGAACCTGGGTGGTACCGTCGGCGTCGCGGTAGGCAACCAGGACTGTCGCCATCATGTTCCCAAGCGCCCTATCCCGGCACAACGCATCCAGCAAGGGTACAAAGTTGGTCAAAAGCAACTTGCGACTACTGGAAATGGAGTAAGAGCGATGTG
>UWZB01000292.1:10984-27176 GCA_900536885.1 Peniophora sp. CBMAI 1063 | reverse complement strand
CTACGCCATGCGGTGCACGAAGTGCGTCGCCGCACTCGACGCTCACGAAGTTATTGGCGTGCTATACTCACCTCTTCAGAAGACCCTTCGCTTGATGCCGGCGATAGGTTCATTTGTACCACATGACACTTAGCGCTCTTGCGTGACCTTAAGGTGTTATCTCGTACTCGTTGGTACGCGGAGCGTAAACCGAATCCCAATAACGAAGAATTCCTGCTTTCACGTTTGCGATTGTATTCTGCTGATCGTGGATTGGAGAGGTCAACGAACTGGTCTTGATTCTGGTATATGCGCAGCCATTACAACTACAGGGCATCCGTACGAGAAAGCGTAGGTGAGCGAGTGATTTCCATCGCCCCATTCCAACACCTGGCTACGTCTTCTCCAGGAAATGCCACGCAGGCTCTCCTAGCTTGAGGGCATCTGTGAGCGCTCGCATTCTCTCGCTATTCGGGATCAAGGAGAGACCGCCGGCGTGTATGGTACCGCGGTAGCGGCTGAGGTAGTTGCGCGAGACCCAAATGATGTCCTCATAGACGTCGACGAGGTGAAGCAAGTTGACGGATTTCGCCGCCTCGAAGATGATATCGAGGGCGTCATCCTCGTCACCGTCCTCGGGACCTTCGTGCGCTTCGAAGAGCTTGTCGTAGGTGAACCGCCAGCCATATAGGGCACGCCGACGTATTGGGTGATTACCCGGAATAGGGGGTGGTGGTTCAAGACCGGGTTGTCTGTTAATCGGGTCAGATGAATGTCGGTATCCTGACGAAGGGCTACTCACGAGTCTTCAAGGATTGGGATTCTGTATTCGACTTCGGTCATGGCGAAATCGTCTGAGGAGGCAGGATAGGGTCGGGTGTTGGTGAAGACAGCGCTAGCAGCCGTTTGCACCTATATGACGAACGAACCACCGTCACGTGTTGCCACCGGGACCCGCCCCGCGGTATCTTATTGTGTTCCTTTCCTTCGCGCGGGACGCGGCCGACTTAAGCTTCTGGCCCTGCGGCCGTGCGGCTTGAAGGAACTACACAACCGACATCGCGGCGATCTCGATCAACGGCTAGCTCCTCGACCGCATCTCAAGGTTGCTTTTGTTCGGGATGGCCCGCCTTTCAGAACTTTCTGAGTGCTCATAACAAGTCTAAAGAATTGCCACCTCGCGTCGCCCTGCTGGGAATCTGCTGCGCTACAGCTCTGGATGACCGCGGGCATATCAGTGCCGAGTGCTCTCGGAAGCCCTTCCCTGATACGCTCAGCTTCTTCGATTACCCGGCATCCTCGCACGCACGCTGAGCAAGCACTTGTGAGTGAGTGAATTAAATCAAGCGATCCAACAGAAGCCCAGTCCTGAGGCCTGAGGGTTTTCCTCGTCGCCTTCTCTGACCTCCCCTGCCCGTCCCATGCGATTTCCTGGAATCCCCATATTCCTGTTACCTCGCGGCATACGCTTGAGCGCGAGATTTGCGAATTTTGGACTCGGAAAAGATGTTCGGCGGGCCCATAACCAATGACTGGCGTCGCTCACACGTCGCTTAACGCTCGCGAGACCCACGAGTAGAGGAAATTGCTACTGCGTAGCTTCGCTCTCCGCGGTTAGCGTGGAGTGCGAGTCCGGCAGAAAGATGCCTTGATTCAATCACGACCCGACACCTAGGCGATAGCCTATTGAGGTTCACGCTTTCATGTACCCGCTGTGAAGCAACTCCGGTCACCGGTAGTGCCTATACTAGTGTCTCTTAGATGCAGCAGAAGGCCATATTGTCCTACACGCGGATAGCGAGGACCCTTTGTCTTTGCGTGTTCGCATCGCAATGCCCTCAGGAACCTCATCTGAATCCCTTGGGCTTGCTAATGATCGACAAGTGTCACTAAATGACCAATAAATGACTATACTTAAGACCGCGCTGTGCTCGCGAATGCCCGGCGTCAGCATGGCTCTCGCGTGCGGCGGTGATGGCCGGCGTGGCCCTAACTCCCCGCCCTGTACATTTTTCCAGACCAATACGCCTCTGTAGCGGTTGAAGATAACTAGCTACGCATCGGCAGTCTCAGACCAGAAGGGATGGGTGTTTCCACAATGGTCAAAGTGCTCGTCGCGGAAGTTCAACCCGTAGCAACTCTTCCAGGTTTGCGGATGCAACCGACACGCGTAAGCACGTCCATGCCTCGCCTCGCCTCGCCTCGCCTGGCCCTTGATGAGAGTATGATCACGAGAATGATTGATGGTAGGATCGAAGAACGCCATAGAATGTTCGGCGCCCGCTTGCCGGACGTGCCGAGACGGGCTTTCGTTGAGCCTCCGCAGCTCTTCCTACTTGAGCTTTACCCTTGTGGAGGAATTGGATATTCCTGGCTCCTTTTGACGTCATATTGACTGAGTTCCATCTCTTTGCATACATCACGATGGATAACGGAAAGTGTCTGCGACCGTCGACGCTTCTCTGGTCATCCTGCGAATCAGCCGAAAGGTGCGTCGCGCGAATGGCGCAACACCCGCTCTCAAACGAGCCCGGTGAACGAGACGGTTACCGAATAAGTCTGGAACAGATTTGTATCTCTTCGCCCTTTGTGTGGCAGCGCACATACAATATACCCGTCCTCGGGTTCTGTTTGGATCTCTGTATATGCTTTGAGATCGACGGGGCCTTGAAAGGAGTGTTCACGCTTCTCATGGATTGTGTTTGGGGGCGCTCAGAGAAGGCAGCGGAGCGCGCTTTGGCTTCCTCATCCGTCAAACTTCAGCCTGAGGAGTGGACTGCGTCGCGTTTGTACACTACGCCGGATGCTCCGACCAAGCGCCGGATCGCCAGGTCATCTACGCCCGTACGAGCGCGTTGGTTCGACCACTTGACTCTGTCCCCCTACTCTATGCATGGCGTCCCAAATAGATGTTGCCGGTCTGTCGCCTGAAGAGAGACGACAATTATTGAAAGCTCTGCTTCCGGTCAGTCATAACGGTGGGCAGCGACGCGTTAATAGATCTAACTCTGTAATTCAGCATTTCACTGAGGCCGACTTCCAAGAGGTCAAGGAAACCTTCATGAAGAGGAAGGACTTCCTGTTGTTCATCCTCCATGTTCGTACTGATTGTTGCACGCACTGCGATTCACTCACTTTCTCTGGAAGGCGATCGCTTCATCCGAGGATGGCGAAGTATACGCGGAGATGGTGCGACGTTTTTTGCAGCGTGTCTCTCACGTCTGAACAAGTGATAGGAGAGATTGTTGGAGAACCTACCCTCTCGGTTGAGCCGGCGGCACTTCGACATAATTCTCGACCAGATAGCCGCCGCCTCGTACCAAATAAATAGCAGGAATCTGGAGTTCTTGTGGAGGATAGTGCTCCAGAGGGTCCTCGAGGACATCCTCACCGCGGTCCCCACTCGCCTCTTCTGCGTGCAACAAGAGCACGACCTCTGGTATGCGGCTTATGCGCTAGCCAACCCTACGTCCCCTCTCGATCTGCCCGCTCGCGTCAAGCCAGCGCCGGAATCTGCCGGGAAACCCAGCCGTATTCCCTTGCGTGTGGGCCGTACACCAGCCGCGGCGTCCTCAAGCCAACTGCTCCCGTCTACCGAGGCACAACCGGCGCCTCCTTTCGATGCGGGGCGCGTGCATGACAGCGGCATCACTGAGAAAGTACCGTTTCTCGCTGATGTCAAAGATGACGCCAGAGACAAGACCCTCCATGTCGACCGCCAGTGCCTGCGTGCCTGCCGCCCCGATTGCGTGACGTTGTGTCGCATGTTCCGTCCTGCAGTATGTTGGTAGTTTGAGGGATGTGTTCGTCATTTGCTGATGTTGTACGTAGAGCGCGCCAGCCGCGAGGAGAATCATGTACAAACTGCACGACCACTTCGTGCCTATCATCGGGGAGGTTAAGAAGGCTCCGCCACGAAGCGAGGCCAAGATGGGGCCGAACGACGAGCTCACCGAGCAGGGAAAGCTGGCGACTGAGAAGATGATTGCCAAGGCGAAACAGCAGGGGTCGTTCCAAGCCGCTCTCTACCTGAGGACGGAGGCAGGCAAGCGTCAGGAGAGGGTTCGCGTCTTCGCGGTATGTGGGCATTACGTTACGTATACAGACATACACCGCAACCGCCCGCACAAAGACGTGCCGCTGCAGTTCCTTTGGTCTCTGCTCGTGGATCTGAAGGATGAGGAGGAAGCGGAGTCCGTCACGGAGCTTCGGTCGGGCCGCAAGGTGCGGAAGGACTCGGGGCCACCGGACCGAGCCAAGCTCAAGCGCCTCGCTCACATATTCGTTGAAGAGTGGTCTCCCCTAATGTCTCTATTTGACGCTACGCTCAAGGCTGACACCGCAACGTACCTTAAAGAGTTTCTGCTGGAGAACAACGTCGTGCCCGTTTCGAGTGTGGATCAAGTCGTTCTTTCTTGAAGGCATTTCATTTCTCCTGTTTTGCGTGTACATTTGTCATGTACCTCTTCTATGCTGGATTTTGACGCAATAATGTATCTTCGCTGCATTTTTGCCAGTCTCGGAGTCACGGAGAAGCGGGAGGGTCTTGTTGCCCGAGACCGTCGGCGGTAACTGCCCGCTCAGATGATTTATTCCTCATCACCCCTCAACGCGCTGAGGCGATTTTGAGCAAGAAGCTTGATAGCGTCGGACGTTGTGCGTCCCCATGTTAATTTGGGATGCGGGATTGGGCGGGATTGAAGGGCCCCCGTCCTCGTTCGGCCGATCCGGCGTCTGCGGAGCTCTGCAGGGACCGCGGCGGAACGGCGGCAGGGGTAAAAACTTTGAGCGACAGAGCGATCTACGTGCGGCGCGCATGGCGCCAACGTACCGCTCGCACTACGCAATGCTCTCCTTGTCCTCTCCAAAGGAATACGGCGACGTCTCCTCCGAGCGATGGATCGCACGCAGTGCTAATGTCGGAGTTATTGCCTACGGGGCATGCCGGCTGCGCTCATCGCAGCGCCGCGGCAATGCGCTTCGTTCGGTCGGTCGTGCGGAGAGACGTTACTTCTTGGCACCGGTGACTACTATCGTCTTTGTGGTACCCCGCCGTAACACAAACGTTGAATGCTACTTTGCAGTCATATGAAGAGATCGTGCGGGGCAGCAGCAAGATGCAAATGACTGTCACGATCCACAACCGTGTCACCGTGCATCGCGATCGCAATCGATACCACCGACGCGCCATGCGTGCATCCCAGAGAGCAAAACGGCATATATGGGCTGTCTATCACCGTACAGGGTACATAGTTTACGGAAAGGAGTTGAGAGTCTTCGGCATCGTCCAAGATCGCCCGGAAACCATCTCCTGCGCACCGTATTGAAGGTTTAAGGAGTGGTTGCGAGGAGATATACATATCTTGATAGATGTCATGGGCCGCAGGGCTCGTAGACGAGGCACCGATGGTGAGGGACACATCGTCGAATGTGTGAGAGTTGTTCGTCGTTGTCAAAGACCACACACGCGACAGTGGACGCGGAGGACATGTCTACCTCGGCGGCACCTCCGATCCCGAACTGGATACCGTTCACAGTAATCTCGTGTACACAGGCACAGAGCGAGAATCTGAAGAGCAGTTGGCATGAGCGTGAACTCGATAAGGGATGAGATGGAGGTACTACGAGAACAAAGGAGGCGGGGTCCGCGCCAGTTCACACGTGCTGGGCACGATGACAGGCGACGACCGTCCGGCCCATGCCTTCGTGCGATCATCGTTGAGTCTACCTCCAACACGACCTCATTTGCTATGTTCTCCTGATCATCCCTCAACCCTCATAGAAAACAAGAAACGCACACAGTCTTTTTACTCCCACTTTCCTATCATGGGTCGCGACAGCCCGAACAACTCGTTCATCTGGTGGCAGCCATACCGGCCAGGGCAACTCCCAATCTCGTTGTGGGGCCGCAGTGGCGGCACTCGTCCAGTGGTTGACAAGGCGTTTGTGGCAGTCCTGACCGCCCGAGTGGGTGTCATCGGCGGTGGTCTTGATATCAAGAATGCTTTCCACGATCGCGAGCGAAGATATGGCACCGGGGAGAGAAAAGCTTGAGCAATAACGCGCGTGCGAATGCGCCGAAGACAAAGTGGCCTGTAGGTGCGTAGCGAAGGTATCCGAACCCGAGAAAGAGAGCCAAGAGGATGTTAACGACCGCGCGTGCCGCTTGGAGACTTTTGGAAGAGATGACCTCGTCATTGCGATCGAAGCCACGCTGGACGGCCGGTTGGAACGCGAAGGGGAGAACGACGAGCCGGCGGTGGTTGATAGAGAACGGCGACATCTTACGCCTTAACTGCGCCGCAGGATATAGGCGGGGCATAAGTATCCAATGCAGACTTCAACGCGTGAAACAAGACGTACTGTTTTGATTCTGGAACTTCCCACTCCGCATGTCATCCTTTCCGATTCCTGATCATATTTCCGCACACCCCCGTGGAACTCCGCCATCCTTTCCAACCGCTCTGGCTCAACGACATTCTCCGCATGAAACCACGGATGCCCACCCCCATGAGGCTCGGGATACGTCGCAGGGTGGATATCGGGATCATTGCTCGGCGAGCGACGGCGCCACCCCGGACCCTCGCTGATAACCCCGTCCTCTTTGACCTTGCCGGGCTCGCCGGCACGCGATTGATGACCTCGCGGGGGCTTCGATCTTTGGCGGTTACAGTATAGACATAGGTTTAGGTCAGTTGCGATGCGTTTGGCGTAGGGGCACGGGCGGTTGAACCAAGAGGCGCAGGCAGTGGCGCGAAGAAATTAAGTGAGACAAGTGGTGGCCGCGGTTGAAGCAGAGCTCGGCGTGACGGCGTTTGTCGCCCGACGCGACTGGAAGCTTGACGCGTGACGCCGTACGAAGCGCGTCTCAGAAGGTGAATTGACCCATACCGCCACCCTCCCCTGGCCCATAGACCACGCGTTGACAACCTTTCTGAACTGGGGTAGGTAACTGCGCATATACAAGCTTATCTGCGGGAGCTGTTTAGCCGTATAACGCCTTTGATATGCGATTGGAGGCTTTCATCCCATTCCTGTGCCGACTGTGTCTCTTTTATCCTGGGGGGGGAGATAGTCATTCTTTACCACCTTCCAGAATAACTGCGAGTCTTAGCTCAATTCGTCCTGAAAGAGCAGGTATCAACTGCGCACTTTTTGCTCGTGCAAGAGCTTATCCTCTAGTTCCGGATACCATCTGGGTCGACGACGGGACTCCGCGGGCGCTTAAGCGCACTTCTGCCCTGCAATCGAGAGGTGCGCGCATCCTGTGTGATATGTCGCACGGCCAAGTTTTAACTCTTGGGCGCGATGCTAGTCTTGCACTTCGCTGCGATTGCCTGCTCAAGAGCGAAACGCTGTCGGGAGAATGATTGAGACAGTATATTGGTAACGGGAAGGGTGCAATACATCGGCTGGCTTACAGGACTTGACTCAATAAGGTGGGATAAACCAACCGGATCGACGTCCGACGCATATTTCCCTTGTGCGGCCTGCCAACACTTGGATATATCGCGGACCTATTCACTTTTGACCTCACTGTGAGGTAACTGGGCATGACCATGGATGTTGTTGTGGCCTTGCGAGTTCAGGAAGCCGGCGGGGGACGCACGGAGCCCGCAATGGAGCGAAGTAAATAAGCCTGCGCGCAATGCCCGCCAGCGCCGGAGGTCTCGGACCTCATTGACGCCCTGTACATATAATGTAGTTACGCAGACGCGTAGGGCTTCGCTTGTAGATACAGACATAATGAGATGCCAGCCCTGTACCACGTACGCTCCCCTCTCTGCTACAGAAACAGCACGTGCGCAAATGGGCGTACGTAGAAGAGCCTCGGGTATGTGAGGACATGCGTGAAGAGCTTCGGTTGCGCCGGCTTACCCGAAGCCGCGTGCGGTGCAAGCGTCGCCGCGTGCGAATTGCTGAGAGCAGACCAGGTGATCACTAGGTTCTCTGCCACTCGCTCAGTTCATTGGCATGGAATCGGGGCGTGTCTAATTCGCACGGTAGCTATTATCAGCTTGATGAGTTCCTTATGGGTTGTCTTTTGCTACTCCTCGCTGCTTCCATGCGGCCGACGAGCTGCTGCCCCGTTACCCTGGTCTACGCTTATTGTACCAGAGACCTGACAGTGATGATGGACGCAAAGATTTCATCATCTGATACTAAAACTAGTCGCTATGCTGCGAGCTCTACCAACTAGACCTCTTAATGTGCTAAGCCGGCGTTGAAGGCAAACCGCGACTGCTTCAGAGCGAGTCTAAATACCCGTATCAGATGGTGCAGTACAAACATCGTAAGAGTCGACCGAGTGCGGGGGCGTACGCGGAGACGCTAGGGAGGAGGTCGGAGGGAGGAGAGGTGCCGCAAGGGGCCGCGCGCGTGAGCGGATCACGGCGAATGCCGAGACGCGTCTTGTCCCGCGCGTCCGGGCGCCCAAACCGCTTCACTCCGTCAGTCATAGTCTACTGACAGGCTCGACGTCGCGTAGACGACATGTAGGCTATCTGTGTGTGCGAGGGTCCGGGCGACCTGCGCGCGAACCTCAGGAAAGGAGCGGGAAGCGCTGGGGATGGTATTCGGTGGCCCGGAGGCCAGGTAACGTCCGAATCTCCTGTACGTACATCGCGAGGCTCGTAGTATATGTACGCAAGTAAGAAATGAGTCATGAAATAGGAGAAGCAAAGGCCAGAAGGGCCCAGAGTGAGGGATGTCTTGTAGATAGCCAATCGTAGGGTAGAGTGACGAATATAGGAGAGGAGAGTGGTACGGAAGTAAATATGAGGGTGAAGGTGAGCATGCGGAAGACCGATAAGGCCGATGTGGTCGGACGCGCATCGCGAGATGTGGCGCGGATACGTCCTCAGAGCGGAAAAGGGTGTATCACTACACACTCGTAAGATATGTGAGTTAACCAGTAATGGAAAATATGGACACCC
The DNA here is from genome assembly GCA_900536885.1 of Peniophora sp. CBMAI 1063. NCBI lineage: Eukaryota > Fungi > Basidiomycota > Agaricomycetes > Russulales > Peniophoraceae > Peniophora > Peniophora sp. CBMAI 1063. Next base: position 18,261 of record UWZB01000292.1, on the reverse strand, counting down.
GGCGCACCGTCATCGTTAGTGAACGAAGGTGAAAACCGGACTTGCCGGTCCTCTTGGTCCTTAAACCCGTCCATGCGCCATCCTGAGCCTTCGTAGTCCGGCAGACAAACGCGCTCCACGCTTCTCCAAGTTCCATCTCTGAGCTCGCGTATGGTGCTTTTTAGAGCATAACTATCTCTGTTGAAGACTCCATACAGGACGAGGTCCTTCAAGTTGGGAAAATGGGGCGTCAGATGATAGAAGTCCACCATGTGACGCAGCCTTCCACCGGCTTTGACGATCAAGACCTCGGTGGTCTTTAGATCAACAGCTGGGATCTGGGCCGCCGAGTTCTCAATGCCCCAGCATATTGAGCTCACTAGTAGCTCGTGGCTTGCAACTCTGCCGACGTTCATGCCGTCCTCTCCCGGGCCCGGCGGGTAGCGCGTGTCGAGGACCCCCCCAGGGAACCGAACGGTAAATGTCCACCGGCGAGACAAGTGTTCTGGGTTTTTCTCCGCCCATGCCTCCTCCTCAGTGGCGGCAAACGTGAGGGTCACCAGCTCTGGGGACTCGTCGTCAGGAGGCCGATCTGTTGGGATCTTCGTTTGGTAGTGCAAGATCACAACCCGGCACGATGGAAATCCCGGCCCATTCAGGCAGTTCACTGTTGCCTCTGCAACAAAGCGATCAACAGAATCAAGGAATATGTCGAGTCGTGGTAAGATGAGGTCGGCGTGAACAGAAGCGGTTTCCGGGATGGCGATCTTCGGCCACACGGACTGCCATTCCGCGATTTCTCCGCAGAGAAGAAAATATCGGAGGTGGGGCAGAGATACTGGCAACGCCACGGGAGGCGTATCATCAAAGGGAGCCAATACCATCTGCAGCGCGAGCACCTCCAGCGATAAACAACGAGTAAGAAGGAGAAGTAGCTCATCCGCAGGTATAGCACGATCCCGTCTCTCCGCCGCCAGACTCAATCGGCGGAGGGCGCCACCCCACAAGATGGTTGAAGGATTCAGTGCCAGCTCAATCTGCAACTCCCGGTGCTCGCGATACAGCATGCTAGACCAGTCTAGCTGGTTGCTGAGGGCGTAGCGATGCTCAAGATGTTGGAGGCCGCTATGGGGAAGAGAACCCAGCCATTGTCCCAGGAGCCACGACGGATTGGTGTTGCCCGAGAGTTCACCAGAAAAGGCGACGTCAATGCGAGTCGCTTTGGAAAGACGCGGCTTCAACATCTTCAGCATGCAAGGGCATAGAAGAAGGTGGGACGTAAAGTCCAATGAGATGCCAGGTCGCCGGTCTGTGCATTTCAAGGCATGCGATGTGGCGGCGGGAATCAAGAGCGCGACGCCCTCCCAGAATTCGGGGAGATCGTACAGGGCCTGTCGCCGGCGCCGATCAATGGCCAGCAATGAGGCGACCACGGATATCGGTGAGGAATCTTTGCTTTTGCCGTACCAGTGCGCCTGGCTCGGTACCGGGTTGGAAGTAGTCTCGTAGATGCAAGCATCGGTGTGAAATCCGCGTGGCCGGACATCATTCTGCTCAGTCGAGTCCTCAAATGTTCCAGGATAGCGAAAGGAATCAGGCTCGAGGGGCGCCAATAGACTGTCGGGTAAGGCTAAGGAACCGGAACGGATATCGCGGGTGGAGATGACGTCCGCCACAACTTCAAGAGCGATATTCTGCCATAGTTCTAGGGGTATAGTTGTTAGTGACATGGCGGTTGTCACCGAAGTCGTGCCTTTCCTGTCAACAGACTTCAAGCAAGCTCATCAGACTGATCTCGGCAATCACCGGACGATCGCCCAATGACATTAGTGTTGCCACGAAATCGCGGTGATTCGAGATGATATGCTACGAGGTGGAGCAGCAAACTGCTATCATATCGCCCGTATCGCTCCGCCATGTGCGCGCCGCGTCATCACTTGTGCGTCGACCACCACGAGCCTCACGCCCAAACATTCGAAGCTTCCTCCACCGTAGTGTGAGCGTAAGGCTTGAGTATCGATCCTGTACTTACTAGTAGTTCATTCCGAGACCTCCTCTTCACCGACACTTGCTGTCTAGACTAGGTAGACATCCGAATAACCTTGCATATATTGGATGACGCAACGAATGCTGGTCTCTGGCAACGACGCGCTACAACACACCGGTCTTCAACGTTGGGCGGGCTGCTCCTGGTATATAAATTTACGAGGTAATGAACCTACGGGTACTTTCTGTTGCTCGCGCTCCGTTCCCGTCATGTCGTCTTACACGAACATGAGGTACAGAGGCTGCAATTATGCAGCCAGCCACTGTATCTGCCAGTCGGCGCAACCAACTTACGCTCATCTTACTTCTCGTCAGTCGCAGGCATATGCTCAGCAGGCGCCTACGCTCTCCAATCAAGCCGGTCACCGTTCTATGCAGCGTGACCTTCAAGAGGCGTCCGCATTCGTACAAGGCGCTTCCATGTTCTTGCCGCCGCCGCAACCGTTTCATTGACCGCATCATATCCGTCACCGTGTCAAGAGTGCTTACACTGTAAGCAGTACAGGAGTCCTACGTGCGGGGAGCATACGACTTCGCCCACCAATCAGCCCAGTACGCGGAGGCTATTGCGACAGGGCAGGCCTCACAGCAACAGCCCGCAGACCCCGCTCGCACCACCAGTCCTCCTCCCGGTACACACGTCACCATCCAGAAGAGCGCGCGCAGAGGAGAACAATCACGTATGCGCCGGTGCCACCACCAATAGCGCGATACCCGCCCAATCAGCTCAAACGGGACTGAAGCGCAAGCGCAGGGGTCCCACGACGACCCCACAACCACGGTCTGTCAGACGCCGGCCTGACCCTCCTTCTGCCGATTCTTAGAACGATGCGCCCTCTATCCCCGGCTCCGCAGTCTCCTCAAAAGCCCGATTCGCCCGCCGAACGCGCGCGTTCCCTTCACGCGACACTTCTACTACCCGCTAGTCATGTTTGGCTGTTCACCCGCCCTTTGGAGCCCGATCGAAAGACGACGGCGGTCAGCTGAGATGGCAAGCGGCTCTGTGTGGAGCCGTCGGGTTATGACTACGTCGGGTGCATCTTCAATGACAAGCCGGAGTGCAGGCGAGTTATTGTGGACAATTGTCTTAAATCTTCTGTGCTGACGAACCTCCTTCTAGGACGTCCTGGCACGTAATCGGCAAACATTCTCAAACCTACGCTATAAGAGACCATATGCAAAAGTACCACCTCGAAGAGCAAGAGCGCGCTTGAAGGGGGTGGGAAAGCATCGCCGCTCGGACGCCCGCTTCAGCGCAAGGTTCATCGTCCTCGCCGGAACCTGCCTCTTCGTCTCGTCCCCATCCGATGCGGAGACCGACTTCACTCTATAGGGCTTCATCTTCCGGCTTGCTCGCTGGATTGTTGTCGACGATCAGGTATACCTTTTTGTGATCTGTGCGCGATACATGTTCGAAGACTGATTGCGAACGCAGGCTATGAATGTCGTCGAGTGCGCGGAGTCTCGTGATCTCCTGTTGTATTTGAATGCAGAGTTGACGGGTGAAGACATCCCTCACCGCACGAAGATCACGGAGTTCATATACGAGCTCTTCTCTGCGCAGTATCGCAAACTGGTCCACGAACTGCAGGTCGGTATGTGGGTTTGTGGCTCGAGTGCTGATCTTCTGTCAGGAGGACGCGATCTCTCGCATCTCCTTCACGACCGATGTTTGGAGCGATCCCCAGTTCAAGCCATACATGGCTGTCACGGCTCACTACTGGGTACGTACACCCGGCGACGATGGAAGGCTCAACCTCACGTATCGGCCCCGCCTGCTTGCATTCCGTCATTTGCCGGGTAGCCACACTGGCGAGCACCTCGTAGAGGCATTCATACAGGTTATAAAGCCATTTGGCATTCTGCACAAGGTAACTTCGCCTTGCGCTCTCTGTCATTCATCGCGCTGATTTACACTTACCAGATCGGTTGTATCACTACTGACAACGCCTCCAATAATACGGCGATGATGGAGACCTGTGGCGTTGATTCAAGATCAGCTTTCACAAGCAAAACAACCACATACGGTTGGCGTCCTCTTGTCTTCGTATACTCGTGTGTAGCTGATCTATCATATACAGTTGCTTTCCGCACGTAATCAACATTGCCGTGCAGACTGCACTCAAGGCTTTGTCCGAGCCGATCCCGAGCCAATCTCTGACGCGCCGGAGGATAATTGGGAAATAGTCGACCCGATCAATACAGCAGGTCTCATCGACGAGGCCTATACGATTACCCTCAATGGCGATGTTGTCGCCCGTGTACGGGACCTCGTTCGCGCGTGCCGGAGTTCGTCTCTTCGCCGCGCAGGCTTCATTGCGGTCATACACAAGGGCAATGGCTATTGTAAGGCCATCAAGTTCCACCTCGTTGAACACGAGTAGATAGGACACTTTGTCATTATAATATAGCAGTAGCGAACACCATGCGATTGTGAAAGCGGAGAGATCATCGATCAAGGCCCGAATGAGGTCGCTGACCTGAGCAAGATGTAGCATTCTGAGCAAATATAGCTGAATGCTCAGCACTGTTTACATGGAGTAGGTGTCATAGATTGGACGCAGGAAGAAGCGAGGACAAGGGTCCCCGTTCCAGATACAGGTTCACTGACCATCACCTATCTGCTATCAGCGCAATGTGAGCCAACGCCGGATGACCGCTATTGATTGACGTCTCACTAGCATTGGAATCGATCGGGCTGCCGTGTCCTGCATTCGCTACCACTTTCTACGAGGCTTCCGATGCTCCAAGACACTTCAAGCTCGCGCGCAGGCGTTCATTCTCGCTTTGCAAGTGCTGCCGAGATGCCTGCTCGTGCTCAAGTTCCTATTGATGCACTCAGTCCTGCTAGAATAACCCAGGCAACGTACTTACGGCTCTCAATTGCGCGAGCTTCTCCTCATAACGAGCAGCCTCTTTCTCCACTGCCACCATGACTTTATGATGTTCCTGACGCCCTATACGTATGACGTCCGCAAGCGAATTACTCCATTCTTCATCGAGACTGGCTATGTCCGTGTCCAGCTTTCTCTTTAGGACCGCTTTCTCGTGTTGAAGTTGCGCGATGTCTTCCCGCAGTTTGAGTTCAGTGGCCCTGTGTGCTGCCTCTTGCGCGTCCATAGTTTCGTTGATATGTATCGATAACACCAGTTGCGTGAGTCGGGAAGTAGCGAGAGAGTGTCCGGATGAAGGCGCAGTTGGGAATGAGGTGTGGTGTGGTAGTTCTTGGTTGAGTCTCGGTGACGAGTCAGGTTCGGCAGGATTTGTCAGCGCCCGAACTTAGTCCGATCAGTGTCGGGCGCGTGAACCTCGGCATCAGCGGACCGCGGCGCGGATCGCTCTGAGCTCGCGTCAGGCGCTGCTGTCACCAGCGATACCCATATCGCTCCAAAATCATATCATCTCATATCATCGGAAGCGATGCTCCACCCAGCTCCCATCTTATCCCATAGCACTGTTATGTCGCGGCAACACTATGCGGTCGCATGGTGCAGTCTACTATACCCTGTCCACATCAGAGAGCACCACAACCTATTATACATTCGACTTCGTTACAATCATGTAACTTACGTGAATGTGCACCAGATATGATCACCCAAATTGGGTAATATTCCGGGGCTGCGCGATCTCGTGTTCGCTTCTACGGCAGACCACGCCACGCCGTGAACGACGGTCGTCGGTCTCTTAGCGGAGCATCGGCTCAGGACTGGACTGTGCGCTCACGACGCGCCGGCTAACGCGGACCAGCCCCTGCGGCATCTCCGGCGCTGTGGCTGACGACCGCGAGACAGAGGACGGCGCCCCGCTTTCTCCGTGATACCGGGCATCAAACCGCTTTGTGCGATAGTCCACGTGCGTCTCGAAAATGTCACCGGTTCGCAAGCCCTTACACAGCCGTCCGTGACTCCGCCCGCCGCCGCCGCTTCCGCCCGTCTGAGCGGACTCTCCGTCGCGCCGAGTATGTTGCGGCCACGAAAGCGGCGGCCCGCGCGCCGCCGCCGGACGGCGCTTGAGCGAGCGGCGCGAGATAGTGTAACGCGGGCGTAGAACTTCAGTATACCACGCTGCGCTCGATGGCCGGCCTCCTCCGACTCTGGATGACCGGTTTCTTTCGCGATGTCCTCCGCGACGAGCGGCCGCGACACCGCCCCGACGCAGCCACGCCGTGCGGCTGGCGCAGGGACGCCGGCTCCCCTCCCCTCTTCGAGTTCGGCATCAAGCGCGGCTTCCAACCGTAAGCTTTCACCGATGTTCGAACGTCCTGTCTCCCAGGTCTTCGTTTTTGGGGCGCTTCGGGAAACCCATCTTGGCCCGGCCTCGTGAGACTCGTTCGCTTATTCAATCTCGTCACGTCATCTACCCGTCTTTGCCAACGTCGCTCACGCCTACCGTGGTTTATAACTAGACGTTTTGGCCTTCTTCTTTGCATTGTTTGCACACACAAGGCATACAACTGTTGCAATCAAGTTGACCGATTCACTCGCCTTAGTAGAGGGATGTGTTCGTCGTCGCGTTCCCGCATCAACTTCGAGTGCTTTCTCCAGCTCCTCTGTCCACTGTTCCTCTTCCTTTGGAGAGAAGGCGGTGTTCCCGCGGTGCCGCCGAGAGTTGCGGACTAGAAGCGAAGGCTGGCGTCGGAGTTCTCCAGGTCGCTCAGGGCTTCCCGGGACGTTACCTCTTGCCTGACCGGCGCCAAAATCACTCTGAAGACATAGTGACGTCGAGAATTGACGTAGCATTTGTCACGGTACATAAATAGTGAATACTATTGGCAATACAAGTCTCAATCAAACGTCACAATGCATTCAAACTTCTGGAGTGCCGCTATGCCGTCTCGAAGGCGAGCGTGAGAACATGGGCTTGAAGGTGTAGCGACGCTTCGAATCCTCCTGCTCCTTTCCCTCCTCCTTCCAATTCTTGTTCTTCTCCAGCTTAATATCAAGATAAACGTCTGGTGAGATGGTGTACAGCGAGCCATGTTCCTGCGGAGTTGGTACGGCTGAAACGCCTGATGAATACCATTCAGCAAAAGCAGACGCAAAAACATACCGACTACTGCCTCAATGGGCATCCTCACGTTCTCGGACGTAAGGAAGACCACAGAAGGGTGCAAGTTGCTGGGAGACAGATTCGCTAACTGCGTTCTGAATCTATTGTAACTCTGCGGTCAGCGAGTGTTATTTCGATGTATTGCTCAAATCCGACTCACTCCTCGGGGTTAGCGACCTGATTCTCCTCGAACACGGCCTCCA
>UWZB01000292.1:0-10923 GCA_900536885.1 Peniophora sp. CBMAI 1063 | reverse complement strand
CCCGCGGATGTATCCGCCGTTAATGGCGGTGACGATGAAGAGCCAGAACTCGTTGGCGTGGTTGAGATGTGGTTTTGGGGCGACGTATACCAAGTCGGCCACAGACGCTCTGCGAGCACGCCGCATGGTCGCAAACGGGACCGGGACCTCCCAAGGTACAGGGAACGAGCGTCTGTCAGAGCTACCAGTACACCGTCAGTATGTCAAATGATTCACATGGCTGAGTAGTGGCTGCACTCACAACCCAGGTCGAATCCGCGCATGTCCGCTGTAAGAGACCGTTCCCGCAGCCCACGGCGACAACATAGCTCGGCGAAGGAATTTCCTTTGTAGCTGGCGAACAACTTGAAGATCGCGTCCGCTCAGATCTCGAGCCGACGTGGATATGTCGTAAGTAGGTGCGGGTAGTCGCACAGACTTAGAAACAGGACGCCATCGACGAGTGCCAGTAGAGGGGCGAGTAAAGAGGCGAAGCACGAATGGGCGACGGCGGAGAGACCTCACCGTTGCCACTTTGTCTGCGGGCGCGCGCGACGGGTCGGAGGAAGACTGGAGCCCGACGGAGCTGGGAGAAGAGCGGAATCTGCAGGGGGGCGCCATCGTGGCTAGGAAGGCGAGCTGACAGATGCGAACGACCTTAGGGAGCGGGATATAAGTATTCTGGAGCGGTTGACCGGGGTGGTTGATCGGAGTGCCTGGATGACTGATCGGAGTGCCGAGATGGTTGTTCGGAGTGTGAGCGGAGTGTCCGCGTGGCAGTTCGCGAAGTGCCGCATCAGACCGAATGAACCACGGCTTCGTCGCGCCGTTCCGGCTCAGCCGATCAAACCTCTTCACACCCCTCAAAACGGACGAACGAGCCTCGCTTTCCTTCTTAAGTCCCACCGTCTCTACCTCACCTATTCGTACATCTCCTTCCTCCGCGTTCGTCCGTCGAAGGACCTCTCGTCAGAAATCCATTTATGACCGGCTCAAAGGAAGAACGGGCGATTGTGCGCATGGCGACCGATACGCCGCAGCATTCGCCGGTTGCAGAAGCGGACTTGACCCCGCGTACCACCGGGCAAGGAAACTCGGTATCCGCGACGAAGGTGCGGTCTTCGCAATTGAATCTCGTGTTTATATGCCGAAGTTTCCCCAGCCTTCTAGCACCGCAGAGGCGAGCAAAGTTTTGCCTGGCCGCGAGAGCAAGGCGCGGCCCGCTCGGCGTCGCGGCGCTCGCATCACTCCGGGAAACAACCAAGTAGCTCGTCTCATTCTACAGGCCGCGCGCCTGCGCCGAGTTCGAAGCCTGCGCTCAGCAGGCAGCAAGGACCTTTCTCTCTAAAGACATATTGTATGGCGGTACGCATAATCTTGGCGCACTCCGTCATACACACTAGTCTAAGCGCCTCGCAAAGCAAACATCTCCGGAGCGGAACCAAACCGGGATCTATCCTTCAAGACAGTTTGCCGTGTTTCCGATGGACTGAATTGCTCGAGCATCGTCGGCTTGGGTGGGCACCGTAATATCCAGAATCAATGTATATTAGCGTCTTCAGAAGTTCCTCCTTGCAAGTGTGGCAAGATGACCTATAATGTAGGAACACGGCGCGCGGCACGGGCACTCTTCTCATGAGCTGCTGCGAACGCGGCGCCGCGCGCGTCTACGGAAAGCGAGTGACCCCGCAGCCTTGCTGCTGTTTTCCGGTCAGTTTGCGTAGACGCGCCGCGCCGCACCTTTCCCGAATGTCATGCGTCTTCCGACCGGCATCTTCCGCGGCGCGCGGCGACCGCATAAGCCTCGTTGATCTTTTTGATTCGAAGTTTCATGTACAGACATGAGACGGGGCGGGGATACCTCAGCAAGAATGAGACGATTTGACTCGCTCTGCCATCATATACCATGTGGCTGGTGTGAAGTGGTATGTGAGCAATAGAGTGGTAAGTGCACCGCATTTGGGGTGCTCAGTAGAGCACGATAAACATGCCTGAGGGCGCCGCATGTATAGAGAGGTGTGGAGACTCTCCGCATAAGCATTATCAATCCGTAGATAGATTCCAATGACATGTGTGATGTATGTCCCAATATGAAGCCAACCCCTACTCGTGAACTGCCTGCGTAGCATGTTCTAACCGTGCTATAGGATCTTGAAATGTATCTTATTGTTTACAACATGTAAACGAGCGCCGATCTATCGATCAAGCTCCTAACAATGACGCAGAACTACTCCGCCCTCTGTGGCCTCAGGTACGGCCAATTTAACTCCCTCATATGATGCATTGTTCTGATAGAGGAGCAACTCACGGATCTTGTTGGTCTGCAGGGTCATAAATGTTCGTATAGAGTGTTTGAGTCTGTGTTTTGTGAATGATCTGCCAATCTTGGTCACTGCACCCTGTCCATAGATTGTTACACCATTTCGCACACGCAGTGCCTTGCTTTGTGGCGTGGGCTTTTGCGCTATCTATCTAGGTGGCAACATTACAAATAGGTTTTGGGACAGCGCGCGGATGCCCGCGGCGTTCCGGCGCCTGTCGGATGAAGCTGATGCAAAAGGACCAGTGCAATAAAGCTTTAAGACTACGCCTACGCGTACGCTGTCGTTCAACGCCCAACCACGCGCCTGCGACAGATACTTAACGCGTACCGTACCCGAACCGAGACAAGGACCAGAGCAAGGAAATGGCGAGGGCATCTCGCCGCGCCACGCCGTCTCGGCCGTTCTTGCTGCCACGTCGTTCCGAGCCCATGAATCGTGCTCTTCGTCAAATCATGAGCGCCATAAAAGTTGCTCAGCGCGTAACCGCGCTCCTACTCAGTACACCGGCGGGGCTCGGCGTCCGGAGTGAGACCGGACTACGGCGCCGCCCCCCCGCATTCTCCGCGTTCGCGGGCAGTCGCAGCAATCAACTCCGAAGGCTCCGCCTGGTTTGGGATCTCTCCCCCCTGCGCTCGCCCCACTTGCCGCGAGCAGCGGACTCGTTCTGAGTAAAAAACATATGAATTTCACGCTTTGCGTTACACCTAGCTCTTTTACCGCTTCTGCGGGCTCATAGACCTTAGAGTTAGATCTTTTCAAGATGTTTGCATAGCGCAAGCTATGATTGTCCTAGTCGGGCTTGTTTGTATAGTCCGCGTGTCGCGAAAGACGAACATCGACGCGCCAGCCCTCGAACAATCCCTTCGGGTCCCCGGATCGGTTAGGGGCATGGCCCGTCTTGCTCACACGTAATGAGTCCCTTTCCGCTTTCACGGGCAGTGGCCCCCCAAAGATCACGCGTTTGCCAATCAAGTGAATGCGTCTCCCATATAGACGCGACGTGATCCGTTCACACGATACATCGAATGCGCGGGCAGCCACTGTTAAGGATTGACACGCGAGTCACATCGGAGCGGACATGGCGCGCGGGATGGGCTCCTCTGCGCGAGCCTGAGGCCCCTTGGCTTTGCTCCGCCACCCGCAGAGCGCCGCGCGGCCCTCCCTTGCTTTTCCCCGGCACTGAGAACGTGAGTAATCACCTCGTCGGCTCCTTACACCAGTTGAGCCCGCGCACGTAGGCTGCGCTGTGACGGCGCTCAGCCCGAGTTTTGATTCAGCCATTGGATCCCGTGCCTCGAGGTCTTGCGCCCGAATTCGCCGCCTTTTGGATCCATCCACGGCCAGAACGGTCCGCCGCTCTGACCCTCGACCTCGTGGAAGCATAGTAAGGCGGCGCGCCGGGGTAGCTGCCGAGCGGCTAAGCTTCAGAGCGGCGCGCGGGGTCACAGAGAGGTCGGCTACTCAGCAAGCAGCCGAGACTGCGAGCCGTTTGGTGAGTTCATAACGTCGATCAATATTGTCCCACAAAGAAAGGCCAGCATATTGACGCTGCGGGGTGCTTCGTGAATGTTCTACGCCATGCGGTGCACGAAGTGCGTCGCCGCACTCGACGCTCACGAAGTTATTGGCGTGCTATACTCACCTCTTCAGAAGACCCTTTGCCTGATGCCACTGAGACCAACGTCTTCGTTTGCACCACACGATGTTCTTGACACTTGTTACATTGTATCTGCTTGTACGTGGACCGCATGCTAATACCCCGCAAAACAACAGTCCTCCTTCAACGTTTGCGGTGCTATCGTGATGAATGTTGATTGAAGAGTTCTACGGACAGCTCATGAATCTGGTAATATGCACAGCTGTTGCAACTACAAAGCAGCCGTACGAGGAATCATGGTAAGCAAGCGTACGAGTCCTTCCCACACCAATCGCGCCCATACGTCCATCCTCGCTACCTACGCCGTCTCCTCTAGGAAATGCCACTCAGGCTCTCCTAGCTTGAGCGCGTCTGTGAGCACTCGCATGTTCTCCTTCTTCGGTATGAGGGAGAGACCTCTGGAGTGTATGGTACCATGGTGGCGACTGAGGTAGTTGCGCGAGAGCCAGATGAAGTTCTCATACACGTCGATGAGGTGAAGCATGTCGACGGAGTTTGCGACCTCGAAGATGATATCGAGGGCGTCATCCTCGTCACCCTCCTCCGGACCTTCGTGCGCTTTGAAGAGCTTGTCGTAGGTGAACCGCCAGCCATATAGGGCACGCCGACGTATTGGGCGGTCACCGGGAATTGGGGGCGGTGGCTCAAGATCCGTTGGTGATTGTCTGTCAATCTGGTCAGGCGAATGTCGGTATCTTCACCAAGGACGACGTACGAGTCTCCAAAGGCTGGGATCCTGTACGCGACTGTGGTCATGGTAATATCGTCTGAGGAGACAGGATAGGGTTGGTGAAGGCAATTCGGCGCTAGCTGCAGCTGTTTGCGACTATATGACGAACGAACCACCGTCACGTGTTGCCACCGGGAACCGCCCCGCGGCATCTCTTTGGGTTCCTTTCCTTCGCGCGGTACGCGGCCGACTTAGGCTTCTGACCCTGTAGCTTAAAGGAACTATACAACCGACATCGCGGCGATCTCGGTCAACGGCTAGCTCCTCGACCGCGTCTAAGGGTCGCTTTGTTCGGGACGGCCCGCATTCCAGGATCGTCTGAGAGCTCCTGATAAGTAAGCAACGGATTGCCACTTCCCGTCGCCCTACTGGGGACTCTGCTAGGCTGCGGCTCTGAATACCCGAGAGCACATCAGTACCGAGTGCTCTCGGAAGGCCTTCCTAAACTCAGCTTCTTCGATTACCCGGCATCCATGATGAAGGCATCCACGCCATCTCTTTCACGCACTTGAGAGTGATTTAATCAATTGAACAAGCGCTCCAGGGATTCAACAGGAGCCCGTATCCCCGGGCATCTCTATTACCTCGCAGGGCAAGCTTGAGCGCGAGATTCGTCGTAGCGAGACTCGGCCTCAAGGCTGGTCCACAGCCAATGACCGGCGTCGCTCACACGTCGCTTCATGCGCTTGAGACTCTTGAGTAGAGGACTTCAAGTAATATCGTAACACCTCTACTATTGTCTCTTAGATTCTCTGCAGATAGTATATTTGCCTACGCGCCTTTGCCTTCGCGGGTTTACTTACTTCCTTTGAGCCGCAATGCGATACTGTCGGGCCTCAGGAACCTCATCTGCACTTCTCGAGTCCCTTGCGCTTGTCAATGATCGGAAAGTGTCGCTAATTGATTGGAAGGCTGGGCGCTAGCAATGGCGCTCGCGTGTGGCGGCGATCGCCAACGATGTTTGCGCGATTTATATCTGCGCATACTTCCGAACCATGATTTCAGACCTCTGTGGCACTCGGAGACAGCTACGCGTCGGCAATCTCAAACTCGGAGGGATGGGCAGTCAGAGCGCTCGTCGTGGAAGTCCAACACGAGGCGCGGGACGGTTCGAAACGCCTCCGTCTCTCTTCCCGAGCATTGGCAAGACATTCCAGGTTTGCGATGCAACCAACACGCGTAGTGCGTCCATAGTTCTCTTCGCCTCGCCTCGCCTCGCGGGCCCTTTGATGAGAGTTTGATGATGAGAACAATTGATGGTAGGATCGAAGAATCTCATAGAACGTTCGGCCCCCGCCTGTTGTGCCGAGACGGGGTCGCGTTTACTCCCGCGCACATTCCTGGCTTCTTGTGACACCATGTTGACTGTCCTCGATCTCTTCGTTCGTGGTCATACATCACGCATCGTGATGGATAACGACCAGCGTCATCCGCGTGGGATGCGCACGAAAGCGGGGCATCGCGCTAAGTAATTGCTGACACAGGAAGCGGATACCTCTCTCAAACGTAGCGCGGCGAAAGCGACGGCTGCCGTACATCATGATCTGGAACAAATCCTTCTCGCGAGGGTCTTGTATCTCGCCGTTCGTGCGGTGAACAACGGGCAGCGCTTGTACGATATGCCCGTGCTTGGATGATCGCCTAGGCCCTCTTCTGCATACGTCTTGCAGTAGGAGATCGACGGGACCTTGTGATGTGGGCGACACGCACTTCTCATGGATTGCGTTATCGGTGCGCTCAATGTATAGCAGGCAGCGGGGCGGTCGTTGGCTTCTTCATCCGTCAAATCGCTTCTCGCTTCGCGACAACGAGCGGACGGCGCCGCGTCCGCACAACGCGCCGTACGCTCCGACTAAGCGCCGGACTATCGTGTTTCCCGAAGGTCCGGATCGCCTGGGCCCTCTTCTGCATGCGTCTTGCAGTAGGAGATAGACGAGACCTTGTGATGTGGCGACGCGCACTTCTCATGGATTGTGTTATCGGTGCGCTCAATGCAGAGAATGCAGTGGGGCGGTCGTTGGCTTCCTCACCCGTCAAATCGCGCAGTAACGAGCGGACGGCGTCGCGTCCGCACACCGCGCCGTACCCTCCGACCAAGCGCCGGACCACCTGCTTATCTGCACCCAGACGACGCTGTCGGTATGGCGCGCTTCCCACTTGACCCGTCCCTCCGCCCCGGACATGGCAGATGTCTCCTGTCTCCCACCTGAAGAGAGGTGCTTGTTGTTTACAGACCTCCTCACCGTCAGTTGTACCGTTTGGTGGCGACGCTTCAACAGATCTGATCTCGGTAATTTAGCACATGACGGACGACGACTTCGAGCACTTGGTGGAGGTTGTCCGCAAAAGAAAGGACTTTATAAAGTTCATCCTTCGTGTTCGTACTAACTATCGCATGCGTTGCGGTCGGCTCACTTTCTCTGGCAGTCAATCACGTCTTCAGAAGATGGCGAACTGTACGCTGAATTGGTGCGACGTCTCTTTGCAGCCACGTCGCTCACGTCTGACCACATGGCAGGAGATGACCCTAGGGAAACTACCCAATCGGTTCAGCAGACGCCAGTTTGATATCGCTTTGGACCATATGGCCGCGGTGTCTTACAGGATAAACGGTCGCAATCTAGAATTCCTCTGGAGGATAGTCCTCCAACGCGTCCTCGAAGAGATACTCACCGCGGTACCCACCCTCCTCCTATCCGTCCAGCAGGAGTACGATCTCTGGTTCGATGTCGCGAGCGCTGCCGGGGCTCAAGACGTCGCGCTGTCACGCCAGCCGCCCGCTGACTCCGATGTGCCGCACCGGAAGGGCAGCAGTCGCATTCCCGTACCCGTTCGCCGACCGCCCTCGTCCGTCACGGCGGGACCCGCGCCCTCGCCCTCATCCAGCAGCGCCCAACCGGCCGCTCCTTCCCACGCAGCGCGCCCGCGTGCGAGCGGTATCACCGACAAGGTGCCCATCCTGGTAGAAGTCACCGATGACCTGGGTGAAGAAAACGAGAAGACCGTGCACATCGACCGCAAGAGCTTGCGGACCTGCCGCCCGGACTGCATCGCTTTGTGCCGTATGTTCGTACTTGCGGTGTGTCGGTCGTATTGAAAAATGTGACCGTCAGCTGACTGATATTAAACATAGGACTCGTCGACTGCAGAAACGAAGATGTATAAGCTTATTAACCACTCGGTGCCAATCATCGGGGAGGTCAAAAGGGCTCCTGCACGCGACGACGCACAAATGGGGCCGGGTGACCAACTTGACGACTACGGCAAGCGCGCGACTGAGAAGATGCTCCTCAAGGCGCAAGAGCAGGGTGCATACCAAGCCGCTCTCTACCTCAGGACGGAGGCAGGCCAGCGTCAGAAGAGGGTGCGTGTCTTTGCCGTCTCTGGCCATTACGTGACGTACGGCGACATGTACCACGGTGGCTGGCACTCTCGTGTGCATGGGGTCCGGCTGTGGTCCACGCTAGAGGATTTGAAGGATCAGGAGGAAGCGGAGACCGTGCAGCATGTCACCCAGCTTCGGTCGGGTCGCCAGCTGCCGAAGGTACCCCCGCAACCGGATAAAGGCCGGCTTCTGCGCGTCCATCGGTTGATCAAGAAGTGGTCTCCTATGTCGTCCTTGTTTACAGAATCCCTCCAGGCTGAGACCGCAGAATATTTCCGTGAGTTTCTGCGGGAGAACGCGGTGGAGCAAGTATTGGGCTTGCATCAAGTCGACATGCGCTGAAGTCTTTTTTTCTTCTTTCTCATGAGGATCTGTTTTCTGTGTTCGTGATGTAGCCTGGCTATAATTCATCTCGATCTTATAACTTTTCGCTGCGTTTCAACCCGCCTCGGCAGCATCAAGAAGCGGAAGGGTCCGGGGCATTTCTTAAAATTGTCGATAGCAATTACCCGCTCAGGCGGCTCATTTCTTACCGCCTGTCAACGTGCTTTAGCGACCTTGAAAAAGAATCTCGCGGAATTAGTGCGTTGAACCGCCCCGTCGTGACTAGAGAGCGCGTCGGGAATTCAAGTGAACGGAATTGAACGGTCCTTCCGGGAGATTCGGCGCCTGAGAAGCCCTTGCCCGATCGCGCCCGAGAGAAAACGGGGTTCCGCGGGTAGCGCGTGCGGCGCCCCGCCTCATTCGCGCGTTCCTCTCCGCCCCGGCGAGCTGCCGTCGATGCCCTCTGCGCCGTTTTTCCGCTCAATCCGGCTCGGCCGGAAGGGGCGCCGCCAGTTCTCGCTCTGACCGGCCACTTGCGGCGCGGACGTGAGAGATACGGCCGTTTGTGAGTGCCGGCCCCGCTTATAGCAGCCGTGGCGGACCAGCACATTCACATGATCGTCTACGGTTGACGTGACACGCGCTTATTGCGATAAAAACTTCCAAGCCAGCAGCCGGCCCATCGACGGCCGGCCGTCGCCGAACGAACGCATGAACACGGCGTCCGTTGCTTCTGCAGTTTGGTCCCAACTATGGTGACCGTTCAACTCGCCCCGTTTCGTTGGAACAAAGCGAATGCCGACGTTTGTGTCGGTTACCTACGCGCAATTCTGCACTATAAAGGTGACAATATCGGGCCTATCATTGACGTGCTGGAAGCGATAGATGATTCTGGCGCGCTTCCTCACGTTCACGCATTTCCTTCGAGGGACATGTTAAGGGAACTGTGTTGGCCGGCAGTTTTTGGGCTTTCTCTATTCGCATCGAGACGCGATATCTCCGTAAGTCGGGTGTTCCATCCTTCAGAACTCTATTGAGACATAGCTACCGCCAGCTGTTTGCGCAGGCCATGGAATCGATCTGGCTTGTATACTTCTTGCACAGTCTGCGATTTCAGGCGCTTGGCCGCGATATATGGGCCCGCACACTGCGCTCTGGGGCGTCACTGCCGGGCGCCAGTTATGCGCGAGAAGATCTCCGGCTAGGGCGCGACATTGCCGAAGAACTCGGGCCCATCGATCTCGTCGTTAGCCAACTGTATTGTGTCTGGATGCAGGAGCGTGGGTATGCTGGAATGGGACATGGAATGGACTACGACTGGGTGCTTAACGTTTCCAACCTGTGCTTGCGTATCACGTCAACTCTCCGATATCGTCATATGTGCGTTACCTTCTCAATATTAAAGCGCCACTAACTATTTCGTAGGGAGAGCGGGCAAGATCGGGAAGAGTTCTTCCTCCAGCTTAGGCAACATGGTTTGGCTTCGGATAAGCGTCTGGCGTTCATCCTCGCCGCCATCACCCGCAAAATCAATTCGGACCTGCAAGATAAGATGGACACCCTCAACGTCGCCTTCAAAATAACGGCGCCGATTGCGGGTGCCTTTGTTCAGTCTATCTTCATCGTCAGCCTCTTTGGCCATTCGACAGTCCCACGTGGTCGGTTTGAAGCGCTACCTCTTCCTGTCAGAGTTGCCATTCGTCCACCAACCGAGATATGGCCGGAGCTTCAGAAGCTTTGTGTCTGGTGTGGCAAGGATAGCTCGAAGGTGTGCGGGGCCTGCCAACGTATCAGGTACTGTAATCGAAGCTGTCAAATAATGTATGTGTCCCAATCTCAGTGATATTCGTCGTTGATGTTCTTTGCAGGCACTGGCGGCAATCGCACAAATCGGCCTGCTCAACCTACAAGTTCCTTCCTCGCAGTCTTCCTGCTCCGGAATAAATAGGTCTTATACATGTTCGAGAGTCGCTAGTATCTAAGACATGCTGCGGGCTTTCCCACCCGTCGAAACTTTATATCTCCGCCGTTTCGCTTTCGTTGACAGGGACGTTAATCTCATGAAACCGGAGCGAAAAATATCCGCAGCGCGGGCTTTACAACAAGTAGATTGTGGCAAATATTTTTGTGAAACGTGATGTGCGGGGGACTTTTCATATGAAGTATAAACTCATACTGCTCAGACATCAGTCTTGACAATCTGCGGGAGCTGCGGAAGCCAGCCTCGCCCACGCCGCCGTGCTGGAAAGTGCCGCGGATGCGCGTCGGCGCGCAGCGGCGCGACGTACCCATATACATGCACGCACGCTCATGTCACGCCCGCCTCACGCAATCCACGTCCCGTTCACTCGCTGATTTACTGACACCTTCCCACGTAGCCATACCGGCATCGGTGCACGTCGCCGTCAAAGCCAACGTCTACGTCCCACTCACGTTCATGACATGCGATGGTTGGGCGCTGCTGGATGCCGGAAGCGAGGGCGAGGGCGCGGGTCCCGCCGTGACGGACGAGGGCGGTCGGCGA
>UWZB01000291.1:6601-27300 GCA_900536885.1 Peniophora sp. CBMAI 1063 | reverse complement strand
TGGAAATGACACGAGGCTCCGAGACGGCTCATCCGGGCTTCAACAACCAAAAGCCCAGCTTCCCTTCTGAGGCAGCGGTTTTGGCACGATATTCTTGTACTGAGGCCGAGGGTCGCAAATCGCGACAACCGGTTAATTCGTATGGTATGGAGGACTCGCAAATCAGCCTGAGCGAGAAACGCGGCCAACGCCGCGGGGGCACGTGTGGAGCAAAGCGGTGCAAACGGGCTGTATGTGTAGGACCCTCAAGTGGCCTATCGTTTTGCAAGCAGCTGTCAGCTACAGCGCGATCTGTACCCTATTGTGATGATGACCGGCGGCTCATCGTGGATCTGCACGCAATCAAAGCTCTATCTGGTATGCATACCTGCTCTCCGCAAACCTTGAATCGTCCGCAGCACTGTGCGCTCGTCTTTGCTCGCCGATCTGCTGTAGCAAGTCGACAGCGCGTCGACGTCGGCCGGTGCGGCCGGTGTCCGGCCGTTCAAGTCCCACGGTACCTACTGTTTGCTATGTGTCAATGATACAGTGCTAGGCCGATAGTGGTCTGCTTACTGCATGTCGCGGTACAAGCTTTGCTCGCCAGGGAGGTGTTGCGTTGACAGCTCAGTACTCCGACAACGGGTCGTTGACCCACTCACCTGTTCGGTAGTCACTCTCCCGGATACGACCATCGAGAGTACGGTCAGCTGTTGCATGCTATTGCTTATACCAGAGCCCGGCGTTTCGCAACTCTAAGCAGAGCTCTTCTCGCTCGGTCCCCGTCAGTCAACAGGACCCAACGAAGCCCGATCGTCCTTCCAGCAGGTACCTCGCTTGTCTGCCGAACAACGACGCGGTGCGTCTAAACAGCGCCTGTTGAGCTGCACTCTATCTACTGTATCTTTGGCGCTTCGCGACGTCACGATAGGCTGGCCCGGCGGCTCCCTTGCGCCCGGCGACGAAGTGGCGCCTGCTTCCCGGGGCTCTCACAAGGCTCTGAACGAGCTCCGTCCGATTGTTTACTGTGTTTCGAGTATCGTCGGGCTCGCAAGCGACGCAGAGAGCAGAGTGTACGTTCACTGTAATTGACATGAGAATCGATATGTGGTATACAACTGACAACTCGGGTGCAGTCTCTGCTGAGAACGTGAATAAAGAGTGTGTTCGACCACTCTTACCCCGAGCGCATGACCGTCGGCATACTTGTTGGCGCACAAAGGGCGGGGAGATAAAGGTAGGTTCGCAGCCAAAGCAGATCTGAGTTCGAAAAGGTTTGAAAGGTCGGACAGCAGCGAGGATCTCTGCCTTGACAGCCGTCGAGCTTGCGCACATGTCGGTTGTGGACGCGAGGAACCCGAGGAACCCGACTGATGGATCATGTTGACAGCTGTGGACGCGCTTGCGCGGATGCGGCAGTCGTGTTGCCCGTTTGGGGGGCGCGCGGAGGGCGCTTTACGCATTGAGTGTAATGCAGGAGCGCTACTGGTCGTCGCGAGCGACGCTCACGATCCTCGTGTCCGCTCGGGCCCGCAGGTTTGCGTAGGTTAATGCGCCACCGCCGCATGTCCTTCCTCGTTGAGCATACAGAGACGCCGTCGCGTCATCTTTGGCGGTATCAACTTTGCCTACTTGCGCGCTCTGCGTGATGAGGTTGTGTGTCAATGGAGCTCAGATATCGACCTGCGACAGACCGAGCTTACCTGTCTGCTGTATGTAGACCCGATCGTGGAGAGCCTGTTCAAAGCGGGTCGTAAGCCTCGGCGCGAGGGATTTTCGCGGTGCTCCACACGTGCCTACGCGGTCATACACGTCCTCCGATAGCAGTCTAGCAGCATCAAGCTCTATCACGACCCGACGTAAGCTGAAATGGCGCCCACTGCGCGCCGCCCTGGACTCATATCGGCCCAGATTGGCGTGGGGTGGCTCGGAAGACCCTATCTCGACCGACGTCGGCGGTCGTTGCTGCAAGCTTCAGGTTCAAGCGCGCAACCCGAGCAGCCGCGACCGAGAGTTACAAAACCGCTGCAGATGCAAAGCGCGCCGCCGGAAACGTGCACCGGAAGATGACCGCCGTCGTGTACGCGGCGGGCTCGAAGGGAGACTGCGCGCGAGCGCTCCGTCCGCCTCCTGCTTCGATCTGACCCTGCTCGTCGCGACGTGCTGTTGATCCCATTCGTGGTTGCTGTTATGCGCGCTCCGCGTCCGCCTGCCCCTACCAGTCTAGAAGTTAGAAATCAGCGCGCTCGACGTCAAGGGAGACTCCACGTTTTCACATTGCGGCGTGTTGGTTGATATTTTCCCAAGGAATACGAGTAGAGTATGCAGATACGCACGGACAACACCCTGAACCTGCGCGCTGCTTTGTTTCTGACGTT
Source organism: Peniophora sp. CBMAI 1063 (assembly GCA_900536885.1). Classification (NCBI taxonomy): domain Eukaryota; kingdom Fungi; phylum Basidiomycota; class Agaricomycetes; order Russulales; family Peniophoraceae; genus Peniophora; species Peniophora sp. CBMAI 1063. The sequence goes on along the minus strand of UWZB01000291.1, from coordinate 24,943 downwards.
CTCGCCCGGCCTCGTTTCGCGCATCGTGTTGTTTGGCGGGGTACAATCACGTTCTTCGAGGTACGATGATCGTGGAATTTGACTGTATTCAGCCGCCTACGCGGCCTCCGTGGGTTTGTGCACGCATTGAACGGCCAAAACAAGGTGCGCTGCTCATTGTCGTGGCCAGAACACAGCTATCAAGCTTTACGCGTTCACGACATGCAGCACAAATGCGACCAACAACAACAGCATTCTTTCTCAGCCGCTGCGCACTGCACTCGTAGTCCTCGTTTGCGTAGCTCGGAGGCTGCAGATGCCCACCTTCGACAAAGCATCTCCAGGCCCAAAAGTTAGCCGACGTCAAGAACAACAACAACAAGACGGAGTCTAGCCCGATGCGATAAACGGAGGGCGGACGCTCAACTCAAAAGCCACGCTGCGACGCCCGGCGCGCCACCATCAGCGGACCCTGCATACGCGCATCCTCCGAGGGCCGACGCTGAGAGCGACCATATGCAGTGGCGCGCGCCGGCGATCAACATTTGGGCCTAGAGGGTATAGCGCGCTGCCGGCTAATAGATGTGCTTGGTGGCGTCGGTCGTTGAGTACATCGGCGGCGGGTGCGTGCGAAGGGAGGGTAGCAGGGCTGGGAGAAGTGGCGGCGGTGTTGAGAAATGGGCTTTGCTGTAAGATGGTCGAGGTCGGGCGATGTGGCGAAGAGGTACGGTAGGTCAAGGCGGCCGACGACCTTATCGCCAGACTCGTGTAGGCTGTGGCGTGTAGCGCAGACGGATTTCCCGATAGTTGTCGGTAGAAACAGAGTGGCACGATGCCGTGTTGTCTAATGCCTGATGCTTGAGCTTCATCGACAGCGGCGAGGTACCGAGCTGGACAGACAATACAGACAAGGCCGATACGAGCTTGCTGGAAGTCTTACGCTGCGCCTGCGGTGCGTCAGACAAGAGTGAGTCACATCGCACATTATGCACGACAGTTCAAGTAAGGCACGATGGTCTTGTAATCTCAGCTCTATCAAGTAGAGATGGATAGAGGCCTGATGGTACAAAGAATAGCGACGAAGAGCAGCCGTTTCAGCTGATGGTCTCGGTCAAAGCAGAGTTTTGGCCGAAAAGGCATTATCGCGACCACGTGGCTTGTCCCACGACGCGTTCGAGGAGGATGTACATCTTGCTTCCGACCACCATGTCCAACAACGTCTATCAATGTGCTGAAGAGTAGTATATTGCGCAAGATATTTTGTCAACAATAAGTGACGATGAGTCTGGCATACCGATGGACTGTCTCCGTGATTCGCAAAGTCAGTCCACTAACATACACACTCACGGTCGACTCAGAAGACGCGCTGGTAATTGTAGCTCTCGCAACGTACCCGGTGAAGAACGCAGGGGTACGTATGGGACACAAGACATCTGCTTATTGACAACGAACCTCTCCCGGCTCCGCAATAGACTCGAACATACCATTGCTCCCCGACCAATGCCTCCGATGGATTACTGCGGTCGGCACCTCGTTATGGTGTTCAAGTTCGCGCTACAACTCCCTTCTCTGCTCCCGTCACATCTGCGGAAGAGCCACTCGACTATTCAAGACCTCTCCGCAGGCATCAACCGCTCATCATCTGCCTCCCGCTAATACGCCGGCACTCACGTCTATCCTTGATCGCCTCCCTGGTGTGCGCGCGAACTCCCATTTACTCCAAAGTTCAAACTCATGACCCGCTCGGCAATTCTGCGTCTCGGATAGCTTGAGAGAGCTTGCGCTTCCTTGTGAATACTCGCCGCGTCAACGTCGGTACCGGTGTCATTGCGCGTGTTTGGATACCCCGGCCAATCTATGCGTGCCGTTCTTTTACCGCCACTGCACCCTCGCGCACGGATGAAGACAGCATGGAGGCTCTCGGTCCTAAACTTTGCTATGTATATAGTCGGATGCATCTTCAAACATGGCTACGGCACTGCCCGGGAAGTCTCTAGCTGCATGGATTCCATCTAGTTCGGCTACTATCCCGCAGGGGCTACACAAATGCCGGTTCAAATGATGGCCCTCCTCATAAGCCCGCCCACGCATCCTCAAGACGGTCTCATACGACGACATTGGGGCATCCGTTGTGACGCTCCGAGCATTCTTGCCAGCCCGTAGGGTGATGCTGAAGTGCTGCCTCGCCGTCTTCCATGAGACATGTACCTGTTCTTCCATGTCTGCATGGGCAGATGCGTACCTCCAGTCACCCACAGGCCACCATCACTACGAGGCAGCACAAGTCTTCACATTCCCATGCACGCGGTCATCCCGAGAGTTCCCTGTCTTCTTTGCTAGAAGATATACGCGACACCCAGGCTCTTGTCGAATGATATATCATTCGTCAAGGACTCACAATGAGCCGAGTCAGACCATCTGCTCAGGGCACCTCGTACCGTCCTCGTCGGAACGCTCGTCAACCTGCTTTCCCTGCCTTCGAATGCGTATGGCCAGCCTATCTAATCTGTCTGTCGCGTCACGCTGTACGCAGCTGTAGAGCGCTCATCTCCCGCACTTGTTGCGTAGCTCTTTCGCGGTCTTGAGCCTACCCGCGCCGGAACTTGCGCGCCCATCCTCTCGCCTCACCCTGCGCCCTCTGTTGCTTTCTTCGGCAAGCTTGCTTGAAGATGCATTCCTCGTGTTTGTCTGAACTGAGCACTCTCACTGGGCACGCAGCGAGAATGCCGCGTACTACCTCCTACTACCACCGAGTCCCGCGCGTCTTCCGTGGATATCAACTCTATGACGACGGACACCTTCCTTTGCGGCGTTCTGACTCGCAGATCAGCGTTCAGAGTTTGTGCGAGCATCGACCTGTATAAGGCAGTCGGTGGCGTTTTCACGAGCTTGTTGACGATAGCCGGAAAATCCAATCTGCAGACTGGTCGTTCGAGCTACTTGGTCAAGCCTTCGCCGCAATATGTTCACTGAAACCTCGTTCAACTCCAGTAGGCTTTGAAACGTCCAGCAGCACCGACGGCCTCGAGGGCTCATACTCCATTTGCGCTCAACATGGTGTGTCAGGACAGTTCGTGCTCCATTTGTCCTCTCCAGTACATCGTTCATTTGGATTTCATAGAAGAAGCGGTACCGGCCTCAATCACCGCTGTGCTCGGCGTAGATCTCCCATGCTCACTGTGGCCCATGCGTCTTTCCGTGATGCTGAGAGCGAGTCTCTCCGGTCCCTCCCATGCTACTCTTTATGGGCGACTGTTTGCCCCTGCGGACGCGCATTCAAGGCAGTCCATGGACCTCATTCGGCCTGCGGAATGCAGACGGAGACCTTTGCGAACTGCTAACACTACGCCCACTGCCGCTCGGTCATCACACCATCATCAACCCTGGCCGGTGAAGCTTTGGAGCCCACGAAGCCCGATGGGCTTTATCACTGTACATCTCACTAGCTTGCGGAAATGTATGCACGCTCTGACACTAATTCCAGACTGCCGGCACTGCAGACACTTCTATCATGTTATGAACCTAGTTCATTTCACCTGCTAGTCGCTCGAGGGTAGTATTTTGACCCGCCGAGATGCGTGCAGTACTGACGAGACTGCGGCCGCGTCATCATACTTGATCGGACTGTATTTCACAACACGAGCCCGATGGACTGTAGGATCTGCATCTTATGCGCCGGCTTGAAACTTGCTGGCGGGTGCGAATTCACATCCTCGGAGCTCCGAGTCTACCGAGACTCCCTGAACTTCGCGCGCCCACCACGCATCGAACCTTGCTCTCATTCGGAAGGCGCGAGTAATGACAACCACCACAACCTCTGTACTGACATGTTCCAAACCGGTCTCTCCCTTTCACCTGAGAAGCCGGATACAGCAGAGCGGCCGACCGATTTGGATGTAAGATCAGCATGCCCTTTGTTCCCTTTGCCGTCGTGGGGCCAAATGAAGTCATTCATCACACTGTACAATACGCTCGAGTGCATGGCGCAGGAGAGTGACCAGGAAAGCTTCCTTCGCGAGCACGATGTTGCTTGTTGCTTGTCGAGAAGGCGGTAGATGGGGGCGATGTTAACATCGTCGTGATGCAGATGGCCATCCTGATGAGCGTCAATCGCCCACGTACCGTCAAGAACCCTGCGAGATGTGATACGCCGCCTCATCTCGCGATGCGCATAGCCGTCATCTCGCTCAGATGAAGTAAGAGGTCTACTTCGGTAGTGTAGCGATCAGCCTGGCAAAGGTGTAACACGCACTATGTTACAAGCTTTACTCCCTTCAAGACACCCGTGAGACCTGTATGGTGTATGTCCACAGACTAGTGTACATCTTGGCAGCTCATACATCCGAGTAACGAACCCAGAGACGAACAAGAACCGTCCCGATCGGTGTGGCAACAATGACGCTTTACCCCTAACCCTAGAGCAGGCCAGTTCAACGCGGCTCGAGTTCGCGCGGACAACTCTTCCTCGAACCACCATGCTCCGCAACTCAGAGCTGGCGACACACATTCTGATAGCTCACTCGCACTCTACTGTCACTATGCTTGCACTCTATGATGAGAGTTCTTGGCTCGAATTGACAGCGACACGAACAGGCGTCTGCAGAGAGCTAGTCTAGCTCGCCACAATGATCTCGCATTCTAGAAACCGAACAGTATGATTCTGCTATTGCGCACGTTCCTTCAGTACGGGCCTGGGAGCTTTGCCGCCGGCATAGAGATACGAGGGTCTTGGACTATGAAGTCTGCGGACAGGAGCAGGTTAGGCAAGACATCGAACCGCGCGTCCTATATCGCGGCCTTCAGCGCCGACATGCATTCCCAGGCAAGATGCACGACCCCAAGGCTGTTTCAACACTATCCCCAGCGCGCTCGCGCCGCACCACGGTCCTTGTGAAAACGCTTGACGCCCAACTGCAATCTCTCACCGGCGACTATAGCACCCTCGTCAAACTCAACGTCGCGCAGAAGACCACGATCATCAATTGGCGCGCGGAAGCTCGTGCGTTGCGAGCCCAGCTTATTAGGGAGCAAGTGAAGCATGCGGCGGTGCAGAAGACGCAGGCGAGGTTGGAGGGGAGGATCGAGGAACTAGAGTCGCTTGTCAAGGTGCGCGGTTTAGTTGTTCCTGTGCATACGTGAGCTAACTCGACGTCTTCCAGAGTCAAGAGGATGCTTTTGCTGAAGAGGATACATCTGAAGATGAAGATAATGATCTTGCTGTGCGTGTACATCTCGATCATGCGTCGCCGTTCGGCCTGAGACATTCCCTGTCTAGTACCTCCATCGCGCATCACGGAGCACATACATCTTCGGCTCATGTAAATCACGTCGAGTAGGTCAACTTATGCGCACCCAACGCGTACGTCTCGACTCCTCGCTCGTCACATGCCGATTACTGATGCATCAACTGCAGGCACAACGCGCCCAGATAGCCGACCGCGACGACGAGATCATGCGGCTCACGCTCCACCGTAGCGCGCTCAACGCTGAGCTTACGACAGTCACCGCGGGCCTCCAAGCGCTGCAAAAGGTCGCCATGAAGCAGAACGACCAGTTGAGAGGACAGAGCACGGGGATTGAGCAAGCGGAGGAGGAACTGGAGCTGTTGAAGCTTTCGGCGGAGGTTTGGAGGTTAGATGCTGAGTATTGGAAGGCGGAGGCAATGAAGGCGCGCGGGATAACGAGGGCGATGGAGCAGACTGTTTCTTGTGCTGAGCAAGACGATATGGATGCCAGCGCGGAGCCAGCGACTCGTGTCGTCTTATAATAAGTTCCTCAGCCTCGGCTTTCTTTTCATGTTCTTCGGGGTTTTATCGTCGTATCTGGGTTCCAAGCTTTGTACACTATGCTCTATCGGTTCTGCTACTCGTACATATCCATATCGAGTTGCTACTACCTGTCATGACCTGCGGCGCCAAACGGCGTCCTCTGCAAGCCGTAGTCCGGACGCATCCTTGCCCTCGGACGGATGACGCTTTGACTCCGTGGTTGAAATGTGGTTTGTGCGAACTGAACTCCAATGGCGCGTAGAGCTCAACGTTGAACGCAGAGTCGTCATCGTTGACCATTGTCTTCGCGCCCCGAGTGCGGCGGTGATCGACGGCTCGGAGCTCGTGGTCCACGTTTCCTCTGACAGCCCACAGCGAACAATGACCATAACCACACCCTTTGCTGCCGCTCATTTCGTTTGGTGGTACTTTAGACATGGTCTGGACAGTGTCAGCGGCGACCACCCCACACGAAATGCCTACATATACTGCAGTCCAGGGAGCTTGTAGTTCACAACAAAGCAGTGTCTCATACCCTCGAAGCCTCACCAGTCTCGCCTACCCCCTTCGTCCTGAACATGCTCGCTTCTACCTCTGCACCTCCAACCTCCACTGGCTTCGAAGATTTCTGTCTTCAGCGTCTCAAAGATGCGAACATCAAGCCGCACTACAACAAATACAACTTTCCCGGGGGCATGCCGGGCGCGCAGTACGGAGTCGAGCCCTCTGCGCCGTCCGTGCAATGGAACAACAACAATGCGCTCGGACTTACGGGGCCGTACAACTTCTCCATCCCGCAGAGCGCTCTACCCCAACGCGTCAAGATCGAAGCAACAACTCCAGCACCGCTCGGCGCACCGGCTCAGCATCAGCAGTCGTCGAGTCTCGTCGCGCGAAATCGCCGCTTCGCAAACACGAACTATGTTAGGGTGGACCCTTACATGAATGTGCGGGTGATGCAACGGCATGCTATGAGCCCACAGGCGCGTAAGCATGTGGCGGCCCCGCCGCCCTACTCTGCCACCGCACCGTCGGCGTCCATGATGCCTCGGCCTCTTCAGCCGTTCACGTCGCAAGCGGCGACATCCGAGTCCGCGCTTCTGGTGGCGCCGAAGCCGGTACACGGCTGGCACATCGAGGCCCTGCAGTCCTTGTCCGCTTTGGGCCACTATACCCTCAACGCGAGTCAATCCCAGTCCGCCCCAGCCGCCGTCAAGCTCGAAGAGCAGAACGCGGACAATGATGTCCTTCCGTCTGAGCTTGACGCCAACAGCGGCCTCTACCGTGCCTACCGCCACGATACTGGTCAGCGCCACATCCTACACAATCACAGCATCGAAGCCAAACTCTCCGCTGCCGACCGTGCAGAGCTCGCCGCCATGCGCAGCGAGGTATCGAAGGGTCTTCAGCCGAAGACCTGCAGATTATCCGGATGCAACCATGTCGCGTCATGTACGCGATATCTCGTCAAGCACGTCCATTCGCACCTTAAGATCCGTTGGCAGTGCGATTTCTGCACGAGCAGTTATGGCGCGAGGGCGGACATGGTCACTGAACATGTTAAGAAGGAACATCCGGAGATGTTGGCGGAGTTCAAGGAAAGGAGGATGCGCCGGAGGGCCCCTTTGTTTGAATCTGTTGAGGGTCAACACGTGAAGGAAGAGTAGGCCGCATCCGCAAGAGCGCATGAGGTCTTCGTGATATGACTGGAATACGATACACAAGAGTAATGGACATCGCTGTCATGGCCCTGTATGCTTATGCCTTATGATACGATCTTGCTGTACCCCATACTGCTATTGCAAAGCCTGTCGAGGTTCTCCGAAGGATCTTGAACACCGGGAGTGGGTAAATTCCAATCAAAATCCATAAGATAGGAGACAGGGAGAATGACAAGAGGCGAATGTAGATGCGTCAATATGGTCGGTCGTGTCAAGTATCCACATGAGAAGACAGAGATCGAAGTCGCTTAGCAGCATCCGCCGGCTGCACCCTGTGCGGCTGGCTGGTTGACCTTCACCGAGTCCTGCGCCGGGCCACCCGCCGCGGGCTCTCCCTGAGTGTCGATGAGACGCGCCTTGATGTCGCTATGGTGAAAAGAATCAGTATGAATATTGCATGACGACAGTCGTTCGCAACGCACCGCGCAAGCGAGAAGAACGCCTCCTCAACACCCTCGTTGACCTTCGCCGACGTCTCCATGAAGCGAATGCCGAGCTCGTCGGCCAGTGCCCGGCCAGCCTCCTCTGTCACTGCGCGCTTATCCGTCCAGTCGCACTTGTTTCCGATGAGGATCTTGTTGACGCCCTCGGATGCGTGCTGCTCGATGTTGGCGTGCCACGTGCGGATGTCTGTTCAAGTCGGTCAGCCGGAGCGTGCATGAGACAAGAACGCGCGATATGACGGCATGTAGCGCAGCGCCACAGATATATTTCGCAAGAATAGAGCAAAAGATACGCACTGTTGAATGACTTCTCGTCCGTGACGTCGTATACGAGTAGGATACCCATGGCGCCGCGGTAGTAGGCTGTCGTGATCGTCCTGAAACGCTCCTGACCCGCCGTATCCCACTAGAGAAATCCAGATATTAGTCAATTAGTATATATCAGAGCAGTTGTGGGTGGGCACGCACAATCTGGAGCTTTATCCGCTTGCCGTCGAGCTCGATAGTACGAATCTTGAAGTCAATTCCGATAGTCGTGATGAAGGACGGTGTCCAAGCGTCGTCGCAGAAGCGCAATAGCAAGCATGACTTGCCGACGCCTGTACAGAAACAAGTCAGTACCAAGTATATCTTATTCCAGTCCACCGGGTACGCACCAGAGTCGCCGATGAGTAGCAGCTAGTAACATCGAGTTAACAAGTGCACATGTACCAGTTTCTGGACAACAGACCTTGATAAGGAAGTCGTAATGGGGAGGCGGCATGTCGGACTAGAGTATTATCACAGACAAATAGGTAGATATAGACCAAGTATGGGACAGGCGGACAGCAGGTGAGTGGTGAGAGCAACGAGCAACCGCGAGGCTGAGCGTAGCGAGGCGTCAGGCACGCGCGACTCGCGTGGCGCGTGTTCGCCCCACAGCTCGGCGCCCTGACTGCAGCTCGCATGTTGCACTCGGACCACCATGCACGTTGTCTTAGCTCTCGAGTTCGAGTGATTGAGTATCGTTGAAATGAGCACGCGATGCATGCTGCCGGGAGGCGAGCACTTGTTGTCTCGCTTGGCGAGATCGCTTCGACCCGTCTGCATGACCCTGCAGGTTCTTATAAGGGTTTACCATGGACCTGACTCGCAAGATAACTCTTCAGGAAATCATGACCACTGGCCGTCTCATCTTCCTGTACAATCGAAACGTGTAGTACGGTCACTCAGGAAGCTAGCAGCGGCCCACTCATTTCCTATAGAACCTCGTTGAAAGCGATTGAATGCGCTTTCCAAGGCTGTGCTGTGGCCGTGAGTGCATCCTCGTGTCGGATGAAAACCTTGAAGTAGTTGTCTGATCCCAGGCTATACAGGAACTCGATAGCACACGAGGGTATTCTCAACCACCAACCACCATCATGTCTTTTCGGCGACTATCGCAAGTTCTCAAGAGGCCTCGCTCAGTACAGTCCAAGCCGGCTTTGCGAGACGCCGCCGCCATAGCCAACATTGACGGCATGCCTGACGAGCCACATGACTTTGCTTCGATAGCCTCGGCGTCTTGGAGTGGATTCAAGCTCTTTCTGAGCGTTGTGCGTGAAGTAGCCGGAGCCTTCCCGCCTCTCGATGCGACGGTGGGAGGGCTCATCGCGCTTATCAGCATATACGACGTGCGTCTCTATACTCAATAATGGCGGCGGAGGCTGACCTGGCGGGCCTGTTTTAGCTTGTGCGCTCAAACTTCGACTGGATGGAGGACATAATGACACGCCTCGATCGGACACTCGCCCTTCTAGCCTCAAGATTAGACGAGAATCGCGAATCGGGACTGGCGTCCATGTCAAGTACACATGTCGCGTAAGTCCATACGACTGACTTCCATCTACCCAGGCTGATGCATTGTGACAGTGCTCTGCAGAAACAGCTCAACAAAGTTCAGGCTCTTCGTGATCGAACATGGATCTCTCGTGGTGCTACGTCTAAGAACGACGAGAGCGGACTGAAGGCTATCTACCAAACAATCGCCGATGTACTTCAAGAACTTCAGGTTCGCACCACGTTATACTCTATCAGCTCTTTCGTCGTCTCACGTACGCGTAGTTGGAGTTAGCGATCTCCGTCGAGAAGAACACGAAGTCCATCATGCAGGTACTGTACTTAAACCGAGCGCGTCGTACCCTATGCTGCATTGCTAATGCCAATCGTCAGGACCTCGTTCTTCAGAACCTTCCTTATGCTACTACAGCAGCGTACACAGCCGCGACGTCGGCGGCCGGGATCTCAAGACGCGGCTGCACCGATGGAACTCGCGTCAAAATCCTGCAGGACATACTTCATTGGGCACGCGATGAAAGCCGGGATGTACCACGCTTGCTCTGGATTTCTGGCTTGGCTGGACAAGGAAAGTCCACTATCGCCTATTCTGTCTGCGAGCGTCTAGACGAAGACGCGCTAGACGTGTCCGTCGTCTCGTTCTTCTGTTCGCGACGGCTTGACAGTTCCCGAGAGGCACTGCTAGTTTCTACTCTTGTGCTCAAGCTCGCGCAATCATCCGCGTCATGTGCTACAGAGGTTGTCAATGTTCTCAAACAAGAGTACGATCTAGGCTATCAGAAGCTCGAAGTACAGATGAAGAAGCTTTTCATCGACCCATGGCAAAGAAGTGCTAGTCTTCGGGAGGGCTTTCCTGTAACACTGCTTGTCGTCGATGCGCTCGATGAGCAGGACACCGGCATCGCCTTTGCGCGACTGTTGATCGAAGCTTTGAGCGAAGGGTCTCTTCCGGGTATGCGCGCGATATTCACAAGCCGCCTCGAAGCGCCGTTTCACGCTCTTCTGCGTAAATGGAGCTCCTGTTGCACCAATGCTGTCGTGCAGCACTTGAATCTAAATGACCAGCTCGTCGCAGATCGTGACACTCTGGATGCCGATATACTGTGCTATCTCAACGCGGAGCTTCCGCAGCATCGAAACACTCAACATCTCAAACGGCTTGCTGAGGCTTCTGCGGGTCTCTTCATCTACGCATCTACTGCTGTACGATTGATCAAATCGGACGCCAAACAATCTAAGGCTCGCAGCGAAGAGGAACGGCACATTCTGGAGCTCAGTGCCCATTATGACTACGAGGCTGCTGGGAGCGGTACTCACGATACCATGCTTGATTCACTCTATGCGGGGATTATAGCAGACACTTTCGATGGCCTGACCCACAGCCAGACAGATGCTCGGATGCACATACTAATCACGTTCATCATTTTCCGGCGCACGGTGCCGATGGGGATCGGCTTTCTCACTGAATTAGCCGGCCCAGGTTTCGATGAAGAAGTGACCGAGCTCGTCATCGCGTCGTTGCACGCAGTGCTATACATTGATGCCGAAACGGGCAAGATCTTATGCTGCCATGCCTCATTCGAGGATTACATGTGGAGAGCTTATGAGCCTCTCATCAACCGAGCTCGGCGTCTACTCGTCCAGGATTTCCGGGGCGATTTCATACCCGTACGGGAGAAAGCTCAATGTGTACTTCCAAGTTGCGTATCGTGGAATCTGTCTGAACGGGGGTTAGCGCTTCGCAACATCTCGGCTATCGGCCCGATGGGCGGTTTTTGATTCATGATCGCATTAGGAGTGTCCTATTGAGATGTATCATTGCACTATCCCTGTGATAATATCAAGCAATAGCGAGTAGAACGAGAGCCTCCAGTGTCGACGATGGTCGTCCGAAAGAACCTGAAAGAACGATCCGGTTGCCTGTCACGCGCGCGCAGGACGCGCGTAGGAGACGAGCTTCGCGAAAGGGCAAACACGTCTTCATTCTGACCGCCATGAGCTCTCACAATATCCACATCAATGATCTCCCTCCGGAACTACTGAGAATCATCTTCGTTCACTACACTCGAAAGCTCTACGGCCTAGAAAAGTACTTCAAGAAGCCTGTCGTTGACGGACCTGAATTCTCGCACTCGCGTCGTTTCTTATTCTTTTGAAAGCCGGATACCATTGCTATGAAGACGACACGAAGTGGATCGGAAAGCTGGACAAGACGGCGTCGACTGAACGGGGTTCTGAAGCTCTTGGGCGAGGCGTAGGGAGAGACGAGTGCCAGAGCAGATTGTATCACAGGGTAGAGCTGATAGGGCCAGTAATATCCCAAACTGGTCTCCAGTTGGTGGCGGTCGAGAAGACTGCTACGCGACGCGACTCGCGGTCCAGTCGTGTCTCTTGTGGTAACCGTTAATGACGCGTGGTGTCACGCCGTTACAAGCGCGCGGTTTCGACGAGGTTCACCTTCAATGACCACTCGAGATCCCGATGATACATATCTTTCCTGGACCATCAAGCCTGCTCATCAAGGTTTTCGCATATCCAGATATATACTGCAAGCTTGCTCGGGCGTCTCTGTGCTGTTGGTGCTCGGTCATGTCTCTTAGCGACTCGGAATCGCCGTGGGGAGGATCGTCTTTATGGCTGTTCGTATGCTGTTTCTCAAGCATCCGAAGGACCTGAATATACTCTGCCGTACGCAGACGGGTATATTCAGCTCGTGTCGACATACAGAGCAAATGCGACCTCGTCGCATTTCGCCGCGTCCATGTTCATGAGTCACATCGAGCGCCCGATGCGTGCTCCCGAGGGCAATGCCCGTGTCAGAATGACGATAGAAATCCTCGCATTCTATGGAAAAGTAACCAAGAACCTCGTTCTACACGTCCTGACATTCTTGCTCAGAGAAAGAGACCGAGTGTCATATATGAGAGGTCGAGTTGATGAAGGGCATATACGTTCGCGATTTGCGGGTATGCTGTAGTCGACTGGACGTAGAATACGTTGCAACCCGACGGGTATCAATGAGATCAGTACTTGTCGAGACCTGCGTGCCAGCTGCTAGCAAGTCGAACATGAATGCTGGTTCAACCGGATGTCTCTGTCGAAAGTGTATCTTCGATTCGTGAAGACGAGGAGAGGCCTGTATAGACTTTCATCTCGAGTGGAACTCATGTGTTCGGATGGTATCGAGCATTCATCGCATAGACAGCCTATCATCAAGAGCACAACACCACAAGCATCATCACACCCCCCACCCCCTCCCTCCTCATCTCACCATACCCAGACAACAGCACATCACAGAACTTACACGCCCATCTCGACATTCAGCCTCTGCAAATGCGCATGCGTCTCGCTCGGCAGCCGATACCGAATCATGCCCGCGAAGCTCGTCAGCGCCTTCGCCTTCGTCCGGATCCCCGCGAGCGTCTGCACCCACACAAACACCATCAGCACTCCTCGCACATTAAAAATCAAGATCGAGGAAAGACTTACGGCTGCACGCCCGGCATCGCCCACGCCCCCGCCCCCAGCGCTCTTCGTCCGCCGGTAGATCGCGGCGAGGCAGTCCATGGCGAGCGGGACGTACACGCCTGCTGCGCGCGCGAGCGACTCGTGCGCGTCGCGGAAGGACTCGGCGCGCCGCGCGAGGCGGGAGATGTCGGTGTCGGGCGGGAGGAGGGACGTGCGGTCGAGCGTCTGTGCGGGTCGTTAGCGAATCTTGTGAGAAAGTGAGAGGGAGAGGAAGGAGAGGGAAGGGGGAGAGATGTACCTCGAGCGCGGCTTCGAATCGGCCTTCGGCGCGAAGATCCAGCGCCTCGCGTATAGCCAACAAACACCACACCGCGTCCCGTTCCTTGCCCACCGCGCGCCCCAATCTTTCATAGCTCCTTACAATCTCGCGCGCGACCTTCTCGAGCTCCTTCACCTCGTCGGTGGTGCTGCTGGGAGCGGAGGAGAGCGCGGAGGAGAGCGATTGGGCGAGGCACGAGACGACGGTGGCGTAGTCGCCCGACAGGTTGTACAGCTTTACGGCTTCGAGGGGCCGCGCGGTGGATTGGGCTGTGTGGGCGGCGCGGGAGAGGATGTGGGTGGAGAATGTTGATGGGGTTAGGTTCAACAGTGGTAGGGAATGCGTGATCGCGCCGGGCTACAATCCCAAAACTGCATCAGCACCTTCGTCTACAAAGTTGAGAGTGTGAGGAAGACAACATACGAACTGCGTCCCGTCCCCCCCAAACCCGCCCACGAGCTCGTCCCACCCGACCCCGCTCTGCGCGCCCACGATGACCTTGAGCACGAGCTCGTACGCCAGCTCGAGCTGCTCGGGCCCCGCGGGGCCGGGCTGGTCGGCGGCGAGCGGGAGCGTGTAGATGTACTGCAGGGCCTCTTTGGCGTCCGTCTTGGAGAAGGGGCGGATGTAGCGCCAGAGGGTGGGCGCGAGGGAGAGGGAGGGCGGGGCGTTTGGTGGGGTCGATACTACACGGCGGGGTTAGTGGGCGTGTGAGACGAGAATGAGAAGATGCACGTACGGGGTGAGACGTCGCTCGTCTCAGCGCGCCCAGAGACGCGTAGTAAACCGTGGTACGCGAGCGCAATGGCGATATGCACGCCCTCGACGTACGTCTCCTCCCTCTCCAACAGCGCCGCCACACCCCGCTCGAACAACCCCGCGCAAAACAGCGCCGCCGCCCACGCGCCCGGTCTACTAGCAAAATGGCCCGGTCCGTACCCCAAAAGCGTGTCGCCCAGCGCGCGCAGAGAAGATGGAGATGAAGGGTCCGAGTCGTCCTCGGACGTCATGGCGAGCTGGAACCAGAGCCAGTCTTCCGTCGTGCTCGTGACGAGCGGCACCGAGCGGCGCGCGGGGTCGAGGCGGCCCATGAGCTTGTACAGCGCGAGCTTGAACGGGTCCGCGGCGGCGGCGTGCAGCATGTGCGCGTTGTACGCGCTCTGCACGGCGTCGCGGTTCGCCTTGTTTAACTTCCTTCCAGGGTCCTCGAGGTAGGAGCGGAAGAGGGAGGTAAAACCGGGTTCGCGCGCGTCGAGCGCGGCGTGGTGCGATAGGGCTTCGCTCAAGGCGTCGGAGGAGGCGCCGACGCGGAGGAGGAGGAAGAGCTTCGCCCAGAGCGGCTGCGCGGCGACGAGCTCGATTTTGGAGGTCCATTCGCCGGACTTGTAGAAGCGGACGAGGAGGAAGGCGCGCACTTTGTTCGGGAGGGAGGGGTCGCCGCCGAGGCGCGCGGCGAGGGGCTGGGCGAAGATGGTGCGGTCGAGGATCTGCGTGTATTGCTCTTCGAGCGCTTCACGTGCGCCGAGCGATATTTGGCGCAGGAGGGCGGTGTGTGGAGCGGAGTGCGGCGAGGAGAAGTAGGACGGCGCGTGTCGGCGTAATAAGGTGGGGGTGGTGGAGGCGCCGGGGTGTTCGGCCGAGGGGAGGGCGGGCGGCTCGAGCGCGATTTTGGAGAGGATGTGCAGGGTTTGCGTCGTTTGGTTCGTGTGCTGTATCCGGATTAGGTTATATTGGAGTGTGATGAGAGGAGGGAACGTACGTCTGGATTGAGAGCCATGGACACGCGTGCGAGCTCGTGGATTATCGGGTACGACTGGCCCTTGAGCCTCGCGGTGTTAAGCTCGACGATGGGCCTGTCGTACGCCATCATCTTCGCCTGCGTCTGCGCGCTCAACGGCCCGCTCTTCCCGCCGCCTACACCAACAGCTCCCGCACCAGAAGACCTTGTAGCAACAGCCTTGCTCCCGCTCGCAGCGCCCGCCCCGTGACCCAGCTCCTCGAACACCCGCGCCTTCCGCGCGGCCCAGTCGCTCGCCGCGCGCTTCTCGAGCTGCGCGCAGAACTCGTCTTGCGTTTCTTTGCGCGCGGACTCGATGGTGCCGATTATGGACTGCTCGTGCGCGTGCCGGAGGAAGCCGGCGACGTCTGTGTCCGGCAGTGGTTGGAGGGGCGCGAAGGTGTTTTGGGCATTGAGCGAGGCGATGCTGGCGGCGAGCGCTGGGGCGTCTACGCGTGCTTGCGCTAGCAAATAGTTCCTATATCCCAATATAAACCACGTGTCAGTATGTTATAGTAGGAGGGCGAAGGGAGGGTGGCGCACGCGCGGGCCTGGTCATGCTGCGCCCCGGGCTGCTGGCTCACGAGCCGCCGGCTCTGCGCCTCGATCTGGTCGAGCGAGAGCTGCACATGCGGGAGCTCGGGCCGGGCGAATTGGGCGTTCAGCGCTTTGGACTGCGCGAGGAGCGCGGCGAGGTCCGTCGTCGACATGGCCGTTCGAGCACAAGCGATGAACACACGTGATGAGGCGCGTCGCGGGGTGAGGGCGCGTTTTGACGCGCGCGTGCGTGGGTTGGGCGTGGACGGCCATCTCTGGATATTTTGCTATGGAGCGCGCGTTGGTCTCGTACGACGATATTCAGGCTCCGCCGCCTCCTACTGCTCCCGTCGCGGGACCTAGCGCACCCCCCCAGAACTACCAGCAGAATCAACAGCAAAATCAGCCACCGCGCAAGAAACGAAGGAATAACAAGCAGAACCGCGGTGGCGGCGGCGGCAATAATCAACAGAATGTGAACGGGTACAACGGTGGAGGGTACTCTGGCAACGGGTGGAATGGCTCCAGGCCGCACGCGCATTGGGACGACCCGTCTGCGTCTGCGGTGGCACCGGGCTTCGGTGGCGCGCCGCAGTACCAACAACCTCAACAATTCGCCGTAGCCTCACTTCCGGCGAAACCTCTACCTACGGGCCCTCGTGCGCAAGCAGCACCCGCGCAGGAGGAGTACTACGAAGAGGAAGAGTACGCCGAGGAGAATGCAGACGAGGAAGGCGAGGGAGATGGGGAGGGAGAGATGTCGCGGATGTTGACGCGCGAGGAGATATGGGACGATAGGGCGCTGATCGACGCTTGGGAGGCTGCGACGGCCGAGTACGAGGTAAGTCTCTCTCTATCTTTCATATATCTACCTTGTATGTGTGAGAGGGCTGATGTGTGTGGGGTGGGGTGTAGGCGATGCACGGCAAGTCCCAAGCATGGAAGACCGAGCCCGTCAAAAAGTCCGCGCTGTACCGTCACCCTTTCCTTCTCATCCTCGCCCCTCTATTCTGACCAGTTCATCTGTGTGTAGGTGGTACAACGTCCCGCCCAAACCCGCTCGCGCAGATGCGAAAGGTAAATCCAAAGCCGAAGAACCGGCGAACGGCGACTCGCGGCCGTTCGACTTCAACACGTTCGTGCCCACACACGACGCCTCGCTCGGTGTACAAAAGCAGACGAGCGGCGCGGCATATCAGCACGGTGTCGCTGCGGGGGCAGAAGGAGGAGGAGAGGTCGCGTGGGCGGGGCGGGACGAGGCGTTCGGGCAGGCGATGAGCGCGATGTATTGGGCGGGGTATTGGAGTGCTGTTTATCACGTACGTTCTTCTTCTCCCTTACTCCCTCAGTCTTCGTGTTTGCAAGCTAACTAAATTTGTAGAGCCACAATCGCACCACGGCGAAGCATGCTACTGCTGATGAGGAAGAAATCGAAGGCGAAGATGTGGGCATGGACGGCGAAGAGGACGACGATGACGAGGCGGTTATCGCATCGCCCGTGGACGACGATATTATTCCTACTCAGAGATAAAGTCGTGTGTTCAACGTTGATGCAGTCTCGGCTCGTATCGTGGTTTAGTGCTATGATATACAACTCTAGCTGTGCTGGCCTGATGATAACAGTTCCAAGCTGCTTGTTGCGAGATTAGTTTGAGATTGGTCTTGTGGCACCCAAAGTTTGGACTGGTTTTGGGGTAGATCCGAACCAGGGGTTTGCTGCTAAGTTGCATGTCACGTGACACTTTGTTGGGCCAAAATTTGGACTTGACCTAGAATAACAGCACGGCCCTCCGGGCACACCTGGTCCCTGGTTGTGGCGTACACAAAGCACTACACTCCATATCCATTTTATTTAATGCCGACAATCACCGTGTTTTACTCGTGGCGATCATGTGTCCACTCTCCCATTGGCTCACTGAAACGCACGCAGGGTTTTGGATGGAACCATTCATCTATCATGACGCACGGGGCAAACAGAAACACTACAACAGTCGACGTGAGAGTTCTTTCGCATTTGGAATGAGCACATCTCAGTTGTTGCATCTATGCCCCGCACCATGACTACCAACTTGCATGCCTACACTGATCTCGCTCATATCACTCGCCTCGTTACTCCCTCTTGTCGCCAGGCTTTTTGAATGACGTAGCCTGGAGCGACTAGCCTGGATCTACTGAGTTCACCCCGACAACCATAATCACTGCGTGAAGTCCACTTGTGGCAGCGAGCCGCCACGCGTGTTGCGACTTGTACCAGATCATGGCAGCATGTACTTATCGAGCCGAATAAATCTGGCTGACTTCATGTTGCGACAAAAGTGGAGGGTGTGTATCAGCATGTGTGCATTCGACTCCACGTGTGTGCCGCCAGGCTGCCAAAACTGTGGCGATGACTCCTTGCACATCGCTTTCACACCCATCCATACCCGTGCCTATTGAGTGGTACAAGACGGGACAAGTTCGGCTTGTATAAGTACCTCGCCACACCATGTGTCAGCTGTATGGGCTTGTGTAAGTC
>UWZB01000290.1:176296-237559 GCA_900536885.1 Peniophora sp. CBMAI 1063 | reverse complement strand
GGTGTGTGGAAATGAACCCCGAATTTTGAAACAAACTGACCGCCATAGTACAGAGCGACTCGATTGTAACTTCGCACGGACCATTGAACGTTGATTGAACGCGGACATGTCCTCCGCTACTCTCAGCGCTGATTCTGTGTCACCCACAAACCGCGCATCGCCTCCAGGAACGTCCATTCATCTCTTGTCTTAACATCCGCACAAACTGTATACACGAAGTATAGATGAAAATAGATTAACATCGGTATTAATTCCCAGTGCGAGCGCTCATGAGAGGAGGGGGGGTGCGGTTTACATCAGACAGTGTCGAATGACGCATACGAGTATTGAGACTCGGCACCCTTGGGAGCCTGATACGGCCCTCCCGAAAGTGTAGGCGAACTGGGCCGAGTACCCTGGAACGGCGTGATTGAACGACTAGGTCCAGGGGATCCAGCCCTGCTCTCGAAGGCCTCTGCTCGCCTGTAATCGTGAGCAGTGAGCAGAGTTCTACGCACACGGCAACTCAGATACTCACCTCGCCAATCGACGTTCCGTGATGAAGTCAGGCTTCGCCTTGTTCGCTTTGACGTTGATATAGAGCATCGCGGCCAAACCGATGATGACGCTTGCGACGGTCGTAAGGGTGCTCACGGTCTGCGAGGTGTTGTCTTCCTTGTGCTCTGTCGACACCATAAATGAGTACACTGTTGTGATATTTATGTAGAGCAGACGTGCGTACCCGCTTTCTGGATGGCCACCGCGCCGAGGTAGACGTACGTGAAGGGTTGGATGAGCGAGACGATGAGTGCCACGAGGAACTTCCAGAAGTTGGTACCGGCCATGGCGAACACGATCGTAGTAACTGCTTCGGATGAGCATGCGCAATGCTGTAAAAGAGCACGGACACATACAGTGCGACGGGAGAAAGCTCAAACGCGCCATCAAGACGATAGTGAAGCCCCCAGTCCGAGTGATCCTGGCGAGTAAACCCCATACCAGGCTCTTCTCCTCGAACTTGCCGCTACGGCCGCGGCAGGCAAGTCGGAAGACGCTGAGTATGATCGGATAAGGGGAATATCGGCGATGCATCATTGAGAGGAGACGCACAAGAACTCTATGATCTCGCCCACGACGGTGCCGGCTGCTGCGATAGCAAAGCCCAAGCCTGTGCCCCAAACCACACCGCAGACAGTACAAATGACTTCTTGTCCGAAGAGCTGGAAGTCCGGGCGTGAGCAGCGGTTGGCGAGCCAATGAATAAGACATGAAAAACGTACCGGAGGGTAGGACAGTACGATGAGAATGGCGATGGGGATCAACCACCCTCCAGGCAAACTGTGACGTTGTATCAGACGAGCGTGGCCAAAGGGGACACAGCGAATACACTCACGCTCTCCATTTCTCCCCGATAGGCGCCAGCCACTGCAGTATCTTGCTGTTGTAGACGACGGACAGAATGAGGAGCGTGAGGCCGATCAACCCGAAGAACACGCTCACTGCATAAGGAATATTATGTCAGTTTCCATGTTTCGCAGGCGAAGAGTCATGGAGTCATGGACGTACGCAGCTTCTTGAACGTATAGTACTCTCTGGTGAAGTACTTGCGCCAGTTCTTCCAGTCAAGACCGTTGCCTAGGCCGTTCCGCTGCAGGAAGTTGATCTCTTCGGCTGTAGGAGGCGGTATGCGTGAGCCGTCCGGTAGGGTCTCGTCGTACAGTGGTTGAAGGTCCTCGTCGTCGAGTTCTGAGTAGGGCTGGCCGTTTTTCTCGGCTTGGTATTTCTTGTAGCGGCGGTTGAGGTACTTGAAGATGAGGATCGCGGCAGACATGGGGTATAGTTAGTGAGAGAGAGGAGTTCAAGGAAGGGATGTGTGATGAAGAAGGAATGGGTAGAAGAAATAAAGGCGATAATGCTGGGCTGGGCTGGTGACAGTCACCAGCCTATATACAGAGCGAATGCGCTGTAAACCAAAGGGACGAATGATGCCGAGAGGCCTCACCCCAGATCAGACTGGCCTTCCGTTTCAGCGGCCTGATGTTGCAGCCTACAACGCATAGGCGACGCGCCAGAAGATTGAATGGTGAATACGGAGGCAGCGCTGCTGTGAAAAAGCGATTCCGTAGCACAAACTGGCTCAAGTCCGGACTCCTTATTCTCCGTACCGACCGTTCGGAACGACTTGTTGGTCCTAGTACGGGCTACAGCAGTACCCGCCCTATTCAAAACGACTTCCCCATCTAGTAAGATGGCGATTGAACGTAGCACGTTCGCTGGTCCAAGATGATTGAGGGCGATGAGAAGCTGCCAGAGAAGGCGCGCGCAGCACGCCTGTCCTAGCTGAAGATCATACCCGGTCACCGCGTTGCAACAATTGTGCGAGCGAGAAGTGGAGGTGCGGGTACGGGTGTATAGTATCGTTCCGGAAAGAGCGCGCGCCCACAGCTTCCCCGTATGGTAATAAACTGTGACATAACTGTCGCGTTGAATGAGCCCAGTAGGCGTAGACATGCCGGTCGGGAACCAAGAATTAGACCGGTTGAGTTTGATGGAGGCGTTCGTGGTCTTGCTTAAGGGCCAGTTCCAAGTTGAAGGGTTTGGTTCATGCTCGCGGTTGGGTTGAAGCTCTGGCAAGCGGGAATACGAAGCAAACGAAAACAGTGTCGATAATTAGCGATTATATTCTACAGCTAGACTGCTACTAATGCAGCGATGCGCCGCCGGTCTAAGGAGATAAGACTCGTCAGTGACCCTCCTGACAGAAACTGGAATGTGTACAACATACCTCAACGGCGTCAATCTCCCACTCGTCAATCCTCCGTATACGCGGACGGAATAGGCGGTCGGGTGCCTCCCAGAACTCCAGTGCGCCCGAGCTACCTGAGCTCTTCTTCGCACTTGCGCCTGAGCCGCTTCCACTAGACGCGCGTGAAGAGAATAGTTGAGTGAAGCGGTCGGCAATATCCTTCGGTGCAGCTGGGTGCGCGTGCGGTGCCTCGGACGCTATGTCATAGTGTTAGCGGCTGCAGTCGGGGGACATGTATAACTTGGGTAGACGTACACCACTGGTGCTTCCCCAGGAAGCGAATCAAAGGTTTGTGCATATGCTCCAGCGAGCGAAGTGTAGGATGCATGATGGTTGGTAGGTGAGACGCGCCCGACGGCGCGACTCGGGCTGAGGCTCGGCGTCGGGATTCGGCGCGGAGTCGCGTGCACGCGCTTCAAGCCCTCACCACCATCATGTCCAGCACCAACGCAAATATCGTCATCGACATCGTGAGTGCTCCCTGCGCGGACACGACGCAGGTGGCCGATGCCGGCTCGCGTTAGATACTCGACCGGCATAACACTCGCGATGTTCTGCGTGCACTCTTGCACGCCATTCTATTCCATCGCTTGTTTGGCACTGTCAAGCCCAAGACGTTCGAAGTACTGGATGTCACACTTGTATGAATCTTTCTTCTAGATGGATATAAACGGCGCATTTATGTCGTGATTTTATAGCCGGGTGTGGCGGATGCAGGGATTGAGCAACTTGTGGAGGACAAGGTTGATGCGTTCTGGAGAGGAATGGAGAGCGGTGCTGCGAACAAGAAGGGGAAGGTATGAGTGTGCCTGAAGCTCACCCCAGAGCTCATGTCCATATGTGTGCGTGACCAGATAACTGTGACTCTGTCCGAGAAACAAACGAAGAAGAACTGGATCGGTTACCCCTATGAGGTACGCTGATACCAATGCATTCATCTGGCCTCAAAACTCACATCGCTCACAGGAAGACGTGCCATGGGAATCATGGTATGGTATCCTCGCGACCTGTGCATGATCGTATTGACTTGTTCTAGGGTGATTAACGCGGAGATCCGACAACCGAAGACGGAGTCCGGTATGCCGCTTTCACTGTCCAAATATCGAATTGCTTCCTGACTGTGTTTGTCCCCAGAGCGAATGAAGTTTGAACAGGAGCTTGCATCAACTCTCACGAAGAGCGTAACGACGATGCTCACGCATACCGCATCAGAGCAGGGTCGGGCGGCCGTACCACCGATCATGAGTTCTGAGCTCTCGCCCTTTCCGCTCAATATTGCCGTATATGTTGGAGGCGTGGAGATGGCATGATATATCTGTACCATATGTAAACAATACTGGATTGCTTTCTGTACTTTACTGCTGATATATATCATCGTTGTTGTTGTACCACCGGCAACTCTGAAGACCGAACCGCTAGGTGGGTTATAGCGGACCCTTCACCTAGAGTGGGTACATATTTCCACAACAGCTTAAGAAAGATGGTTGTCTCTACCCGTAGTGTGAGATAAGCCGTATGATATTATTTAGTTCATTCACCCCGGCGTGCCACGTGCGAAATTGATCGGCCAATTGCGGACCTGGCTTCACGCCGCTCCGCGCGCACTCGGTCGTTCACCTCCACCCTCACCTTTACTACACCCTCCGACTCGGCGACACTATGGTGTCGCTCGCACGTTATGTTCGCCAGATTAGGCGCGCAGGACTCAAGGAGTACTTCCGCCAGATGATGTACATTGGAGACGCGAAGGCTGGAACTCTCGTCGGGAAGGACCAGTACGT
This sequence comes from Peniophora sp. CBMAI 1063, assembly GCA_900536885.1. Lineage (NCBI taxonomy): Eukaryota > Fungi > Basidiomycota > Agaricomycetes > Russulales > Peniophoraceae > Peniophora > Peniophora sp. CBMAI 1063. The sequence goes on along the minus strand of UWZB01000290.1, from coordinate 232,993 downwards.
GCTTGTTCCTCTATATCTTTGCTTCGGGGCCATGGAGCTGTGCAGATGAGAGCTTGGACCCAGAGGCGCTTCTGAACCTGGTTTTCGAATATTTGGATGCTATTTACTGATAAAGTATGTAGGTTCGGTAACAGGTACTACGAGAACTTGAACCCAGACGATGAGGTGCCAGGTGTGTGGCCCGACAATTTCCACACGTTATGCCGTGGGTACTGATGATATACATAGGACGGCACAGATGGGTTGACCTCGCACAGGTGCGCTGAACCAAACTTCTGACGCAACCTTGGAACTGAAATCTCCTCTCAGCATGAATACAACGCAACCCAAGTACCACCAGAATGGCATTCATGGATCTCGCATATCCGCAAGTTGCCGCCGACGGAGGATAAGATCATGCAGGAGTCGATTCCGAAGTGGCACGCTTCAGCGGTGCGTTGACTACTTCTAGCGCTCATGGACTGAAACTCACGTCCTTCATAGCCATGGACGGAGAATTTGACTGGCACGCGCGGCGCATTCCGCACGTATAACACCGCCAAGCCGAAGATTCAGGCATGGGACGGACAGACGACGGTTCAGCGCGGTGCATAGACGTTAGACGCTGTAATGCTATGTTTACTTACGCGTCGGACGTCTATATTAATCGATAATCACCATGAGGATTCCGAGTGGTCCCCGAACATCGGTGAGAATCCTGCACTGTTTGAGACGGCGTAATGCGAGTATGCATAGCGCACTGCCTCTTCGGACCCATTCTATGTGCGGTCGCTCTCCAGCATGGTCAGGAGGTGATCTGTGATGAGGCTATGTTGGCTCGGTCGTCAGAAGCTTGCATCTCTTCACACGTCCGTCGGTCAGACAGTTATCGTAGTTGGATCCTGAGGTTCGCCAAACCGAGTTATAAAGCAGGGGCAACGTTCGCATTCCCATGTCGTCGGACCTCACTCCAGATGGCTCCTGCTCCACATGTCATATATTCTGAAGAGCTGTCTGGAGCTTTCCAGCGCGGTCATCCCATGGCAAATCCGCAACCCGTCGTCTATGAGACCATTGGTTCTAATGGGGAAGTCATACGATCTGGACCGAGGCCCATTGAGATCGGAGATGTGGGATATATCCAGTGAGTATGATCCGCATCCACAATTGCTCCAGCTGATGCTCCTTGTCAGGCCTGCGCACGGGTTCTTTATTCGTCTTTTTAATGTTCATCTAGAACCCGGAGTCGGCGGTCAGCCCGCCATCGACGATCTGCCATATAACTTCACAGTTCTCCGAAAGAATACGGTCACCAAGACGCAAGATAAGACACCCGTATTCGTATCGCACAACGTCAAGACTAAGAATATCAGTGCATCAGCCAATGGGTGCGTCTTGGCTGTGTTGTCATGGTATAGAAGACGTTTGACGTGTCCATCTTACACAGCCCCTTCTTCGGCGGCTTTGCTGGATTCTCTGCCACCAGCAAGCGTGGCGCGATTCTAGCCACACCCGACCCCATCGAGTCCCACAACGCCATCCACATAGGGAGCTACAAGAAGCACGCCATGGAGAACATGGAAAGCTGGCACGAGTTCGCCGTCAGAAGAGAGCACGATATCGCTCTCGAGGACTTGATTCTCGTCACTGGAGTCGACCTCACGACATCCTGGGCGACGGCAATCTTCAGTGACACCGAGCTTGAAGCCGGCTTCGGCTTGAAGGTTCAGTTTGCGGATGTGGGAGCGGGTATACAACTTGCTTGTCAATTCTCATGGCAGAGTACGTTTGGGGCGCTCGTCAATTCTGGGCCTGTTCCAGCTCTTGCACAGCTTCGCAGTCGAGAAAACGCTGCCATGACGGACGTCGACTCCCCAGCCGCGCGCCCAATCAACTCGCTTAACAACCAAACCTTATTCATTCGGCATATACGAGCTAAACCTCGTCGCCCTTGGCGAGGACTCAAACTTCGAGCTGCTGGCGAAAAAGAGGGATCTGACTTTAACTCAGACGCCCGAGAGTCCTCAGATGGACAGGCCGGTGTCGAGCAGACGACATCATCTACCAACATCGCTGTGAACCGGCACCCGAAGCGTCCTGAGGTCTGTCCGATATTGTTCAACAAAGAATGGTACTGACGCACTCTGTCTCCCAGTTTCGGGACTGTCTAGAGCCAGTCTTGGATTATATCCTGGAGGTGAGTGAGCTGAACGGTATGCGAAGGTGGATCGCTTGCTCATTCATATTCAAAGCATTCCGATTCGACTATCGCGATCGCTCACGACGAAGATCTTGTGTTATTGTTGCAATCAGGTGGAGGGCCGCGCATCTCGACTCAAAATGGAATAGGTACGAGGTTGCCGCCGCGCCTCTGAGTCCTCTATCATAGCTGAAGAACGTCTTGAAGGGATGCTCAATTCGGATGAGCTGGAGGTATCGGCATCTTCAGGTTACGGTACTATAACTCGCGAACCTATCGCGATATCCGGTCGGGAATACATCCCTGTCAAAGTGAGTTCCCAAACTAGATGAGGGCAAGACGAAAGATGCTGACGGTGCGCCAGCTGAAGGGTCGTGAGATCATCGAGCCACAGGCTTGTACTTCTTGCGGCCGAACGGATGGCTCCCAGTGGCGCAAGGGCCCGCGCGGTTCGAATAATCTATGCGATGCATGCGGCCTCCGTTGGGCGAAGAGAGTGCGCAAGTTTGCGGAGAGCGACGCTGAGGATGCCACTGAGACTTTCGACGACCCCGAACTGCTGGAAATGCACAGCGCCGCAGAAGATGGCGAGGCCGATACAGAGAGCGAATGGGAGTACAGCAAAGATGAGCAGCAGAAGGACGAGACAGACGAGACAGACCTACGTGCGACGGCGCTCACAACCGATGCGCAACGAGAACTCTTCCGCAAGCTTCCCGGACGCTCCTACAGCAACATCAATCGCATGCAATTCGGTCTGCTATCGCAGCTGCTGAAACCAGACAGCGCGAACCTGCCGCCAAACCAGCTCTTGCAGCCATCGTCGTCCACAAATCCCTTACTCCGTGCGGCATCGACGCTCTCTGAAACGGATAGTACGCCTGCAGCTCTACACCAGACCCTCGACGATAATGGTCTCCCTCGGTCAGACTCTGAGGACTGGAACGAGTCGTCTGAAGAGGAATACGACCTTCCGGACGCCGCGCTCTCGGCGTTCTCACCTGGTCGTCGGGGTCGAAGTCCACGTCGCTCAGCTCATAATCAAGCGTCGGCTCTCGGCACCTCGCATCCGACGCGTCCCAAGACGACCATCAAACCTGTACAGTCAGATCCTCCGCCGGGCTTCCCTATCGCACCGGCTATGCCTACGAGTCCGCGCACCACTCGGCGAAACATGCTGGGTGAGGAGTTGAGCGATGACCTTCGGCGTAACTTATTGTGGCAACGGCAAGTCAACAACACGGACCTGCTGGGTCGTGGTCGTGAGCCACTTGGACAGACTGGTGTTCAGCTAGGGCAATCTAGCAAGGCTGAGACGGAGGAGGAGCGGCTTGAGCGGGAGGGCAAGGATCGTCGCGCTGCTGCGTTGGAAAGGCATCGCTCATGGAACGACGACTACCACAACGCTGGGTGGTAAAGTGGTATGTTTTGTCTGTCACACGATGTTGATTGTGATCATTGATTGAAACCGTAGCGGGCGCTATCATTCATAGCTATATACACCCTGTTCACTCGCCCCTGTGCCTTGCTTAACGTCGCTTTTATCTCCCCTCGTAACATATTCTGGGTCTGTAGAATACAATTTGATCAATAATCGCTCACTGCGCCCATCCCCGCGTCCTCACATTCCACCACTCAAAGCCATGTTCAGGCTCACATGCTGTCAGTTTGAACCAGTCATTCGACAGGATCGAGAGTTGTATGCCTTGAAGGCAGAGGGAGACGCCTGCGAGCTGCTGGAAGTGAAACTCGTAAGAGTTCTGGTACGACTACAATGATATAATAGGAAATGATCTAGGCTACAAGTACAATACCGCGCCGTGACAATAACCGTATCATCACACAGATATACCAGGACGCAATCGCTCCTCGTCGTCTTTACAATCATCCGGGCACGTAGTCACCACTGTCATCCTCGGGCTCGAAAGCCTTACCGCCGTCATCCTCATCCTCATCTTCATCGTCTTCCTCCTCGGCGATAGCGGTGTCATCGAACTTGCGCTTGCTTCCAAGCTTCGACGTGTCGCCGGGCTTGCACTTGGTCATCGCGGACACGCTATCAATCCCAGGGACCTTCTTCGCTCCGCTCCTCGTTACACGTTGGTTGAGCACAGGCGCCGAGTGCGTGTCATTCAGCTTCCTGCGCTTCGATTGAGAGGACTTTGACTCGGCCCTGCCACGACGTGCCGCCTCCCATTGCTTGACTCGCGCAGGAGGAAACTGGTCTTCCGCAGCATGATCGTCAGCAGCGCTCCAGAGTTCGGCGTCCTCGATAATGGGCTTCCACACATCCTCGAAGAAGAAATGTGGTCGTTCCAAGTTGGCCATGGCGAGGGTCCTCATCTGGCGCTCCAGAGGTGACAACCGCGTTGCTCGGCCGGTCCCACTGTCGGCATCGACCCCGTAGAGTACCTTGAACGGTGCTCGGGCCTCGAAGAGGAGGTTCTGAAGACCCTGAGGAATGTGGCTAACGTCCACGACCATCGCCTGTCGGAACTCCGCCAAAACGTCGACACAGTAGGAGATCTTGCCCTGGCCGCCGCGTTGCCTGTCGCCGAGGATCTGCTTGTCCTCAAAGACGTCCACCATAGCCGTGTGTATATCCTCCGGTAATGCGCCTTCCATCTTGCAGTAACGGAATACCTAAGAGATGAATGAGCGACAAAACGTCTTCATATGCACTGCAAGAAACGTACGTGGTAAAATAACACGTGCACGAACGACTCGAAGTCATGACGCAAAAGGTGGTCTGCGGCACGCTGGTCCTGACACAGCTCGGCGGCCATGAAAGCCCACGTTCCCTGGGAAACAAATCAGCGTAGTCCACAACGCATGTCGTGTGTACACACCGTGCGGTACTCCCTATGGGCGGGAGAGGTGTCGTCGGTAAAGCGCGAAAGCTCCCAATCAATGAGCATGCCACGACCCTCCTCATCTATGAGGATGTTGCCGCCAGATATGTCTCGATGAAGAACTCCTGCCACATACGCCGCAGCGTGCGCTACGCTCTTGTCAGTACACGAGAAAGAACGAATGAAAGTCAAAGTGAGCGTACCCTGAACGGCATCACATATCGCCCTAGCAAGCTGCTGTGTGGACTCGAAGTCCCGCAAAGGCCGTCCTATCTTCTTCAGGACGATCCGATGATGTATGAGCCTCTCCGGGTCTCTCGTCATGTTCTCCTGCTTCTTGAACCATGACGCGGCGTTGAAGTCGGCGGTACGTGTTGCTTGCACCGGGATGGGGCGCGTCTTCCACGACGGATGAACAGCATTGATAGACTCGACGGGTGCTGGCGGATCTCGCGCGGGCGTAGACGTGTCATCATCTCCGTAGGAAGGGGGCGCAGGGCGACGCAGGTCGTCGGGGTGGACGGCTGGCACGTCGCCGCCGTAGAGGAAGCCGGGAAGCCGAGGGACTCCAGCCTTTTCCAAGACGCGATATACCTCCGACTCCTTCTTCAGCGTCTCCAAAGCGACGCGGAACGTGTCCTTCAAGTAGACCAAGGACATCTCCTCCTCGTCATATGCGATGTAGCAGCGGGTAGAGCGACCCGTCAAGGTCTGCGTGCGCGTCTGCGGTAGTCCCGCGATCAACGAATGCAACGAGCGCGTCTCTTCGTCCCAGACCTCGAACTTGAACAGGCCGCCATTGACGAGGGTGAGGGGCTGGATTGTCTGCTTCGGCAGCGCCTGGATCATCGCGCGGATGGTGCCGTCGGCCAATAACGTCTCGGTCGCCGTAGGAGAGAGGCGCGAGACAGACGTGTCCCATCCGCGCTCGGCACGAGTCATACGCTCGTAGCGGTGGAAGAAGGTGGGCAACGCCCAGTGCCCGCGCCAGTCGAAGCGCTCGGAGAATACAACGCCACTGCGATCAAAGCGGAGCAGACGTGCGACAAGAGGCATGATAACTAGGCCGAAGCCGAAGACTCTGTGTCCGGCTTCGAAGAGCATGTGGCTATACATGGCGAACTGCCCACGAGCCTGGATGCTCATCTTTGAGTCCCAAAGCCAGCGCTTCTCCCGCGCGTAGTACCCGAACGGGTCCTCATAAACATTCTTGAGGTCGATGTACCACTCAGTGAGAGCGGCCATATCCCGCAAACGGTCGGCCAGAGAGACCGTACCGTCGAAGAGGTTCTCACTGAGACCGAGCATATCGGGTCGACGGAGTACACGCTCCGTACCGTCCTGGTAAGCCAAGCAGGGGATGTTGTGGGTATCGGCGAAAAAGACCTGTCCATTGCATAACCCGAGCTTCAGAGCGCGAGATCTCTGTTAACATCTATCAGTTTTGGTATCGTCGGACGTGGATGTGAAATGCCGCACGATGCTGCCCTCAGAAAACTCAATCGCGGACCCGGAGTCCAAAATCCCAAACTTCACGTTCTTGTCCCAGTCTTCTCCATGCAAAGGTACAAATTCAGTGAAGAACTCTTCGACAGGAATAGGGCCCCGCATGAGTCCACCTGATTTCATGGAATATCAGCGCTGTATCCGGCTGAAGAGTCAATGACGAGGCGCACTGAGATCACTCGCGTGGTTTTTATAGTCGACTTTGGCCTCTGGTTGAGGCTGAAGCGTGAATGCACGGTCGGTGGCGTCGCGCGCGCGGGCAGGGGTCTGGGTGGTACCGGCGGGTTTAGCTACGGTGGCAGGATTGGGGGTGACGGGGCCTCCCATGGTGGCCGTAGGAGAGATACTCACATTTCCTTCGCGTTGTAGAGCTTTTAAGCGCGCAGAACAGTGGTTGACACGGGGCAAGATCGAGAGTGGTTGTTGGTTGAGAACAACCACGACCGCCACGCGCCGCGCTAACATCAATTGCTCTCGTGATCGCGGCTGCCTTTCCCAGGCGGTTCGGCCCGGTTCGGCTAGAGCCAAGCGCGATGCGATGCTGCTGGGTTGAGGCACTACTGTCATCATCTCTCCCTCTGGATGTCTCGAACCACTCCATCATCAAAATTCTCTGAAAAACACCGCAGTGAGCGTATGCGTGCACGTGGCAGATGCTGGCGTTTCAACAGGTGTCAACCTGTCGCGGCGAGACGCGACGACGAAACATGGCATCTTCATTAGAGAGACCTGTGATAAGAGCGATCATTGTTGTACGAAGCCTGACAAATCCTGTATCTAGGATGGATTAGGAATGATATTTGAACGTCGTAATGTCATGCATCGGCGGTACGTTTTCAATATTTTGACCTGACCCTTCCTTGTGTACACACTTCTCTCAAACTGAACTTTTCCGGACTCGTGCTGACAGTGACTTCACGGTAACAAAGAGCGTGGATTCTCTGTTCCGTGCGGTGCTTCTTGCATGCACAATACCGCGACGAATTCCAATCCTACTGATCTTCGGATTGGGGGGCTGTGGCGTTCACACGAATTAGCGCCCAGTCGGCGACGTATAAGTCTAGGCGATGCTGCACCCCAGACGTCCGTTCACCCTGCCCAGATGTCTCCTGCACCGCACGTTGTCTATTCGGAAGAACTGTCCGGCGCCTTCAAGCGTGGTCATCCGATTGCGAATCCTCAGCCCGTCAACTATCATATCGAGAACGCCGAGGGTGAAGTCACGCAGTCTGGATTGACGCCCGTTCAAATCGGCGACGTCGGTTACATACAGTGAGTGAATCCACTCCCGACTGTTTTCCGGCTGGGGTTGAGGTCAGCTCCGTTAACATCGAGCACAGGCCGGAACTCGGTTTCTTCGTTCGCTTGTTTAACGTACATCAGGCGCCAGGTGCTGGCGGTCAACCTGATCTGGACGATTTGCCAGAAGGATTCGAGATTCTTCCCAGGAGCACCGTCGCTACTACCGAAGACACGACGCCTGTCTTCGTCTCGCAAAGCGTGAAGACAAAAAACATCAACGCATCAGCGTCCGGGTGAGTATCTGCGGGTCTGGTATCTCGGAAGGCGGTAGCACGAACTGATGCTCTCCCATGGATGCTTTCTATCAGACCATTCTTTGGCGGGTTTGCGGGATTCTCGGCCTCGAGCAAACGCGGGGCCATCTTAGCGACGCCCGATCCTATTCAATCGCATAACGCCCTCCACATCTTGAGCTATAAGCGGTATGCGCAGGAGAAATTCGAAAGCTGGCATGAATTCGCCATCCGGAAGAATCACGACGTCAACCTCGAGGCCCTGATGTTGGTCACCGGTGTCGATCTCACTACTTCATGGGCGACCGCGGTCTTCAACGATACCAAACTCGACGCTGGATTTGGCCTTAGAGTCCAGTTCGCTAGTGCAGGATCAGATGTACATCTCGCCTGTCAGTTCTCTTGGCAAAGTACATTCCGTGCACTTGTCAACTCCGGCCCTGCTCGAAGACTTCCCCCGTCGTCATTGGCTGACGAAACGAGTACTCGGGACACATCTACCAGCATAGAGCCTCACGAATCCCAACCACTCAAGACCGTTGGCAATCAAACACTATTCATCCGGCATATACGCGCCAAAGCTCGACGCCCGTGGCGCGGACTCCAGCTTCGCGCAGCTGGTGGGGATGACCGTCGCTTCGATGCTAGCGATAACGATTCAGATGCCTCAAGCGTCCCGGTAAGCGCACAGGGCACAGCATTCACGGGTGACGACATTGTTGCTACGAGACAACCGCAACGCGGTCAGGTGGGCTTGTAAACGCTGCCATATCGGATGGTCAGATGCTAATCGTTACTTCAACCAGTACCACGATTGCCTCGACCCAGCATTGGATTACATTTTGGAGGTGAGGATTGTAGTGCTGGTGCTGACCTCAACGTGTTGGTCATTGCATGTTCGTAGGCGTCAACCTGCAACGTCGCTATCGCGCACGATAACGATCTGGAATACCTGCAGTTTCCAAACGCTGTAAGACCACAAGTCGTTATTCGTGGTGGTGTCGGTGCGTACATATCTCATGATACCCTTTAACAGAGAAGCTGAAACATCCGAAAGCGATAATGGACGGTAAGTTGGACAAAGAGGAACAGCCCGCGCCCCAGTATTGGGCCAGGAGGAATGTTGGGCCACCCAGGAAGATGAAAGACACGACCCTGGATGATTTCTTAACCTCTCCGATACGCACGAGTGTGAGATCGCGACCCCCCGAAGTTGGGTAAGCATCAGAGCATGCTTCTGGTATATCTCAGCTCATCGCACTTCTACGTGAAGGTTGGGTCCAGGCTCTGACAGCCCAGGCGCCGATGATAGAGGGAAGGGAAAGACATCGTCTGGTGATGAAGCGCTGAAGCCGCTCTTTCCACATGTGCATGGTTTGTCGATCCCCTTCCCCTCTGCGGGATCCTTCACGACGCTGAACTCTATTGCTAGCAAAACTAAAGAAACCGTCCAGGGGGGCACACGATGCGGCTAGATCAATTGAAGGATAGGGACGTGCACGTGAGACATCGATGCTGAGCTGGATTGTCATATACCACTATCTGAGTGTTCTTGAATGTTCGTCGCCGCCATGCATCGATGTGTGAGGACAACCCAAGCCGTACATAGGGGCACGCTAGCTAGAGGATCATAGTGTCGCCTTTTCTTTCCCTTTCGATTCAATGATATGAACGGTTTGCTAGCTTGCGTACAAGTGTGTTATCGTTCTGTACAGTATGCAGTACAGGATTGCACAACGAGTAGTAGTCTGGTGTGGCATATGCCAGGACCTTGAAAGTTCTCACTGGCCGTCTTCTCCGAGTGATATCCCTTGAGAGCCGGTGCGAACAACCTGCGGTTCGAAGATCTCGTTGTGATTTGATAGATCAAGCGACGCCCGTCTTCGTATCGTTGAGGCTGTCGTCTTGAGGACGTGAAGGTGAGGGGCAGGTACTGCGCCCAGTGAGGTTGAGAACAGGGACATGTATGTAGACCAGTTGCAGTAGTATCCAATCCCATACTCTTCTCACATCTCCCTCTGCCTTCGCCGCACCCCACCGGTTCTACCGCAAACTTGAGCAACTTCCGAGCACTGACTGTCCTCCGTTTGGACCCATCTAGGGCTCTATAGGGGTCGTCGAGGTCCACCGAAGCTGTTACAGAGCTCGCGAACGTCTTGGAATGCGTCATCCTGGACCGGCGGCATTCCGCGCTCTTCTCCCGCATATGAACGCGTACACATACTAAACTGCATGTTGTGCTTTCGCGCGGCACCGAGTACCGAGTCCGAGGATCCTAAGGTGGAGTTGGGACGAGTAGGCTTTGCTTGGTGGGGCTGCGCGGCGGCATATCGCGAGTGGCATCGTGAGCCCACTAAGATCAACTTGAGTCATGTGGCACCGTGGCAGGGTTGTACGATCATATAGTGTACTCGCCACGATAGTTATGATTGCCGATTGATCAAGGTGTGCAGGAGGAAGGCACCGCCGATGCTCTTCATCTACCGTCCAGTACGTGAGATGCGTGTGCGCGTCACACCATATGGAGTAACACGGATACACGACCACTCTTCCTCGGAAGTTCACCGTTGATAGTGATGCAGGAGCATGATGCAACAGAGTTCGAAGCTCTGAACTTTACTGCACGCTGTATGATGCGCATGCGAATGTATGTCGAGATACCACATACGTCAGACGAAAGAAGCTTCATCACAGTATGGTCGTGAGCGAGTTCTGTTCGGCGTCCGCGGCGGGGGCCGGTGCAAGTAAGATTCGACCTCCGCGGTACATTCACTCGTCCTCAAAGGAGAATGCAAGTCGCTCTCTACGACTGGCGTGTAAAGCACGGCGTCAGGGCGTCCCGGCTACCGCCGCTGCACACTAGCATCGGGACGGAATCGTGCTAGTAGATCCCGAGCGTACGTATCCCGTAAGACCGCCTCGGTACACGAGCTCACATCTCACAGAGGTCGGAGTGGCGTCGTAAGTCGACCGGGTCAGCAGGTCTTGAACTCCTTTATCGCTCGCCATCGCCCCGCACCATCTAAAGCCTGTCGCCGCGGTGCTCCATACTGCATGCGATATCTTGGCGCGGGATTTATGTCAAACGTTGTCAACGTGAAGATTGGTACGGAGCGCGTTGAGATGGGAGGGGAGCGCGTAAAGGATAAAGGAAGGGATGTGCGCAGGACAAAAGAAGGAGGATGTGTGTGAAGTGGTTCGGTCCGAGGTGTCCGACGGGTGTGGCTCTGGCGCGGACGCGGCGGGGCGCGCTTTCAGATGCTTTGAGCACGCCAGAGAGAACCCTGATCAAGATTACACTGACAGTGACAGAAGAGGCACTATGACTAGCGCGTAGTCGATTGCGCGAACGTTCTGCCACAGTCGGTGGCTCGGTGCCAGAGTGCTTGGACCCTACAGGGAAAGGGAAAGCAGTGTTATCGTTGCAGGACTGCGTGTTTGAAGTTGAGATGACAGGGTCCGAGATATGGAGGCGCGGCGAGCTTTCGTGAGTAGTGTGAGTGGGAGAATGATGCCTGCTGTATAGAGTACAACGGCGCGCGGCGATGGGGAAGTTTGACATGCTCTGAACTATAGCATTGGCCGCGTGCGTCATAGCACTTCGGGGACGGACAAGGGCCGGGGTGACGATAGGTCCGCCTTGCAGCTACGGCAGAGGTTCTTCCGTTAGCGGCATCATCTTATCTATGAATGTCTGAGTCTAAGTGGTGACAGGTGCGGGGATGGGATGCACAGCGTCGAGGGATTTGCATTTTAATGCATCGAGTCGCGACAAGTCAGGGAACGAAAGAAAGAGCCGGAAGTGAAGAAAGCGGAAGGGGAAGGTACAAGGACCGAGCCACGCGAGCGGAAGGGAGGAGGATATTGAAGTCGGAATCCGGCGCGCGCGGTTGTGTGCTCGGACAAGTGGACAGCGCGATCGGTCGTTCCTTGCCTCCTACTCCCATCTTCTTCATCTCCCAACAAATACTCTTTCCCCTGCGCCGGCTCGCGCGTCCTCTCGTTCAACACGACAACGATGGCAGCGTACCCGCGCTTGGACCCATACAAGAGCTCGCGTTACGACCAGGGCATCGACGCCAAGATCGTGGTCATGGGCAATACCGGTGCGCACTGGGCGAAGTGTGAATTATATGAATAGATATATTAACGAATGTGTATGTAGGCGTTGGCAAAACGAGCTTGTTGCAGCGGTACACGCAGAACAAGTTCGACCCGAAGAACACGACGAGTACGACCGGCGCGTTCTTCGTCACCAAGAAGGTTGTCGTCGACGGCGTCAAGGTCCGCCTCCAACTCTGGGACACTGCTGGCCAGGAACGTTTCCGCTCGATGGCACCAATGTACTACCGCGGGGCCAATGCAGCACTGTTATTATACGACCTGACCTCTAAGTCTTCCTTTGAAGCCGTTCGAGGTTGGCTAGAGGAACTCAAGAAAAACTGCGCCCCGGACTTGTTGATATACATCGTTGGCGCAAAGGCAGACCTCGTACAGTTCAGGCAGGTATCCCACGACCTCGCTCGCCTGAGCTTGTCCCAGTGGTTTCCGCCTCCACGCCCACCGACGCCGCCTCCCCCGCCTCAGCCGAGCACGTTCTCCTACATCCGCCCACGATTCACATCATTCACATCAATACGCTCTGCCCCGCTATCACCACATCCCAGGCCCAGCCCGCCAGAGAGCAACTCCAGCTACGAGAACCCGATCGGTAGTCCTCCCAACCAGTCCCACGCCCCCGGCCTTAAGCGCTCGAACACGGCGCAGCTCCCCGCCGCGAGCAGATCCACTGGCGCTTTGCTCGGTCGTTCGAAGAGCATTGGTGCGGCCGGTCGTCTCAACGGCACAAAGGGCTACGCTGAACTCGCGGAGGAGGCCGTCGAATACGATAGCCGCAGCGAGGACGACACCGGCGGCGAAGACGGTCCTGAATGGGGTCTCAGCAAAGATATGGAGCTCTTCGAGGTATCCGCAAAGGACAACACCGGTACGTATCTCTTCCCCGTCATCGCGATGCATACCCCGCTAGCTACGAGGGCCATCACGCATCAGACCCCTATCTGCCCTTCTCCCCGCTCTAATGCTGATGCGCCTTTTCTCGTCCTTCTCAGGTGTTCTGACGCTCTTTGACACTCTTATCCGCGCCATCATCGCTCGCAAAGACGACATTGACGCCGCGAACGAGACTAAGCGCCGAGATTCCGTCTTCCTGACACCTATCGAGCCTCCGACGTGGGCTGCTGCGGCCGATGAGGAAGAGGCTCGCGAAAAGGCTGCCACCTCTGCATCGAAGGGATGGGGCAACGGTGGATGCTGCACATAGCACGACTGCTAGCATGCATCTCTTTCTTCCCGCTGGGCGTCAAAGGCGCTTCTGATGCGCCGCTGACGCTCGAGCCTCCCACCCATTTGCCCCCCGGTGCGCTTGGACAACCGATCGCCCGCTCCAGCTCCAGCCCGGACTGCGGGACTCCCGACGCCGACGCCGACATACACCCCCGCTCTTCCCATCTCATGCCCACACCCGACTTCCTGATTACTGTTACCCCATGCACGCCTCCTACGATATGCCCATGACGACTCTCGATACCTCAGTGCTCCGCACGTTTCCTTTGATTACCACTTCATCATCAATCACCCCGCCTCTGATACCACTTCATACCACCCGCACACGTTACCTATGCTGCACGCCAAGCCTTGGACACCAGCTTTTCTCGCCCCACCCCATATCCCCCAATTGGCATAGAGCCCGGCCCGCTATCAGATTGTACGCCCACAGGTCCCCGAGCATCCAGTTCTCGCTGCTAGCATGTACACCGTTGAGCCGCCGGCCGTGCCTTGTCCCCCTCCCCTATCCCACTGCTGCCCCATACACCCCCATTCCCATGTCCTGCACACCTCTTTCATCTTCTGTCTGCGCCTCGGTCACAATATCCCTCCTCTTCCCTCTCGGCACAAGTCTCCTCCATCTCAACCATCGCCCTCTTGCCTCAAAGTTTGCCTAGCTGCTAGTTCCACTGTTCCTCGTTCTCCGTTTTTCATTATGACTCCATAGCCTAGTTCTCTAGTCTCTTGTATAGTAGTGTATACGCACTTGCCATTCCATCGCCTGCCCAACTTACGCGTGGGCACGGTTTTTTACTCGCTCGTTTGGGCGACCTCCGTTGCACTACGGTTCGATTGCGTGAGATTCGCCATACATGTCTAGACTAGGCTAGACTGGTTGAGAGATCGTAGATTGGGATTAGGGCCTTGGGCCTGTGTCCGTGTATGGCCCTTGGCTTCTCTCGTGGAGCACCTGTGCTCTGTGGAGTGCGAGCTAGACCGAGGTCGGCGGGCGAGCGGTCGAGGGCATTGAGCACACGTCTGTATGCAGCGTTGACGATCGTGAAGTTGTACGTGTACAGGCAAAACTCATTTCCAAACGCAGCACTCGTATTGTCATGGTGTAGGGTCAGTCAGCATCGTATGAGATCTTGACGCCCATATCGCGGTTTGCGGGGCAAGAGAAGCATCGGTCCCGGGCCACAACTCAAGAAATCGGTCATCTGGCCTCCCGCGAAGCCACACCCAACGCGAATAGCCGCCAGCGGCGGAGAAGTCACAACTTCTTCGCCCTTCTCCTTCTCATCGCTCACATCTCTTCCGAGATGTCTCTTTGCCTGCGATCACCTGCGTGCATGGGCGCGTCGGGCGTCGGGATCGGCCAGGAAAGGGTCGCGCGTTGACGACCCTGGCCCGCGCGATGCGCAATATTACGCACGTGATCGCGTTTTCATTTGATATCATGACTTTTGATCGGAAGACGGAGGCAGGCGGAAGTGATCGGAGATGAGCATGTGGCTTGTAGGTGGACATGGGTCCGATTATTTTGGGTGTGGCGCTGGGCTTTGCTCCCGCCCGCCATCTGCTGACAGTCGTTCGTCTCATACATGTAGCGACTCGCGCGCTGGTCTCTACGCTCTGCGCCCTCTTTCTTTGTGCTTATCTTCCATTCAACCATCGTGACCTTGAACGGCGCGCCGCGTGTGTGAGCGGACGCCGACGAACTGCGCAACTTGCGACGCGGGAGGGAACAGGATCCGACACGTTTGGTAGAACTGTAGAAAGCTCAAAGACGCCGGAAGCAAAATTTTGAGATCTTGAGAGGCCGTGATGGTACCGTCAAAGGAAGAGACGAGTATGGGAATCAGGGTGATTAGTCGTGAAGGAGTGCTGTAGCGTGTAGGGCATGTGAGGAGATCGGATGACCCTTGGAAAGTCGTAGGCGCTCGCTGCTTGCAGTGGGGCGTGTCGATCTGCAGGCGGTCCGGGTGGACCATGGAGATTGGGGCCGCTACATACGAGATAAGAGTGATAGTCGGATGTGGAAGTATGCGCTCGGACTGGTACCATCTATCGTTTTGGCCAGGATGTGTTCGGCAGGGCGTGCTACAGCATCAGCTACCACAGCGAGCTCTGCATCGGCCATGTAGGAGCCGTTCAGGCCACTGCGTATGTCTGATACACGTCGCATAGCAGGCACGGACCTCCATGTCTTGCGAAGAGAAGCACGAACGCGGAGAAGTTGCCTGTCCTGCTTCCGCCACGGTTCCCATATGGAACTAGCTTGGCGCGTGCGAGGTGTGGCCCGAGAACTCGAGACGGACCAATCGAGGGTACGGGCGTGCACGATAGGACACCGTATTGGGGATGAAACTCGGATATGAACGCTGCGCATAGACGCGTACAGTACTGTCGAGCTGCTCACGAGGACAGGCCCTACCACCTTGAAGGGGCTTGGTACGCTCAGGCCGCCCTCGTTATCCGCTGTCTGTGCGGTCGTACGAGTTGCGATAGGACCCTAGAAGTTCATAGTTACAGATACTACTTGTGCAAGGAGCACGTCTTTCGATCTGCAGCGTACTCTTCTCTTGTTGTCAGCCACGCCAAACATCCTTAGATGAGAGCAAACCTTAAATACCAGGAGTGGCGCTTACAGATGGACGTCTCCTTCCACCATGCGATGCTTGTGTCGAGGTACAGAGAATGAAGCTGAATGGAGTCGTTGCCATGCCGGTTCACTATAGGCAAACAGCGTACATGCGCTAGTCGTGAGGTTAGCAAATGAATAGAGAAGACCTCATGACTGTGCACGGGGTAGGAGACAGGGTCTTCAGAAGCTGCCACCGGAGAAGTTACCAAAACGGGTTGTGAGAATGTGATGATCAGGAGATTGATGTGTGGGTAGGCGCTGGGCGTTGTACTGCAACAGAACTCGCTTAGTAACATGATGGCTGCCTCATGGAATGCAGAGCGATTGCAGATGTACTGTACCAGTCAAGGCATGGGCTATACGTGTCTGTACAAACAGTTGATTGCATAATAGTCAAACTAGGCTCGTCAGTTCCGGAAACCATCTGCACTTCATATCATTCACCAATCCATCTTTGTGCCCTTCTTACTTGAGGCGACAGCGATCTTCTTGCCCTCATATCCAAACCCGTCCAACCAACTCCACCGCTCACTACGACGCGCCTCGAACTCAGAGATCAAGTTCTCCTTCTGCATCGTCAACGCGATGTCATCGAGACCATTGAGCAGGCAATGGCGGCGGAAAGCATCGATCTTGAAGGGTATCGGTGGCTGGCCATTCGATCGGCGCACCTCCCCCTTCTCAAGATCGACCTCAAGCTCAAGACCAGCGGCTGCGTCTTCAGCAAGGGCGCGACATTCAACTTCGGACAGCGAGACGGGTAGCATGCCGTTCTGCATGGAGTTGTAGAAAAAGATCTCGCCAAAGCTGGGCGCGATGATAGTGCGGATGCCGAAGTCCTTTCTGAGAGATGATATCAGTAGAGAGTGGGATGATAGGATGTTTGTCACCCACAGACTCCACGGCGCATGTTCACGCGAGCTCCCACAACCGAAGTTCTTGCCAGTCACGACGAGTATCTTCGCCTTATCGTACGGAGCGCAATTGAGCACGAAGTCGGTAGGTTCTCCGGTCTTTGGATCCTTGCGCAACGGCAGGAACAGTGCATCTGCCAGACCAGTGCGTTTGAGGGTCTTCAAGAACTGCTTGGGGAGAATCATGTCTGTGTCGACGTTCTCCATGTAGAGCGGCGCGGCGATGCCTTTGACGATCGTGAACTTCTCCATGTGCGAAGGTGAGTCGGCTTTCGGTAGGTTCGTTGTGTTGGTAGCAGGGTCCGGCGGAGGCGGCACGGTTTCTGTGAGGAACTCCTTTGCCTCCTTCGTTACTTTCAGAGCAGAGGCCTGGCTCGTGTCGACGCCCAAGAACCGACGCACATCCGTAAGCTTGCCCGTGATCGCGGCAGCAGCAGCCATGGCAGGGCTGATGAGGTGCGTCCGTCCGCCAGCTCCTTGCCGTCCTTCAAAGTTCCGATTACTCGTACTGGCGCAGCGTTCCCCGGGAGAGAGCTGGTCGGGGTTCATACCCAGGCACATCGAGCAGCCTGCCTCGCGCCAATCGAAGCCCGCGCGCTTGAATATGACGTCCAGACCCTCCGCTTCGGCATGCTGTTTGATGATACCGGAGCCGGGGACGACCATGGCGTAGACGTTCGGGGCGACCTTGGCTTCGGGTCCAGCGGCGAGTACGATCCGGGCGGCAGAGCGCAGGTCCTCGATACGGCTGTTCGTGCACGACCCGATGAAGACTTTGTCGATAGTGATGTCTTCCAGCTTGGTACCGGGCTTGAGACCCATGTACTTCAGCGATCGCTCGGCGGCAGCGCGCTTGCCGGGATCGGCGAAGTCCGCCGGATTGGGGACAGTGCCGGTAATAGGTGCGACGTCCTGCGGCGAAGTACCCCAGGTCACGGTCGGAATGATATGCTCGGCGCGGATATTGACCTCAATGTCGAACTTCGCGCCCTCATCCGACCTGAGCGTCTTCCAGTACGCCACCGCGCGGTCCCACTCTTCTGCTTTCGGCGCGAGCGGTCGGCCCTTGAGATACTCAAACGTAGTCTCGTCCGGCGCGACCATACCCGCACGAGCGCCCGCTTCAATGCTCATGTTGCAGACGCTCATACGCGCTTCCATGCTGAAACCGCGGAAGATCGAGCCCGCGTATTCGATGACGGCGCCCGTACCGCCTGCTGTGCCGATGACGCCGATGATGTGCAGGATCACGTCCTTCGAGTTCACGCCTTCGGGAAGAGTGCCTTCGACGGTGATGCGCATGTTCTTGGCTTTCTTTTGGAGGAGGGTCTGCGTTGCGAGAACGTGCTCGACTTCGGATGTACCGATTCCAAAAGCAAGAGAGCCAAAGGCGCCATGAGCTAAGAATAGGATCAGTTTCTCCGCCTGTGAGCGCGTCTGCGAGGGGCGTACTCGATGTGTGCGAATCACCAGCTACGCAGGTGATGCCAGGCAGAGTGAATCCTTGTTCGGGTCCGATGATGTGCACAATGCCTATATCGCGACGTCAGTACACGCCACTACGAGAATCTCAGCCGCGACAAGACGCACCCTGACGACGATCCGACAGGCCAAAGTACGTCAAGCCGAACTCTTTCACGTTCTCCTCCAGAGCCATCACTTGTGCACGCGAGTCCGGCTCCTCAATGAACGTGCTCGCTGAGGTGAAGTTCTTGCGGCTGGCCGTACTAGCACACAAGCAGCTCAGTGCCCGATGCCAATAGTAAAGCGGCGCTCAACGCACGGGACATTATGGTCGACTGTCGCGAGAGTACAGTCTGTACGCCGAACTGCACGTCCGGCGGCACGCCTATGAAACCCAGTCAGAGTGTGCATAGACGCATGAGAGTAGACTGTACGCACAGACCATCAAACGCTTGAGGGCTAGATACTTCAAAGACGAGGTGCCTATGAGTGCTCAGTGCAAGTCGACGAGATGAACGATAGCCATACGCACCTGTCGATGTAAAGGAGCGCCAGTCCATCTTCCTGCTGATCACTATAAAAGTATAAGCTCCTGTACATATTTGTTCTGAGAATGACCACGCACACTACATGATCATCCCATATCTTATCATACAGAGTGCGCGGCCGGTGGACGGGTTCTGGCATCTCAGTCCGGCGGCCCCCGCGCAGGGTCCCGGAGTTGCGCTGGACACCATAGTCAGGGACTGAGAGTGAACATGGCTAGCAGACTTGTTCTCACAACGAGGTCAGCTATGGAGGACTGTACCACAGACATCGCTATATATACGCGTGAGGAGCGCTCATTCGTCCCGCTCGAAGAGCTGCACGCTCGTCATGAGACGAGGCTCCAGCTTCTGCACACACACGGGTGTCCATTTCGTGCCAAATCCGTCCCTACGTCCTGGGGACAATGTCGACTATGTTCTTGTGTTATCCCCACATCCTACTGATAGTAGAGACGGCGTAAAACCAGAGACGCTCATGGTGGTTCGGTCGCGAAGTCCGAAGACGCGTCCGCGGCCGTCGACGTGCAGCGTGTGGCGCGGCCGCCGGCGCTTTCGCTGCACGCGAACCTGTTTCTCGTCCCGTACACCATGTACCATTCAATCGTCATCACCTGGCCTATCATCTTTATCACAGGTAGATGTCAAGGGTATGTATCTATATGTTGAGTGAACATGAAGAGGTATGCACATATGTAATGACGCGAAGACGGGGATATATGTCTGAGTCATCTCAATGCACAGCGCAGTCGCCTCAGAAAGTATGCTGGCCAGCAGTAGCCAGCACGGGTGGAATGCCGTTGTTCCGCCGCGTGGCATCCCGACGGGGTGTAAAGTTCAAGGACGCGCCTCCTTGCAATGAGGCTTGCATGAGCCAGCCTGCCTTGACTCTCGCGACGTACTACATCTTCTGCATCCCGTCTGTCATACTTACGGCCATGTCTGGAGACTTTGATGAGCGAGCGGCGCCGTTGTGGTCCGTATACGTACGTAAGGCAGAGGTGAGCAATTGAGCTCCTCTATACCAGCCTTTGGCTGATCACTATCTCTCAGGCCTGGGACAAGGGGTATCTGGTCGGATTGAAAGAGGAGATGGCCACGGTTATGACCTTCGTGCGTTTTCTATTAGTGTCCACGGCCTCTCGCTGGGTGCCTATTATACTCTGGATTAACTAATTTTTTACTTGCAGGCAGGTCTATTCTCAGCCGCCGTGACCACCTTCCTTGTGTCAAGCTATCCTACGCTTCAGCCCGACCCTCCTTCTCAAACGGAGGTCATCGCTCAGCAATCCGTCTTCATCCTTACGTCAATAGCGGTCCAGCTTGGGGTCAATGCGTCCACCCTTCCTGATCCTTCGTTACCCCGTCTCGACACGTTTGCACCCACCGCATCCAATGTTCGCGTGAACACGCTCTGGTCTCTAAGCTTGGTATTCAGCCTACTCGCTGCCCTTTCAGGGAACATCATACAACAGTGGGCGAGAGATTACACGCGTATCTATCAGCGTCAGGCCTCAGACCTCAGACGAGCACGCATACGCCACTACTTCTTCGAAGGCGCGGAAGCTTTCAAACTAGCAGTCATGCTGGATCTTATACCCATATTATTGCACTCGGCTGTATTTTTGTTCTTCATCGGCTTGTGTGACATGCTCTGGCAGATCAATAGGGTGGTGTCCTTGACTATCGTTTCCCCAGTCGCCCTGGCCGGCACGATATATATATGTCTGACGGTCTCTCATGTCATTGACGCACAATCGCCGTACCGATCGCCCTTCTCCGGACCCTTGTGGTATCTTGTGCAACGCGTTCGCGAAAGCACGCGACGAAACCTCAACCCAAAAGGCCCTGGACGCTCGATCAGCTGCAATATGCTGGATGGGTGCGCTCAGCTTGCTATGGATGAATGCGACCGTCGCCGCAAACGGGATGGTAGTGCGGTGTGCTGGCTAGTCAATAACCTTACAAATGTTGAACTAGAGCCTTTCCTGCACGGAATTCCTGGTTCGCTCGGTACGAAATGGGGTAGGGCCGTTTGGCGGGAGGTGGCCCTCATGACAATGGGGCAGAATGTGCCGCTCATGACGATGGTTGGCGCAAATGCGGAGTCTGACACCAGTGCACTTATAAGTTCCACAAGTGCTGTGTTCGATCTGAGAGAACGTGTTACTCTGTTACTTCGCACTTGCATTGACCCCGGTGTTCTTGAACCTGCTGCGCGCCGCCGACGCTGTCGGACTTGTATCGAGGCAATATTGTCACTCACATTGTATATGAAAGAGGGTGAGAGTCAATGGAATCCTGACAGAAGCACCATGGTCCAGGCACTTCATTACCTAGCAGATGCTTCCAGCCATCCTGCTGTCAAAGGTCAAGACGTGCGACCTCTCGCAGATCACACCTTTCGACCATACTGGATTTGCATGTCGATTCTGATAGTCCATGCATCGATTCAAGATGTGCGTGTACGCGAGTCTGCTGGTCGCGCGATCAATGAGTTTGCCTTTGCTTCTGCAGAGCCGATGACAAACATCCATGCTGCGGCGATGAAATGCACTGCCTTGTTCGATAAACTTGTGAAGAAGGCTTGGGATGCTGGACGTGTCTTACATGATACGCTCGACACGACCAATGCTTCAGAGGAAGGTTTGATGGAGGTTCGTGAAGAACATGGGGAGAACATCGCTGAACTGGAGTACTGCTGGAACATCATGGGTTGGGCTAAACCGGCGGATGATGCTATGCGTTCAGCAGTGGAGATCCTGTCGGAGGTCACAGAAGGCCTGCTCATGCTTTTGCCAAGTGCCAGCATCGCAACTGCACCTTCAGTTCGTCCGCATGATACGTATGGAGTATCAGGCGCTTTGATACCGCACTTTCTGTTACCTCTTACAATGGTTCGACGTCTGGCCGGGACTGCCTGGAGTTTGCAGGATATGCGGTCAGCCGCATGGGAATGGTACCTCCCAAAACCCAAACTCGTGGATCTGAGTCCGGCAGAATTGTTCGGAGATGACATGTGCCGACGCATGAGCTCAGTCGCAGCTGGCCGAGAAGGGAGCAACCACCCCTTTCGGGAACAGCTTTGGCGGTTGGAAGATCTTGCGGCGGAGCATGGCGGAAGTCTGTATGCTCTGGACCTACTCTTTCTTGAATTGCGATCTTCACCTGTAAGGCAAACACTGGAGAATAAAGAGCTCTATCTGGGAACATTTCGAGTGGTGATTGCGCATTGGAAGGCTCGTTGTGATGCACACGATTTTCAAGCTGGCCTCGTCGCCCGCTTGCGCGACATACTTTGGACAGACACCGTCGGCACTGCTCGACCCCTCCGTCGCCTCCCATCTTTCATCATTGATGAGATGCTGCGGCTTGTGACTGATGTTTTTTCATCGGCAAAAAAGCCAAGTACGACCATCATAGACGATGCTGTCCGTGCCGTCGAAGAATGCCTGTTACTACCTTCGATTCCCACCTCGACGAGGAGCTTGGGTCAGGTATTCCTAGAAAACATCAGGCCGCCCAGGCTCGATATGTCGAATGAGACCACAACTGGGCCGACCCACATCAGAATACCGTAGGTGGCGGAAGATCTAGGTTCACTCACTAGGTTTTTTTTACTTTTGGAAAGGGTTCATCAGGGCATCAGGGCAAGGGATAGACGGCATGAAGGCGGACTCGTAGAAGCACGCTGTACATTACACGAATCCTGTAGTTGCCATTAACACGCGATCATAACGCAGTTATTGTTGTGTACATGGCCGAGTAAGTAACTCCGAGTCCGCCGAAGCCCACGAATCTGTAGGCGATTACAATCAATGCAAGTGTCTCTCCCAGGTACATGAGCATTCACAATAGTCCGTCCGAAGACAAATGATACAACAAACCAAACCCGTATCACCACGAAGCTCAAGCATCATACTTGAACGCAGGAGCATCCGTATACTGTCCACCCTCAGGGAAGCTCACGTGCTCATGACGGCGCACAGGCACGTAGTTAGGGTTAACCTGCCGGACCGTAGCCCCGCGCTTAACGCACATCGCAATGCCCACGCCCAGAATGGCAAGCATCACGACGAGTATACCGCCCAACAGCCCAAACACGACCGGTGCGAGGCTATTCACCTTGTTCAGCAGCGCCGCATCCGAGTCGGATCCGCCATTGCTAGTAGTGCCGACGGCAGCGGCGAGCGAGCCCGCGTAGGGAGTCGAACACGACTCGCTAGCCGAGGCTGTTGCGTACGTGTGGGATGCAGACGTCGAAGTCGTGGTGGTGATGTTGCCGAATAAGAGATCGGCGAAGGCTTCGACGAGCGCGTTCTTGCGGAACGTGTCGAGTGTGCGGTTCATGCCTGTGTTGGGCGCGTCGGGGTTGATGGCGAAGACCATGTCTTGGCCGCAGTGGCTGACATTGGTGAACTGGGCTTGACGGCAGTAGACCCATACTGGTCCTGTCTGGGGGTATGTGAGGATGGATGTGAGGGCGGTGACGAGAGTGTGAGGCGTACCCCGTTCACGGTGAAGTTGAAGGTGGGGCGGCCGGAGAGAGGAGCACCGATCGATACGGGGTTGTTGCTATCGCACGTCAGTTCTATGGCTGATCAGGGACACATGGAAGTTATCCACGTACAACCCAGTGTCGAAGCCGCCAGGAAGCGGACGGCAAGGCTGAGCGAAGCTTGACTGGGTGACTGTATGGTTCTTCGGGTTGAAGTGGAAGGTAACAACATCTCCCGAGGCGACTCCGCTCTGTTGACAATGTCTTGTAAGCACTAGATATCTAGGGAGCGATAGACTGTCGAACTCACGAGTGATATCGGGTCAAAGAGCGCGGCGCCCGTCTCGTTGCCGACGTTGACCGACCACGTCTTGCACGCGGAGGCAGAGGCGAGAAGTCCGAGACTGAGGAGCGTACGGAAGAGCTGGATCATCGTTAGAAGCAAAGGAGATGAAGAGAAGGATGTATGAGTATGCTGCTAGATGGTCAGCAATCATACAGCCTTATATGCACAGATGTCTTCCCGACGTGTCCGAGGACATGAAGAATTGGTTATCCCTACATGCCCGAGCAAGCCGATCCTGTACTGTTGGGCGCGCGGCGACCTCGGTTATGCGTATTGAAGAGCTGTGCGCGAAGGTCGTGCCACAGGGTCTGTAAAGCAGGAAAACGCACAAAGCGCTGTCATATTCCCACTCGACGAAGCTTGGAACGTTGAAGGCTGTGCTATCCTAGAGTTGGACGTGCTGTAAGTTGAAGGGTTGCTTCGGTCGTTTCGGTGATCGAGGGACTATTTGTATTAGTCTACGTGCTCTCGTTGAATAGGGTATGAAAACATGAGGCCGCAATTGGCCAACGGTGACTGAGGGTAGCAATCGATGGCATTGTGGCACGTAGAGCTGTGCGCCAAGCCTTACTCTGACCCATTGGTCCTTGTGACAGTACGCTCCCCAGACCTGACTCGCACGACTACTTCACTAGACTCGAGACAATACCAAGATACACATCGTTAGACGTTGTGGATTCAATTTGTAGAGGACTTGCAGTGATGCATTCACTATGGAAGCCTCACGCTGCGCACGGTTGCTGCGATAGTGCTTAGCGAAAGCCCGAGTGGCTGCCCGCCAACGGAGTTATATGTTTGAGCTGAAAAGAGGTGCGAATGACTGGGACGATCATAGGCAGAGCCAGGTGGTGGTTCGAAAGCGAGACGCGCCTGACGCGAAGCGAAGTCCAAGTGAGCGCGCGTTACGTAATCACCAGCCATCCGAATCGACGCTCGCGACCTCATCGCGCCCGACGACGAGCTCACGGACGACAGCGCCCCTGGTACGTGTGCCCCATCGCCGTCCGTGGTCCATGCCGTCGCTATGCTGGACCTCTGCTGGTCGAAATGGCAGCGATACTGGCTGGATTGCATGTGTGCATGTCGGATGAGGCACTGACGGCGAATCACAGGACCCGGCCCTCAAGACATAACCCTCCCTTCCTTCCGTCCACCACCCCGCGCCAAAAAGGATGTCTCTCCAGAATAAGATCTTCCGCACGGCCAACGCGCCCCAGAGCCCGCCCGACGAGGTCGAGACCGCCGTCGCACAGGCTCTGCTCGATCTCGAGGCCTCCGCGCCCGAGCTCAAGGCCGAGCTCCGCCCCCTCCAGATCTCCGCCGCGCGCGAGGTCGATGTCCGTGGTGGAAAGAAGGCGATCGTCATCTTTGTGCCCGTACCCCAGCTCAAGGCCTTCCACAAGGTCCAGCAGCGGTGCGTCTTCATCGTATATTATCGACATATTATATTGATTTGACCCTTAGCTTGACGCGTGAGCTCGAGAAGAAGTTCTCCGACCGTCACGTCGTATTTGTTGCCCAGCGCCGTGTGCTCCCCAAGCCCACGCGCAACTCGCGTGTGCAGCAGAAGCGCCCGCGTTCGCGCACCCTCACCTCTGTTCACGACCGCATCCTCGAGGACCTCGTCTTCCCCTCCGAGATCACTGGCAAGCGCACCCGCGTCTCGACCGACGGCTCAAAACTCCTCAAGGTGTACGTCGCCTATTCATTATACCCCTACTTCTTTCTCATCATTGATGTTATCTTCCACAGCTTCCTCGACTCGAAGGACGCCACCTCGCTCGAGTACAAGCTCGACTCGTTTGCCTCGGTCTACAACCGTCTCACCGGCAAGCACGTCACCTTCGAGTTCCCCGTCCAGTCCGCCTCGGACTAGACGTTCCGCTCGGGTCGTTCTGGACTTGTCACACTTCATCTGTACCACTCCGCACTAGGGCGCACATGTTGACCATCATTCCTCTGTCTTCTCTTTCTGCAAAATATGATCATGCTCCGTATGCGCTCTTCACGTTGTGGGAAACATACAGCGATGCTCCCCTGCGGCTATCACGCCGTAGGGTGCTGAGACCGTCGTGGGTATGATAGACCAGAGTTGTGGCGGTCATTGACTGGTCACTGATAGTCAGGCCTCAACTTGAGTCTCTCGATGAGTTCCCATGACGGCAACCGACAGGACTCTGAAATGTTCAGTCTCAGACGAGAATACCCATGCACGCATGGGAGGGGCAATTGCTGCCGCAGTAAGTAAACCGTACTATTCATTATCTTGGCAAATGCAGTCGAAGATGCTACGACTCGGACAATGTCAGAGTATGTAGCTTATATCATGAGGCTATTCGGTATGAGAACCCCGTCATCATTCGCAGATCCTCGTGATACCAACGCCTCCGGGTCCTGATCAAACAGCGATATCGGTGCTTTCACCTTCCAGCTGTAGTAGGTTTTGAACCGCCGGTCAACGCGGACTTCGCGTATGGGTGTCCCATGAAGTTCACGCGTGGCCAACGCGACGTCGATACCCGAGAACAGTGTTTGCAGTATGTCCGGCTTGCCGTTGGTAGTGGTAAGGTATTTGTCCATGGCTTTGCGCCAGTGGACGGTGATGGTCTCAAGTGCCGGAAAGAGTAGCATGGTCGCCGCGGATTGATCCGCACTAGTTTGACAGAGCGCTTCGAAGAAGGAAGTTTCGAGTTTGTTTGGGACCTGTATTGCGATGTGGCGGACGCCACGAGCGGCGAGGAGGGCGGCTGGTGAGGGCTGACCGGGGGGAAAGAAGTGGTCGAGGCACCACGACGCTAATGTGAGGAAGGTGAGGTTTGCCAGTGGAAGCACATCAAGAACACCCATGACGTTCCCACCGTGACCTTCGATCCTTTCGATAAGTATGAATGGCCACTCGGAACCAGTTTCCAACGGCTCTAACTCGCCGTCGCCGAACCCGATGGACAAGTCCCACTTGTCGATAAGGAGTGCGAATGCGCAGTCTTGCATGTCGATGCTTTGGACTACAGCGCTGACGACGCGGACGAATCTCGCGTCATCTTCTTCATCCTCGTTCTCGTTCTCCTGAATCATTTCTATCTGGATTGCCGAATGACGGGGTATCCTAAGACGTGGGATGAATTCGATAGCCGATGCAAGACTGCCGTTATGGTCATTGACCCTGTAAGCCAATACCCCAAAACAAGCTGGCAATGTGAGGGTATGGCGATCCATGTGTTCTGACGGGGGCTCCTGCGGGGGCGATACCGGTAGCTGTGCTAGTTGAAGCTCTTGCAGCGAGTTCAATGATGCTAGTAGATTAAGCATATCGTCTGGAGTTGGCACCAGTTCAGGTGTCTGAAAATCAGATATCTTGAGGGTCAAGTGCGTGAGAGCACGGGAGAAAATAGGTGATGAGAGAGGAGGTAGGCAGTCGCCAAAACAGACGCGAGCGATGCTTGAAGCCTCCGGGAGGTGTGCGCGTATGGGCAAGGGCTCACTGTCGTTGTCGTACGGTGAAAGTCTAGTGATGTTTATCTCTTCCAGAGAGGGCATTGCCTGCAAGTGATGCAAGATCCCGTGAAGATCTTCACCCCCGTCGGGTTGGATGTTGAGTAGTTCCAGCGACCGAAGTCGTTTGCAAGTACGCCTTTCCGTCCACAGCTGTGTCCATCCTGCCGCACTCAAATGCCCAGGACAGTCATTGTAGTCTATCCTTAGAGATATCGGTTGGTCAACCGATCGTTCGAGTACGGTCTCCCTGAAACCCGGGGCGAGGTTCGCGCAGTCAACATCGCACCAGAGGGAAGGCGTAGACAGCGCCACCTACAATCAGGAACAAGTGTTAGAAATATACACGGCACTACGATAGTATCGTCTCACCCTTCTCCAAAGGCTGCAGACATGGGTTATCTTGATCCAGGCATGGTCGTACGCGACTTCTCCGTCATTGTACCGATTGGACTTTGAGGTAGACCCGGCGTCCCGCGTTTTGTGCGGAGGCCATGTCTGGCACAACAAGCCAAATATGTGGCAGAGTATCTCGTTGGGGAGTTTGCAGGGTCCGACGTGCGCGTTGCGTTGCGCCTTGGCGCGCACGGAGAACTCTTCCAAGAGCTTGAGTTCGTGATCTAGTTCGTTGAGGCGTACACCGCGCCCGGACTGAAATCGAGATGTCATGAAGCCATCCCATGCCAGACGGGCCTGGTCTGCCTGGATTGGATCAATGTACTCGTGAGACGACATGTGGACGATGGTGGACGGACGCAACCCACGGTGCGAACATCATGTCGCACGACGATGATGGAGCGAGCGGCCCGGAACGGCGCGAACGCTGCCGCGGCGCTAGCCTTCAGCTTACACATTCGAACCCCTGGTATCACACACATGCGGAAAAAGACACTCGTAGAACTATTATGACGATACAGCTCATTGACAGACTACATTGCTGAACTAGGTACACTAATGGGCCCATGGAGCGCCTATTTATCAAAGAATACCACCTTCTTGAGCTCCTCCGAGTCATGAGATTCCCAATCGCACAGTTCTTCGTACAGTCTCTCAACGTAGACCTTATGGATGGGCGTTGCGTGACGTTGACGCAGGGCCATTGCAGTGCCAAGGCTTGAGAATGACGTTTGGATCTGAATCCTCATCGCATTACTGCTTGCAGGATCAGGCAGGCCGCGTATGGTGTGCAATGCGCTCGTGGTCCCCATTATGGTGAGGGTATCGAGATATGGAAAGAGGGTGAACGTCGTCGTGTGATCGTCCGTGTAAACACGACAGAGCTCTTCGAAGAATGATGAGCGGTTTGGAGGGTGTATGGTTATATGCCTGATGGCGCGCGCAGTAGCCAGAGCTTCGTGGGCAGAGCCATTCGCAGGGAAGTAGATTGCGGCAGCCGCCCAACATAAGTGGAGACAGGTGAGATTCACTAGAGGGAGGGAGTAGAGTGCGTGTATCACGCTTTTGCTATTCGAGTCGTTTCGTTCGATTTTGATAGTCGAATGGTCGACGCAAAAGACAGGAGCATGTCCGATATTCGCCGGCGCTTCACTACGTATGTCCGATGATCCTATGCATAATCCAATGTGCACGTCCCAGTGATCTATCTGTATCGCCCACGGATAGCGCTGCATGTCGACGGCTTGGAATATGGAGTTGATGAGGCGGAAAAAGACGGTGTCGTCTCCCTCATCACTCGTGTCCTGGTCCACCAGCATCGATATCTCTGCGTCGCGCGGAAGACTGACCCGCGATATGAGATCGATGGCCGAGAGAAGGCTGTCGTTATAATCGGACACACTGTAATCAAGGCAACGAAAATATGTCGGAAGAACGCAGAGCCGCCCATCAGGTTGGAATTGTAAGGGGGATCCGTCAAGTGAGCGCGGCACGGGGAGAAGAGCTAGATGTAGTTCTCGTAGCTCCCTCAAACCGAACAATAATTCGAGTAGGTCTTCAGTGGTGGGAATCAGTCCGTACGACTGGTCGAAAGACACCTTGAGAGATAGATAGATGAGAGAGTGCGAGAAGATCGGCGACGAGAGTGGAGGCAAGCAGTTGAGGAGAGTAACACGGGATAAGTTCGGAGAAAAGCCTGGAAGATGTGCAGGCATCTCAAGAAGTACATCGTCTTCATCCGATGCCTGTTCTCGTTCTAGACCAAACTCGACGAGGCTTGACATCGAATTAAGGTGACGTAGAGTCAAGTTCAGCTCAACATTCGAGTTGGGAAAGTTAACCAGGTACAGGGATTGTAGACGTCTGGATGTCTAACCACATGGCGCTCCATTCAGCGGCACTCAGGTGGGTAGGGCCTCTTGAATAATCAAGCTTCATGTTCAAAGGTCGATCCGAGGACCGTCCAATGACAGCCTTTCTTATGCCCGGAGCGAGACTTGCGCAGTGGATATCACACCAGAGTGAGGGAGTAGAAAGAGCAATCTGCACGTCAAGTTGGTGTCAGCAAGACACTCAATAGATGCTGGAGAAAGGCTTGCGTACCCTTCTCCATGAGGCGCAGACGTGGCTGACTTTCATCCATCCTAGATCATACCCGATTCCCCGACGATTTGGATAGCCGGCAACTTCGGAATCGCCGTCATTCGAAGCACCCTCCCACCTGCTCCGAGGAGCCCAGTTTTGACACAATAAGCCAAATATATGGCAGATGATCTCGGTAGGAAGTTTAGAGATCGCGGTAAGCGCGTTTCGTTGCGCCCTCGCCTGTACAGAAAACTCTTGCAAGAGCTCAAGCTCGTAATCCAACTCGTCTAGGCGGTGTTCGGTCTGGAAACGAGATGCAATAAATCCAGCCCAGGCAAGGCGAGGCTTCTCTTTCCAGTGAGAGCCAGAGTCGATAACTTCGTTGGACGACATGAGGATGATGATGGACGGAAGCAACCCTGGGCCGTTTTGATGGCGCGGACAGGCGTGCGAGTCGAACCCGGCGCCTGCCGTTCACATGCTTTCCCTCAGTTCTTTTCCTCAATCCCCGGCTCAGGCGGTATGATTCGGACTACTGTAATTTTCAGACCTGATGTTCGTAACGCGTAACGTCGGGTCTTCTGGCGAACTCCCGGCTTGTTCGGGTAACGCGTAACGCAGGTCAACGAACAGGGATTCGTTACCCGGTGCTCGGCCCGAGCTGCCGGAAGGCCCGCCAAAGCTGCCGACGTGCGGTGGGGGAAGGGCTTTCGTTCGATGTAACGCTCGCCGAGGCTCGGCGAACAGTGATGTCGCCGAACAAGCTGGCGCGTAACGCGTAACGCGAATCTCGACCGAACATTCGGTCTGAAAATTACAGTACTTATCACGCTCCAAATTAATCAATACTAATAATTTCCATATGTTGGTCCGTATCAATTAATTTGCATGTGCTGCTAGTACTATTCGGCCAACTCCCTCTATACCCGTCGTGGACGTCGACCGTGCCCCGATCACGATCCTGCGTCAGTAGACTCCGTCTAGACCATGACGACCCTCGCTCCGGTCACAGACTCCCATGCGTAGAAGGTTCGGAGCTCACGATCAACACGTAGCTCATCTATCGGGACGCTGCAGTGCTGGCGTGCATTCACGGCTGCCGCCATTGCGGCAAAGACCGGCGCGAGACTTTCTTGCAAGTGCGAATTATCGTCCGACTCCACTGGAGCGTTGGACCCAACGATGATACCAATCGTTTTGAGGAATGGGAATACGACCGCGTTATTGCGTGCGTCCTCGACGTGAGTTTGGGCCAGTTTGGCAAAAATATGTGTGGTATTTGCAGTCAATTCCACGGTGAGGTGACGGACTGCAGGCGCGGCGAACACTCTGTTGACCGACTGAGTCAAGAATGAGAAATCATCCGCAAAGAAAGCATCTGTCATATCCTCGCTGATGGTTAGGGAAGTAAGGTTCTCAACGGGGAGGAGTTGAAAGAGGCCGTTGAGGTCTCCATCGGTCAGCTCGCTTCCCAAAGGACGAGTAGCCCGTGTCAACATGCCGCTCCTGGCAGAGATCATCCTCGGATTGAGATCCGCCAGTGAGCGTACTCCCGGGATGAACTTCTTGTCTCCACGCAGCAAGTATGCTTCGCGAAGTGTTAGGACCAAACTCCACGGCGAGTCGTGCGTCGATTGGGAAGCCTTGAACGCGACGTCTACGAGACGGGCAAAGTCACTGATGCCGACCATGCAGTGCTCGCTTTTGTCGGAGAGACTATCCGTCTCCAAGACCACTTCGACGCCATAGGGGATCTGGACGCAATTTAAGAAGTCGGTCGCCGGGACGACGTCTTCGCTCACGAGACATTCCAGCTTCCGAAAAGACGACGGGAGCGGGAAGCCGTAAGGCGGTGGCCGCTCGTGTTTTCGAAGGCGCGCCTTCGGGACGTGTTCTAGCCGCAAGTGCTCGAGTCCGGTCGCGGATGATAATATGTTGATCAGGTCCTTGATCGAGGGAACACGGGTGTGATTCGCCCACAACGACGAGGATAATGTCAGGTGAGTGAGACGAGGGGAGTAGACGGGGTTTGGCGGGATGGGGAAGCAGTCCCTGAAGCTGAGATGCGAGAGCTGTTGCGGCGAGGCGAGGGGAAACTTCATGTCCACACCCGGTGGCAGGCGGAGGAGACTCAATGAGATGTCGGTCAGGTTGGGTAAGATAGGCAGGGATGCCATGAGATCCACAAATGTAGTCGCCGAGCAATCTGAGACCTCGAGTCCGTGAAGACGGGGGCAGGTTGAGGATGTGAGCCACTTTTGGGCCCACGCGATCGAGACATCGTCCGCACAAAACTTCAAAAGCAGTCGAAGAGGTTGCCCAGCTGAGCGCTTCTCAAAGATTTGTTGAAAGGGTAGCGCGTAGGTGTGACAGTTGATGTCGCACCATAGCGATGGCAAAGCCAGGGCGACCTGACGGCATAACATGGTCTGTCAGTAAAGCGTGCGAAAGGGAGGATAGACTGGCACCTTTCTCAGCATAGTGCATACAAAGGTCACATTCAACCAGCCAAGTCTGTCGTGCGTCGCCTTGCGGCTCTCGCTTAAAGGCAGCTTAGCCTCCAGGCCCCAAAAAACGTCATGTTCACGCAGATCTGTACTGGTCGACGGCGGCGGGCGCCCGATCATTCCTGGCTCCCAGCTTCCTTTGACTTCGGTGAGAATTAAGGCGATGACCTCCACGGGTAGCCTGCACAGCCAGGAGACGTGCCCATTGCGCCGTCTCTTCGCTATTACGGTGATTTCGTCCAGCAGTTTCATTTCGTCATCGACTTTCCCAGCACTGTCGGGGGATAGTATATGGCCTTCTGGTGGGATACGAGCATCAAGTACGGAGAGCCAGGTGGCCTTTGCATGCGCAAGCTCATCGTTGTTGCTCTCAGATGACGACATGGTGGTTGGGGAACAGGTTGAAACGGGCGGATTTGTGATGTGTTTCACAGTTCGGCATTTGCCGTGATGAACACCAGCCTCAAGCATACTGCTCGTACCTGTTGCGCTCTACTCTCCACGCACTCACATCATGCTAACAAAAGATGACGGACACCGTGGTTATCCCGTGCTCAGGCTGTTGATCTACTCGCACGAAAGACTGCTCAAGATATCGGAACCGTCAGCAAGGCGTAATACATTCACAAAGCATTTAAGTCCCACATGTATTGTATACACGATACGATATGATTAGAAACTCTGCCAAGTGCTCAAGACAATCGCATCGCTGAGGTAACTACACTGTCGCTCCGCCGCATCTCCTGATCAGAGCCCCCGGCACCCCGATAGCATCCTTTTGAACGGTGTTTGAACACGAACGGCCCATCAGATGCCCGCAAGCCGTGTGAAGTTTAAACAAACACAACGCTCGTTCCAATCGCGGCCTCCCATGGACAGAGCGACCGAAACTGCCGTTGTATACGCAGCTCGTGCAGCGGGCGCTGGCAGAGCTTGTAAGTGTCCACGACAGCAGTTAGCGCTTCTTGCACCAACGCAATGTCCTCTTCCGAAACGTACGTGTCGACGCCAAAGGTGATGGCTTGTAGGGAAGGGAAGGTGGAAGGGATGGTGGAGGAATCGTCTAGCACATGCGTTTTGGCGAGCTCCTTGAGAACGTCCAATGCATGCGGCATCGATTGTAGTCCCAGATGCCGGATATTGGGCGCCGTGGCTCGGACCTTTTCAAATACTACATCGAGGTGGCATTCAGGAGTGTCATGATCTGGGCAGTCGTCTACCCAGCCAATGCCAAGCGAAGTGAGATGAGCTAGTGGTAGCTCGTCTAAGATACTGGCGATATGTCCGTGCGTGCGCGGAAGACTGTGAGAATACGCAAGGGAGGTGAGGATGTCGCCAGAGCTCGAGCGGGCAGCAGACGGCATGTCTGCCGGTGAACTGTATTGTCGAGGCGATCGGTCCTCTCCGAATATAATGTTTACTGCGGAAGAGTCAAGCAAAGCGGTCCATGGTGTGTCATCGGGAACGGCCACAGCCGCGCGTACGGTATGTACGAGGCGCGCAAAGTCAGCGGCACCTTTTCCTGCTCCTTCAGGGCGTCGATACAGGTCGTCTTCTTTGAAGTTGATTGTACAGCTAGGGGGAAGCACAATACGGGATAAGAGGTCAATGAAGGGGACCATCCATCCAAGGTATTCCAGCCGGCGAAAGGCTTTCGGGAGCGGGAGGTGGGTCGTGGTCGCCAGCTGGGCAGGTTCGGTTGGAACGCGATCGAGGCGTAGATATTGAAGCTGCAACAATGGCGACAGCATGTCAAGTAGTTTCTCAATAGTCGGGATATGCGGCTTCTGTCTTGCTTCCAATGTAAGATGGGTAATGGATGATGAAAAGACTAGGTTCGAAGGCGAGGGAAACACTCCACGTAAGACGAGGCGAGATAGTTGCTCCGGAGATGCGAAAGGGAGGTCGACTTCCTCGTGGTCAAAGTACACAGGGTCCTCAAGGCACTCGGAGACCAACGTGCAATCAGTCACGAAGGGTAAGACGGGAAAATTTGCGGCTATGTCCCCAAGGTTGAAGAAGGGGTGGCTGATTATCTCGAGGCAATGAAGTCGGTTGCATGCGGTGGGCGTAAGCCATTGCCGCGTCCAGTGCCCACGACTCTCAAATTGGTCGAACTCTTGGCCAAGTTCAAGTTCGTCATAATCAAATGAATATCTCAACGGCAGATCGCCCGAGCGTGACTCGAACGCTGTCCTGAAGCCTGAAGGATAGCGGTGACATTCAACGTCACACCAGAGGGACGGCAATTGAAGAGCGACCTGATGCAAACAGGATGCGAATCAGATTAAATATCAAAGAAGACACGTATAACATTGATACGCACCTCTCTGAGTCTGTTACAAACATGTGTGATATTGAGCCAGCCGAGCACGTACACCGGATCGACGTCAGGCTCATCTTCGTCCTCTAAGAGGCGTGGCCCAAAGTCGTCTAACCACACGTGCTTTAGGTTGATGCAGATAATTGCGAGTACTTCAGGCGGAAGTTTGTACAATCCCGAGACGTGCGCGTTGCGCCTTCTCCTCGCCAGCAAGATCTGTTCTTCCAGTACCAAAAGCTCGTGATCTAACTCCGGTACGCGACTCGGAGATAGAGTAGCTCCTTCAGGCGGTATACAAGAGTCAAGATAAGAGATAGAAGCCAGCTTGGCCTGCGAGAGCTCAGGAGCGGCGTTGTAGCTCGCCATGATCGTCGAAAGCAAAGACGCGTCTTTTACGCGTCGGGCCAAACCCGCGTCTGACGCGTTTTTCCCGCGATGAGAAAGATGCGCGCCTCGCTTCGCGCGCGCGACGCGTCTTCCATCAATCGCGCGTTTGCACTCTTCACTCTTGACCTCTACCGTTCATCACCCAGCCATGTCGATGAACATCTTCGGAAACGAGGTGCCCACCCCAATATCCTCCCAAGTAGTCCCAACAAACTGACGGCCGATCAGGCGACGGAGGAGAAAGCCGAAAACGCGCGCCTCGCGTCCTTCGTCGGCGCGCTCGCGCTCGGCGACCTCGTCAAATCGACGCTCGGGCCAAAAGGGATGAACAAGATCCTCCAATCTGGCTCCACGGGCGACATCAACGTGACCAACGACGGCGCCACGATCCTCAAGGCCGTGCAGCTCGACAACGCGGCCGCGAAGATATTGGTGAATATTAGTAAAGTGCAGGACGACGAGGTCGGGGACGGGACGACGAGCGTGTGCGTGCTTAGTGCGGAGCTGTTGAGGGAGGCGGAGAAGCTGGTTGCGATGAAGATTCATCCGCAGGTTATTGTGGAGGGGTATAGGATTGCGAGTAAGGCGGCGCTGGAGGCGCTCGAGGGCGCGGCTGAGAACCATGGGTGCGTTCGTCGTCTAATCGCTACTACACCCCTCTTCCTCCTCACCTCAATGCATTGATTGTCACGTGCTTATATACGTGTAGTACCAACCAAGAACGCTTCCGCCAAGACCTGATGAACATCGCGCGCACGACGCTGAGCAGCAAAGTGCTGAGCCAGGACAAGGACTACTTTGCCAACCTCGCCGTCGACGCTGTCCTTCGTCTGCGCGGGAGTACCGACCTCGAGCACATTCAGATCATCAAGAAGGTCGGCGGAAAGCTCACGGATTCTTACCTTGACGAGGGTACGTTCATCGTCATCACGCGCACACGGTTCTTGGGAGATCCCGCGAGTAGACCTCGAGCGGGACTTTCATAGGCGTGGCGATATGAAGTGTTGTTGACGCGGGTGTGCATAGGCTTTATCCTTGACAAAACGATCGGCGTCGGCAGCCCTAAACGCGTGGAGAACGCGAAGATCTTGATCGCAAATACCTGTGCGTAGTTTACGCGGCAGTCCTTGTTATCATTCACTCATACTGGCTCTCACGTTTAGCCATGGACACCGACAAGATCAAGATCTTCGGCGCACGGGTAAAGGTGGACGGTACGGGAAAGCTCGCCGAGCTGGAGCGTGCCGAACGCGTTCGTACAATCTCTCTCTGCATCTCCCGCCTTTCGTATCTGATATGTTATGGCCCTACAGGAAAAGATGAAGGCAAAAGTGGACGCGATCGCCGCACACGGCATAAACGTCTTCGTCAACCGCCAACTCGTCTACAACTACCCCGAGTCCCTCCTCACCGAGCGCGGCATCTGCGTGATCGAGCACGCGGACTTCGAGGGCGTCGAGCGCCTCTCGCTCGTCACGGGCGGCGAGATCGCGTCGACGTTCGAGCGGCCCGATCTCGTGAAGCTCGGCAAGTGCGAGCTGATAGAGGAGGTGATCATCGGCGAGGACAAGCTGATCAAGTTCAGCGGCGTCGCGGCGGGCGAGGCGTGTACGGTCGTGTTGAGGGGGAGCACGAATCAGATGGTGGATGAGGCGGAGCGCTCGTTACACGATGCGCTCTCCGTGCTCTCGCAGACGGTCAAAGAGACGCGCGTGGTGCTCGGCGGCGGGTGCGCGGAGATGCTCATGTCCGTCGCGGTCGACTCCGCAGCCAAGGGCGTCGCGGGCAAGCGCGCGTTGGCCACCGAAGCTTTCGGGCGCGCGTTGAGGCAGATTCCGACGATTTTGGCGGATAATGCCGGGTTTGATAGTAGTGAGCTTGTGAGCCAGCTGCGGGCGGCGCATTATGAGGGGAAGAAGGACGCGGGGCTGGATATGGAGCTTGGCACGATTGGGAGTATGAAGGAGCTGGGCGTTACGGAGAGTTATAAGCTTAAGAGGGCGGTGGTGACGAGTGCGAGCGAGGCGGCGGAGATGATCATTCGGTATGTTTGGCTGTTTGAATTCGTAAGGGTATGGGCTGACTGTTTGAGTAGTGTGGACGATATTCTGCGCGCATCGCCCAGGAGACGCGAGGCCGTCTAGGCGATGGATCGTGAGAGTGGAGCAGTACAACTGTACATATAGATCAAAATACCTTCTTTGCTGCTGACGTGGCCCGCTTGAAGCATTGACCATCCTATGATTTGATTGCGAGCGCGAACGGTATTCGTCTAGAGGTACCTGTATAGCGTGGGTGCGATACACTATAGATAATCTCTGGGGACGCGGCTGTGACGCGACGCGTCTCGACGCGCGCCTCACAAACGTTGTAGAACATGATGATGATGCGCAGTTGCGCCGACCATACGTGGCTTCCACCCGACCGTCACCCTTCGATCTACCTCTCTCTTCAATATTCTTTACTTCTCATCCATCCAAACTCAGCCAGAAATAATACTGTACTGAACATCACCGCTCGTTTACATCATGGCTAGCGTGCGCGCTCGCCGTCCGCCCTCCCCACCGCCCTTACCAGGCTACACCCCGCAACCGCGCTTCCCTCCAAAATCCGAACACTACCTCGACGCCGACGCCCGGCGCGACGCCGCGCGCACCGGCCTCGCGCCCTCGCGCCTCCGCCCACGTGCATACCCGGGCGGCCTGGCCATAACGCCGGGCGAATGGAAGCTCATGGTCGTCGTGCTCCTCCTCGCAGCCTTCGTCAGGCTGTTCAGGATAAGCCAGCCGAATTCGGTGGTGTTTGATGAGGTCCATTTCGGGAAGTTCGCGGCGAGGTATATCAAGACGCGGTATTTTGTCGATGTGCATCCGCCGCTGGCGAAGCTGTTGATCACCCTCGCCGCGTGGGTGTTTGGGTTTGAGGGGAATTTCGATTTTGGGGATATTGCTGTGTGAGTACTGTACTGTGGATATTATATGTGAGGCAATGATGTGCTAATGAGTGTGACAGGAACTATGAGAATACGCCGTATGTGGCGATGCGCCTCCTACCTGCCATGCTGGGCGTGAGCACGGTCCCACTGGCCTACTTCACCCTGCGCATGCTCGACTGCCGCGCCACGACCGCCCTGCTCGCCTCCCTCCTCCTCATATTCGAAAACGCGCTCATCACCCAAAGCCGACACATCCTCCTCGACTCCCCCCTCGTCTTCTTCACGGCCCTCACCATCTTCTTCTGGGTCGGCTTCTGCAACGAGCAGCGCTATCGGCCGTTTACGACCGGGTGGTGGACGTGGCTCACGCTCACGGGCCTCAGCCTCGGCGCGGTCGTCAGCTGTAAATGGGTCGGCCTGTTCACGATCGCCACGGTCGGGTTCGGGACTATACTCCAGCTGTGGACGTTGCTCGGCGACACGCGCGTCAGCGCTAGGTTATGGACCAAGCACTTCGCCGCGCGCGCGATATGCCTCATCGCGGTGCCCACGCTCTTCTACATGTTCATGTTCCAGATCCACTTCCTCATCCTCGAGAACTCGGGCGAGGGCGACGGGTTCATGAGCGCCGAGTTCCAGCATACGCTCGGCGGGCACTCGATGGCGGATACGTACGCGGACGTCGCTGTGGGGAGCACGATCACGATACGGCATGTGAACACGCAGGGCGGGTATTTGCATAGCCATCCGCATAATTATCCGGGGGGCAGCAAGCAGCAGCAGATTACGCTGTATCCGCATATTGATGAGAATAATGAGTGGAGGATCGTTAATGCGAGTGCGCCGGGCGATCCGTATGAAAATTGGAGGGAGCTGGAGGGGTTGCAGTGGATTAGGGATGGCAGTACGTTTCGTCATCATATTGTTACACGGTATGGAGAAACTGACTTGAGTGTAGCGCGCGTCAAGTTGAGGCATGTTATCACGGACAAGTCGCTTCACAGCCACGACTTCCGTCCGCCCGTCAGCGAAGTCGACTTCCAAAACGAGGTCCGTCTCCCCATTCCTGCGCCATCCCCTTCTCCATTCAACTTACCTACCCGATACAGGTCTCAGCATACGGCCTCCCCGGCTTCGAAGGCGACATGAACGACGACTGGATAGTCGAGATCGACCACGGCGACTCGAGCGACTGGGAATCGGGCAAGGGCGGGCGCGTCAAGACCCTCCGCACGGTGTTCAAGCTCAAACACCCGCTGACTGGATGCTATCTGTTCTCGCATGTGGTGAAGCTGCCGCAGTGGGGGTTCGATCAGCAGGAGGTCACGTGCAATAAGAATGCTGTGAGGAAGAATAGTCTGTGGATGGTCGAGACTTCTACGCATCCGAACCGTGCGCCTTCTTTCGCATCTTCCCTCTTTATGTGATTGACTTACTGGTGGGTTTTAGTGCCGAAGAACGCGGCGAAGGTCAACTACCGCAAGCCGGGCTTCTTGTCCAAGTTCCTCGAGCTCAACGCCGTCATGTGGAATACGAACGCGGGCCTCACCGAGCGCCACAACTGGGACTCCCGCCCGAGCTCGTGGCCGCGTCTTCTCCGGGGCATCGTGCGTCTACCTCTGCACTCTCTACCCTCAATTGTAGGCTGTGCTGACGCCACGTGCGACAGAACTTCTGGGTGAAAGACCACAAGCAGATCTACCTCATCGGCAACCCCTTCATCTGGTGGCTCAGCACAGCAAGCGTACTCTCGTACGCCGCCGTGCGCGGATTTCTCATTCTGCGCGCTAAGCGCGGGTACCGCGACTTTGAGAACAGTGCGTCTCGAATGCACTCCAACCAGCCCGGATCGCATACTGACCCGCACGCCCAGGCAAAGTCCTAAAATACGACGCCCTCTGCGGCTTCCTCTTCGCCGGCTGGGCGCTGCACTACTTCCCCTTCTTCCTCATGTCGCGCCAGCTCTTCCTGCACCACTACCTGCCCGCGCTCTACTTCTCCATCCTGCTCCTCTGCTCCGTGTTCGACCTCCTCACCTCGCTACTGAAGCCGCAGTTCAGGCTGGGCGTCGCGGCGGTCATCGTGCTCGTCGCGGTGTGGAATTATTCTATTTTTAGGCCGCTGGCGTATGGGCTGCCGTGGACGAAGGGGCAGTGTAGGAATGCGATGTGGCTGAGGAGCTGGGATTTCGACTGTAATGCGTTCTTTGATGATGTGCGTTCCTTCCCTTCTCCCTCCCTCCCTCTTCTCTCTTCCAACCCTTCACTAACCTCAAACCGGCTTAGATCGCATCCTACGACGCCCTCGCAGCAATAGGCGCAACCCCCAAAGCCGCCGCGCCCCTCGCAACAATCGGCGGCGGCGCCGACGGCCGCGGCCCGGTCGTAGTCGAAGACCCGTACGCGCCGATCCTGGACGAGGCGCCCCCGCCCGAGGAAACGCAGGTCGACGCGCACCAGGCGCAGCCTGGCCGCGATGCGTTCGCCGCGCCGGAGAAGGCGCCGCCGATGCCGGCGGGTGGTGTTGTGCAGGGACAGGATAAGGAGGAGGAGGAGGAGAAGGTCGTGGTGCCTGTTGATGTTGCTGGTGCGCCGGAGGAGGCGTTGAAGGAGAAGGTGCTGTTTGATGATGCGCAGGCGAAGGTTGAGGAGAAGGACGTGCCGATACCAAAGGCGCAGGAGGAAGAGTGGGAGAAGAAAGTCGACGAGGGGATCGCGCATGGGATTGCGCAGCATGAGCTCGTGGAGGGGATAACGCCCGCGGAGGAGGCGCAGGCGAAGGCGGAGGAGGCGAAGGCGAAGGTTGATGATAAGCCTGTTGAGCCGCCGAAGAAGCCCGCGGCGGGACCGAAGGATGAGGAGGAGTTGCATGCGGATGAGGTGCGGGAGGAGCTTTTCCCGGGCGAGGCGAAGGCGTAGGAGGGAGGGGGTATATTAGATCTGTTCGCTCTGTGAGCGTGTTGATTACAATTGTGGAGCTCGGACATTGGATGTTGGATATGTGTTTTGGTACTGATATATATTCGGCTAGTTTTTCACTCTCATTCATTTTGGCACTCAGCGAAGGATCGAAGAGCATCGATTGCAGATGGTAGTGGTACATGTAAGACCTATCAAGAGCAGGACGTGTTCAGAAACTCTTCAACCGGCGCTTGCCCGTCTCGAACTTCCGCGCGAACCAGCTCGTCAGACCCTTCTCCTGCCATACAGCAACCTCCTTCCCACTGGACTCCCTCCGCCTCCCAACCTTCCACGTCTCCTCCTCACCCGCATCAATCACAGTAACAGGCTCAAACGCGCCCATCCCGCCCGCCCTCCAAGCCTTCGCAACCGTCTCCGTGATCTCGTGCCACATGTCCTGGACACACATCGACTCGTTTTCCTGACGCTGCCGCTCCGCCTCTTGCATCAAGGCTTGGAATGGATAATGGTATGCCTCCCACACGTCTTCCATGCGCCCGTTGTTGGATAGAGGGGGCGCGTAGAGGAGCTCGTAGTCGTATGAGGTGATAGGGGGCAAGCAATGATATCCCTGCGCGTCCCGATCTTCGCGGTCGGAGGCGATGTGGAGGATGAGGGAGGGGACGTGGCCTGTCCAGCCGATGTCGGTGTCTGCGCTATCGGAAGCGGACAGTGAGCATGTGCTTTGTGCGTGGATGGTTTTGGAGGGGACGAGGACGATGCCCTGGGGCTCGGGTGCAGGAGAAGGATAGGTGTCCTGCGCATTTTGCCCTGCAATGAGTGACCATTCGGACGAGGCGCTTGTTGATCTGATGAGCGTGGACAGCGTCTCGCTCAGGCCAGGCTCTGGGTCGTATAGAACGCGCAGTGAGCTTTGTGAGGCTGCGCAGGTGTTCTCCTTGTCGGAGATCGACCTCGAGGGCGGACACGGTTCCCGCGCATCCTGGTTCCGCGCCTCGGATCCGGCCGCTCCCTCGTCCGAGATACCGCGTTCCACAAGCGCACCCGTTCCCTCGTCTCCAGGACCAATGGTGTACCCCTCTGGTACCACGATGTAATCGTCCCCACCCAGCACCTCCCCGCTGAACGTCGTAGCAGGCGGCGCCAACAACTCCGGATCCGGCAACTCGCGTATGAAACAGTTGTCCTCGTCCACGAACGGCCGTATGGGCTGGTCCACGTCCCCTTCCTTCGGAGCATGCAACATAACGCCCGGGAAGTCGAGAAAGAGCGCATGGCCGCGCACGATGACGCCGCGCGCGTCGGGCGTGAAGTCGACTTCGTGCGGGTGCGGTGGGGGCGGTGCGGCGAGGAACGCGGAGGGGTCTTCGTCGATGGAGCAAAAAGATGCGTCGCTCGGGCATTGGTAGGCGAACCCGTGATCGTCGGGGAGTGAAGAAGCGATGGAGGTCGGGAAGGTCGAGACGATGGGACTTTCGAGGAACTCGCGCTCCTCGTCCTCGAATATGAGCGATTCGTTGCCGAGTGCGTCCAGCAGTAGCGACGGCCGCTCGTTTTCGGCCAGCGGTACGACTTCTCCAGGAAGGGTGTCCTCTGCTCGTGTCTCAGTGGATGGTCGCGAAGAGGAAGGTGATAGGGCTTACCGCTGGCGCTTGTTGATACATGGGTGTAGTGCGGAGGTAGCAGAGCATCGAAAGCTGAGATGATTGA
Source organism: Peniophora sp. CBMAI 1063 (assembly GCA_900536885.1). NCBI lineage: Eukaryota > Fungi > Basidiomycota > Agaricomycetes > Russulales > Peniophoraceae > Peniophora > Peniophora sp. CBMAI 1063. Next base: position 190,423 of record UWZB01000290.1, on the reverse strand, counting down.
GTCGGAGGTGGAGAGGGATGACATGCTCGTTCGTGTTGTGGGCGAAGGTCGCGAACGTCGCTTCCTTATACTGGGCCATCTTGTGGTCGTCAGGCTAGAGTGAGAACTGGACTGGATACCAGGACCGCCTTCAACGTCGGCGTTTGTAACGCCGTTTCGGTCTGAGACATGCAGAGTTCTTACTACGCGTCGTCACGGTACAATTCGCTAGTTCAGATGCATAGGGTTTGTAGGGTGTCTGGAAGTGTTATGTACAAACGTCAAGCAGCGAACAATGGATAGGAACGTCCATGACATGGTAGACCGACGGACAACATTGAATGGATCTCGACCACTCAGTACTTGTACTGGGTAGCGGGCTTGTCTGCAAGCCGCGTAGACCGGCGCGGTGCGGGAGTGTGCGCCGCGTCAACGGGTTCCGCATCCTCTGAGTTGTATACGGGTGTTGAAAGGGAACCACTCCGCAGCGAACGAGGATAGCGCCGTTTCATGGGCGGTAGTTCGTCGCCAGTAGTGCCTTCTCCGCGCTTCCGCTTGTGCGGCTTGACAGGAGGGGAAGAGTCGACTGTAGGTATACTCCCTTTCGCGTAAAGCGCAAGCGACGAGGGCGTATGCTGAGATGAAAGTGACTCAGTTGGCTGAGATGTAGGCTCTGGGCTCGCCGGTCCTGACTGGACGGGACTAAGCGAGTGAAGAAGAGGTGGAACCGTTTTCGATGGTGAAGGAGGTGTGGAGGTTGTCATCGCAGGCAGAGGCTCGCCAGTTTGAGGAACGTGCCCCGGGCTTGATTCTGGCGTGGGGGATGGAGACGGAGTCCGAGTCCGAGGGAAGTATGTCTGCCCGGTCCTTTCGCAGAGCGCTTTTATGATGGCCTCGTGCTCTGCAGATCGAAGACGCGTGAGGTAACGCTCGGCTTGTTCCTGTCGCCGTCTATCAATCTCGGTGAAGGTGTCGTCGTACGGAACACCGCTGTGAGTTGAGTACTCGGGATGAAGACCAACCGGTAGACCGTAATGATGCGACCAGAGTTCTACGTCCCCGGGAAAGACCGGCTTTGTGTCGGGGTTGACAGGCACAAACCCGCGCCAGACGATGTCAGGATCCGCCCAGTCATGACCGTCTGGTCTGTCGCGAGGTTCGAAATGGCCGACGTTGCCGGAGACTTTGAAATCATCTCCCAGTGCAGGAGGTGGGACAAAGGGAGGGGTCGCCTGACGCGTTTCTAAGGGAGCGCTAGGCGCGCGGTTTAAGTGGGAACGGTACTGGATCACACATCTTTGCGTAGCCGTAGTCTTATCACTGGTACAGGCGTCAGTAAAGAAAGCGATTCAAGGGATGTGTCTCACAAACAAGCGGTCTTGAACTGCGCACGAGTCTTCCTGCGCACGGCGAACTCTTCAGGCTGCAGATGCTCTTGCAGGTCGCGGTCGCCATAATAGCGGAACGTGTAGAGATAATCGCTTGGGCCGGCCCCCTTGCCATATTTATAGATTGCAGGGCCGAAGCTGATGTCGCGCAATAGGTGGAACGATTCGTTTTTCTTCAGCCGATGACACTCGTATCGTCTATTTCTGATCTAGAAGTGGCGATGAGACCGTTGCAGTAGCACTGCCAGTTCTGCACTCACCCATGTCCCGTTCGTAGTTGGCAGCCAGTGCACAAACATCGCCCTCCGTTCGGCGTCCCATACAAGTTTGCAGTGATCATTGCCTGCAAGCGGTAGAGCGAAGGTAAGTTCATATTCTCAGCCACGAATGTATACTGTCACGCAACTGATATGAGGCCCGCGGATGCAGATATCGTTGTGTTCCCCACGCCCAACAGTGAACTCCTTCTGCGGCATTAGAAGGTCGAACCCCGGTAAACCCACGTCATCCCGAACGGGTATGAGCGCGGCATAGATGAGAGGATGTGGGATGCCATTGAATGTTCTGAACGCCATCGGTTACTTCGTGGTGGTCGTTTCTGGCATAAGCAAGGCGGGAGTATGGGGAGTCGAGCGCGGCATCATTGTATTTGTGAAGAGCTAGGCCGTATAGACAATAAGCGTCAGCTCTAGATGGTTGTTGTTGTTTGAGATGACCTCAACAAGACAATCAGCGCCTGAGAACGCGAATGATCCGACGGCTCTACCGCCCCCGGGAGTTCGAATCCTCAATCCGTCTGTGTTTGTCCAGCCTGTGGTCGATGGACATCTACAAGGGTGTAGCAGGCTTAAGCCAAGCCACGATCAAGAAAGAGTCTAAGGAAGTTTGATCCTGCCGGAACAAATAGTCTCGCAGGGGCATTGGTCACGTACAGTACTCATGTTGATTCAAGCGTGAAGCACCAGTACTAGTACGATTATAGCGTACATCTAGGTACGCTAAGCATGACAGCCCAAAATAACGATAGAAGATCGAGGATCAATAGTGACAAGCTCGAATGGCAGCGTTGACGATCGCGATGAGGACCGTTAATATTTGTAGCGGACGGGGGGCTTGTCCATGAGGCGCGTAGAGCGACGCGGTAGCACATCAGGCGCCTGTTTTGCCCTAAAAGCCTTTGATTTTCGCGTAGGTTTTGAGGCTACCAAACTGTCCGCGTGAGATTGTGCGCGCGCAGAGCGCGTCCGCGGGCCAGTCCCGCTGGTCGGTGCACGGAGCTGCCGTCGTTTGGGGGTTGGTGCGTCGTCCAGTGCGCGCTTCCGCTTGCGAGGCCCAACATGAGTTGCGTCTTCGACATGAGCCGCGGCGCTCTCCACATGAGACGTGCTGTCGGGAGACCTGCAGTCAGACGGGCTGGGCTCGCGAACCTTGGCATGGGAAGATGGAATGGGTGTCAACGGCACGTCACTCGCTGACAAAGTGAACCGCGACCTGCCAGGACGAAGAGACTGTTCGAGATCTAGCTCAGGTGCGGGAGAGGGAGAGGGAGTCGGAGTGGTGTATTTTTGCCCCGTCTCTTCGCAAGCCAATCTCACCATCGCACTGTATTCAGCGGACCGTTTCCATGTGAGATAGCGTTCAGCTCGTTCTTGCCGCCGCTGGTCGATCTCGGTGAATGTGTCGTCATACGGAGTGCCGCTAAACGTTTGATAATCGGGATGGAGCCCGACCGGCAACCCGTAGTGATGCGACCAAAGCTCCATATCGTCGGGAAAGACAGGTTCGGTGTTAGGGTTGACGGGTACGACAGCGCGCCAAACGATGTCTGGATCAGCCCAGTCGTGGCCATCAGCCTTGTCGCGAGGCTCGAAGTGGCCGACGTTGCCGCTCGGCTTGAAATCATCTCCAAGCGCAGGCGGAGGGACAAATGGGGGTGTCGCTTGGCGTTCGGCGGAAGCCAGCTCTGGTGGGCGATCAGAGGAGGTACGGTATTGCACAACACATCGTCTCGTAGCAGTAGCCTTGTCACTGAGTTTGAGCGTCAGAGCGTCAGCGGAGAAGCCGTTGTGTGATGTATCACGTACAAGTGCGCTGTCTTGAAGCGAGCTCGGGCTTTTTTACGCTCGACAAGTTCTTCGGGCTGCAAGTGCTCTTGCATCCGGTGCTCGCCATAGACGCGAAACGTGTATAGGTAGTCATCTCGTCCAGGCCCCTTGCCGTATCTACTCACAGCTGGACCGAAGCTGATGTCACCATATAAGTGGAACGATTCGCCCTGCTTCAATCTATGGCACTCGTGTCGACTGTTCTTGATCTTGCTCATCGAGTCAGCCGGCCGGACTGGTCACGATTGAACTCGACTTACCCAGGTACCATTAGTGGTTGGCAGCCACTGAACGAGCATGACCTTCTTTTCCGAGTCCCATACGAGTTTACACTGCTCATTGCCTATAAAAAGAAGGGTTAAGACCAGAAACTTGCAATAGGTGATTCGGAACGCAACTGATATGACGCCCGCGAATGCAAATATCATTATGCTCTCCCCGACCAACTGTGAACTCCTTCTGGGGCATCAAGAGATCGAAGCCAGGTAAACCCAGGTCTTCTCGCGCGGGTATGAGCGCAGCATAGATAAGTGGGTCGGGTATCCCATTGAATGTCCTGAAAGCCATGCACAGGTGTGACTGTCGTAGCTCGAAGGTCTATGGGATGGAGGACTATCTCGTGGCAGTGGTTTCTGGCCGAAGTTTGGACATCGCGTGCAGTATCATTGTCTTTTTGAGGCGCCGACAGCGCGAATAACAATAGACGTGGATGGCTCCAGATGGCAGTTGTTGTTTGAGACAAGAAAGACCGATAGCCCACGCGTGTCGCGGTGCCTCGGCACCCGGTCCGAGATCTGGGTCGGCACGTACTAGTCGGCACACATCCCAATCGTACTTCAACGGTGAAGCGTGATCTATTAGTGATAAAATACACACATAGCGGTGTTTGCAGATATGTCAGAGTTTGCGCAGATTGGGTTCGAGAACACCATATATATTTCTATGGTGTTCAGTCGCATACAGCTGGCGAGTCGCGCGCACAGATCACATTCAGGAGAACGAGAGCTTGAGCTCGTTAATATCGACTGAGACGCAAGTAGTAGGTACATGAATGAATACGAATGAAGAACTAAGTGCAGACATTGATAGTGGCTTGTCAGTATTTGTACCGCACGGGGGGCTTCCCCACCAGACGAGCAGACCGACGCGGCGGTGTACCCTGCGCCTCCCCAAGTTCTGCGTCGGCCGTCCTCGGCCCTCGCGCGTCGCTCACGACCATACCTGCAGCCCCAGGTTTCGCCCGTGTAGTGCGCTGCCGTGTCCGCGCGCCATCGCGAGTCGCACGGGGTTGATGGCGTTTCGCGGAGTGTTCATGAGTAGGCGGATCGAGATCTCTCTTGCGCTTCCCCGGGATGTTGTGCGTGCGAACACTTGTACGAGAAAGGATGGACGAAGGGCCAGCCCCAGATGTGGTTGTGTCGGGCGCACAGTCCAAGCTCGACTGTTTGCGCGGTGGCGTGCACGTATGGGCGGTCGGGGTCGCTGCCAGCGTCGCTTCATCAGCGAGCGAGCTTGCCGCGTGTGCCTCATCACCTCCAGAATGCTGATCCGGAACGGACTCTGGGGCAGGAGAGGGCGATGGGGTGGGGGAGAAGTAGGTTCGCCCATCCCTCTCACATTCAGCTTTGTAGGCTGCCTTACGTTCCGCGGATCGAAGGTAGTCTACCATGTATTCGCGCTGCTCAAGTCGCTCGCGATCGAAATCGGTCTGGACGTCGTCATATGGTACGCTGCTATACTGAGAGTATTTGGGATGTAGTCCCACTGGCAGACCATAGTGATTTGACCAAAGCTCGACCTCGCGCGGGACGAGAGATTCGGTTCCGGGTTTGATCGGCACAAAGCCGCGCCAGACGATGTCAGGGTTAGCACGGTCGAAGCTATCGGGTCTGTCCGACTCCCTTCCTTGATAGTGACCGACATTGCCTGTGACGCGAAAGTCTCTTCCGAGTCGAGGGGGTGGGACGAAGGGCGGCGTGACTTGCCGTGGTAAGGATGGATCAGGAGCGCGGTCGGACAAGGAACGATAGGTGATAACACATTTGGTAGCACTTTCGTCACTGTCTTCGCATTAACACCATCGCATAGAATTGAGAGTAGTGAGCTCACCTGCGTGCAGTCCCGAACCTAGAGCGGGCCTTTCTCCGCTCCGCGAGCTGAGCAGGCTCCAGATAGTCCTCCATTTCATGTTCCGAATAAACGCGAAACGAGTACATGTAGTCGTCGGGGCCGGGAGGCTTCCCATATTTGTTAACGGAAGGCCCAAAACTGATTTCTCCGCCAAGCAAGGGATACAGTTCGCCTTCTTTGAGTCGGTGACAATCGTAACGAGTTCTCAGGATCTGAGAATGAGAATGAGGATTGTTTTGGAAGGTGGTCGCGTTTTGTGACGTACCCATGTTCCATTGGTAGTCGGCAACCACTGTACATACATTCTCTTCTTCTCGGTATTCCACACAAGCTTGCAGTGTTCGTCGCCTGTGAGCAATACTCATGTCAATATCTCAGTTACAACTAAATACGGCCAACAACGTAACTGATGCCAGCGCCGCGAATGCAGATGTCATTGTGTTCTGCACGACCAACGGTAAACTCCTTCTTAGGCATGAGCAGATCAAAGCCTGGGAGGCCCACTCCGTCTTCGGCGGGTACTAGGGCCGCATAGATATGGGGATGGGGAATGCCATTGAATCGCTTGAAGGACATGCGAGAGACGAGTAACGAGAGGCGGTCAGGGCGTTACGAAGTGGCTAAAGCACCGTTGAGAGGGGAACAAGGGTGATCGTCGTCGATCTAGCATGTATAAAGACAACAGTCTTTCACCGCCCGACATGGAAGTCATTGTGCAACATACAATTGCCTGGGAAGAAGTCGGGGCGGTATCGACGGGCCGGGCGCTCATTCACGTGTTTAGTTGATTTGACGACGACAGCTCTTGTCAATGTCAAGCTCTTGTCTGACCGTCACCGAGGCCGACAGTGCTGCCCGACTCGCCAGCACCCGAAGGGGCTTCCTTGCTGCGGGAGTGGTTGTAGACACAGGTGCAAATCCTAAGTATGACCATATCGGACGCGTCACACAGAGGAGCGAGCTCCGACTCCATTCAACCCCTTCTTGATATCGCCATACACGACACAAAGCGCCCGGCGTTAAGCATACTGCATGTCCTTGTTTTGGCCATGCACGTATTACAAATGCGCGTCTCTCACTCAGCCTAGCAACTGTTCTTTTTCTAGACCGGTATCTTCAACACCGCCCTCGCCGATTTTCGAGCAAGAACTTGTTGACTTCCCGATCCGTACTTTCCTTATTGTTGTTTTTCTGCTATTCTTTCGGCAAGGATGGCCATAGCATCATGCTATAAGTACGACGCTTTCTGCACCACCCTGTCTCGTCAACATACCAGATGACTATTCTTCATCGCAACCCCTTCCGGTCGCGCATCGTCCTCTCTGTCCGGCCTTCGCCGCATCTGAAGGCATCTGCCGAATCTCAGTCCTATGACCCCGCTGCGGGATTATTTCAGGAATCTTCCGATGTACCCGTGCTTCACCTTGACGGTGACCTACCCGATGGCTTGATGGCTAAGCCTATATACGCGAGATCCCGTCAGTCTTTCTTCGCGCGGCTGCTGAGCAGCCACGCTATCGAACAGGTATACGGCCAAGAAGGAGAGGAAGCTAATGAATGTATGGGTCCTCCACTTATATTGGTACATGATGGACATATCGTTAACTTCATACATAGACGACGAGCGGGAACTCTTTGCCCTAAACTGGAACGGAGAGGAACTTCTGGACGCCGTCATCACGATCCGCGAACTCATGAGGAAATTACGAGTATGCCAACGAGCCAATATGCACATGGTTTGGCATGATTAATTGACTCTTTGTCAGGTAAATGGCAATCATGTCGATCTCATCAAGGGGCACAAACTCAAGAATGGCGACACGATTGAAGTGGGATCGCCAAGATCAGCCCTCGGCGACGCTGCCACGTCGAACGACTGGCAAACCTTGACCTACAGATTCGACGCTTTGTTCATCCCGGATAGGACGCAAGAAAACCGGACTCCTTATAAGGCCCTTCGATGGCTAGGTCGAGGTTCATACGGCCAAGTTGCGCAAGTTCAGAATATTGCCAACCGCGAGTTCTACGCCATTAAAGAGGTTAGAACCATCGAAGCGGATAAAGAAGAGGCATTACGCGAACCCCTACTTTGGCGGGATCTTATCCATGAATGTGTATGCAAATATACTCGACACTGGGTCGACAGCGATGCTGGGGGTGAAGGGGTTTCGATTTGTACGTATTTCCTTGTCCACACAGAGGTACTGCCTTCTGATGTTCCCCTCGATCGTATACTAGACACCGTTATAAGCTACGCGCCGTTCGGAACTCTTGCAGACTACATCAAGGTAAAAACATGCGACGAACCTCCGAGTGCGTAGCCGAACCTGTCTTCTGCATTTCGAAACCTGAGACCATGTGGCAGATGATCTCGTCAATCGCAGGATAACTTCCCAGATTTGCCGGGCTTTCGACGTGAGTAACGTCGTTCTTGAAGCAACACGGCTCTCACCCTGACTTGCGGCTAGTATCTTCATGGGGAAGATGTCGCTCATTGTGACTTCAAGCCCGATAACGCTGTCATAGACCGCCTAGACGCCGACGGCAACCCAGACAAAGTCTCCGTCATTGATTTCGGTATGGCTTTAAGATTCGGTCACCTCCACGAACTCTGTGTAAGCCCTTGCATCCTTTTGCTTGTTGTGGGAGTATCTTACTGTACAAAACAGACTGCGGTAGAGCACTATCGCGCTCCAGAAATCGGTCTACAAGATGCATCCATCACGCTAGCCATCGATAGCTTTGCCATTGCTGCGACCGTATACTGCGTGTAAGTACTGAACCATTTCTTTGTGCACGCTTGTGCGCCCTGTCTGATACTAGTTCAGCGCGACTAATGGGTATGACCTGGTCGAAGTCCGCTACCCGGTAGATAGCGGCTCCGGGTTTGAAGTTTGCGACGCTAAGAAGATGAACGAGCTTAGGACCCTTCGGCTGGACAGATTGAAGAACCGCAAACACTGTAAGCCAATCTGGTCATCACAACACCCAGATAAACTGACACCTGACAGTGCAAGACTTCATCAGACGCATGTCACTAGAGGATCCTGGTGAGCGTATGAGCCCTCAAGAAGCTCTCAGCCACATATGGCTCCATCCCGAACCACAGTCTTCGTCCGAAACGACTGCTGCTTTTGTACAGGAGGTCGAACCTGAGGCTGAACCGGCAGAGGCCAAGCGTACGCGTAGCCAGCGGTCACCTCAAACTTCGGCAAGCTCATTGTCCTCCGGGTTACGTTATGACAAGCGAGCGCGCTTGTCGCAAAAGTCCCATCCCGGTGATCACCGGCGTCGACCCACCGACGACTGGATCAGTGCTGATCAGCACTGACCACCCGAACGCGGGCGGGTGAGCAGCACTGATCACCACTAACACGCACTGCTCACAAGCAACGAGAAATATTATATATAATATATGTTCCCTTCGCAGGGCGGCGATCCTGGTCTCGCTGCTCAGCCTTTGGCGGTCGCTGCGGTCGCCGCGCGGTGGTCGCGGTGTCTCGCAGCTATATGATCTCCTACGGAAACATGACTGTCAGCCAGTCGCATAATCTACATATGTACAGTGCAAGTAGTAGTCCGCTAGCATGCTACAGGGCGGCCCCGAGGGAGTGTACTTTAAATGCGACAATGTCAGCAAGTGCCACCCGCCAAGCAACCCGATTCTCCCTTCTTCGTTGGAAACGATGTAGCCATACGCAACCTTTGGCTGTGGTGAGCAGGTGGGACGTGTACGATAATAAAGGGGTGGACGGGGCGGGGATCTGCTGTCGACGCGGCGAGCGAGAGCGAGTCGGATGGCCGTGCGAAGCAAGTTGGTGCGCGCTCCACACGGTGAATAAGACGACACGCGCGCTCGCTTCAACCACCAAGTCGCCCTCGCCTTCCACCATCATGGCACCCCGATCTCCATATTCTCCCTCGGACGCTACCTCTCGCCTATAGCTACTTCTTGTGCCAACCGCCATCGCAGAGCCCGTCCGCCCCGACCACCTGCGTGCTGCCGCCGCGTGCTCGATTCGCCCGCTCCTTCGCAGCTCGCAGCTCGTGCCTCACGGGCTGAGCGCTCATCATAGCCCGTGCACGCGGCACTGAGGCTATCAGTACACGAATAAATTGTCGAGTTCGGGGAGGAGGTCTCGAAGTGCGATGTAGTCTGCTCGCTCGGTACCCCACACATACTCTTCGTATTCACACCGCTGCGCCTTGTATATAGCTTGCTTACGTACACTTGTAATGGTATTGGTAACTGTAGCGCTCTACATCGCTTCTGGTATGCTACCCATGTACATACATACATACGTGCCCGCCCCGCAATCTATCTCTTGCTCCCACTCTTGTTGCGTGATTTTCGAGAAGAAAATTTGAAGTGCAAGGTAAATAAGCAATAAATTCTTTTTTTGGTCAACAGTGGTGATAGACGTTGACCAGCGCTGGTCACCGCTGGTCACCGCCCGATGAGTGATCAGTGCTGATCACTGCGAGCCAGCGCTGATACACGTTGTCCGTCGGTTACCACTGCCCGCCTGCTGATGACCGCTGATCAGCACAGACGAGCGTTCGTTGACACTGATCACCCGTATGGGACTTTTGCGACACTTCGACAGCGAAGAGGGCCGCATGTAGGTTCGGTAGAGCGGACTTTAAGACATTTCTATCCCAACTGTTGTACAGATACACATTCATTGCACTACGCTACATGATTTCATTCCTAATACAATGTATGTCTTTTGTATACAGCAAGCCGGATGTAGGAGTCTGCTCGGCTCTCGAGAAAGTAGATGGGCGGCTTCAGCTCAGGATGTCCAGAACGATACCTGCGCGATATGTCAACGTCTGAACCTGACACAGACGTATACTCAAAGCTTACCTGCGGCGATCGTCTCTCCACCCCTGCGTACAAGCACGCGCCCCATCTCCTTGTTCACGGAGAACGGCTCCAACGGCACGAGCGTCGGCCTGGCCGCAGTACCCGTCCCAGTCCCCCGGAGCGTGATCTGCACCTCAGCGTTCGCGCCCTTCGTGAGAACACGCGGATTAGCCTTGATCGTTTTGCCCGATGTCCGATCGAGCGTCGCGGTGAGCTTCGAGATGCTCGCCGGTAGATCGTGCGCGCCAAAGAAGATCTCGACGGCCGAGCCTGCCAAGATCGGCACCACGATGTCGAACACGATGATGCGCGCGGTGAAAGTGCTCGCCAGCGGGACCGGCGCGGTCGGCGGGCATAGTACGCTGCCGATGTTGAGATGGATGGGGTCGATCGCGGTGAGGTAGAGGGTGACGTTGGCGCCGGCTGCTGCCCAAGGCAAGTTATCATCGTCGCCTTCGATTGCTATCATATGAGGGTCAGCTGCAGTACACTAGACGAATATAGCGGCAGATCGTACCTCTCACGACAGCAGTCTCGTCACCAGGAAGCACACGCAGCCTCTCGCCGACTTGCACGACTCCGCTGAGCACGCGTCCCGTAACACCAGAAGAGCTCCCAGTGGCCTTGAACACGTTCGACACAGGGAACCGCAGTGGCGCGCTGAGATCGCGCGCTGGTGGCTGCAGCTTGTCGAGTAGATCGACGAGCGTCGGCCCATCGTACCACTTCTTCAACGGCTCGGCCTCTTTGATGTCACGCGTGACGAGATTGACGCCAGTCGGGGCGGCGACGGGCACGAAATGTGTGCGCTGCGGTGCGAAGCCGCTCTGCTGCATGAACGGCTTGAGCGTCTCGACGATCTCGTTGTACCGGTCCTGATCCCAGCTCGCCGCATCGAGCTTGTTGACCGCAACAACAGCCTGCGCAACGCCCAACGACCGCACGAGCAACACATGCTCGCGCGTCTGCCCGCCCTTCGCAAAGCCCGCCTCGAACTCGCCCGGCCCAGCGTCCACGACAAGCAACGCACAATCCGCCTGCGCCGCGCCGCTGATCATATTCGGCACGAAATCGCGATGCCCCGGCGCGTCGAGGATAGTAATAGCGCGATGCGGCGTCGCCAAGCTGTTCTGCGCGACGTCCATCGTGATCCCGCGCGCGCGTTCCTCGGACGTGGCGTCCATCGACCACGCCCACGCGAAGCTGCCCTTGCCCTGCCGGTCGCTCTCGCGCGCGTTCGCCTGGCGCTCCTTCTCGACGATCCGGCCCGTCTCGTAGAGCAGGCGGCCCATGAGCGTCGACTTGCCCGCGTCGACGTGGCCGATGACCACGAGCGACAGTGCCGCGCGTTCGCCGTTCAAGGCCTGGCGGGCCTCCTCGAGCACCTTCTCCTTTGCGAGCGTCATCTTCGGCGGCGGCTCGTCCTTGACAGGCTCATCCGTCTCCTGCAGATTGAGCCCGGCCATGTCGAGCGCGCCTTGGTCGATACTTGCGCCCATACGCCGGACCGGTGTAGCTGCGCCTGATGCGGGTAGCTTGCCGACCCTCCGTTTTGGTGTCGAGGTCGAAGACGCGGCCTCGGCGGCGCGCTTCTGAGCAGCGAGCTTCTCCGCCTTTTCCTTCTTCTCCCGTTCCTTGATGGCTGGTGCCATCGAGAAGAAGTAGCGGAGAGCGGAGAGAAAGCGCAGGAGAAAGCGGAAGCGGGAGAGGAGACGCATGTCGGCGCACAGAGCAGTAGAGGAAGCACAGATCAGCATATATAGCGGTTGAGGGAGACACATACCACAAAGGACGACAACGTGAATGTGGCAGTATCCCGGGATCCAAAATGAGGTGTAAAGATGTCAAGTTGCCATATGATTCGATTGATTGTGTGATTGTGGATTGATCGAAGAGAGGGCCATGCAAAAGAAAGGGTCTAATCAGTACACTGTTCCCCGCGCAGTCACTAGAAACACAACAACATCAAAAAGTTCCGAAAAGCGCAGAAAAAAGGAAATAAAAGTGAAAAGAATAAAAATGGAATGAAGGAAATTCGGTATGAGGTAGCAAGGAGGAGGGTGGCCCATTCGCACTCGTGCGCCTAAGTCAAAACAAATATTCAGTATCCCCTTCCACGCCACATCGTACAACACCTCCGCGCCACTCGTACACCGCATCCATCACACGACGCGCGACCTCAAACTCGCGCCCGCCGTCCCAGCATACGGCGCCGTAACCCACGTCTCGCCCGTGCCCACGCTCGTCCCAGTCCTAACAGAATGCGCCGTACTCGCCGGCCGCTCGCTCCCCGCCACACTCCCCGCACCCGTCACAAGCCCCAGCGCGCCCGCCTCGCCGCCAACGACCGCGCTCCCGCGCGGCGACGCGAAGCCCGGCGCGCCCGCGAGCGCCGTCCCGCGCCGCGCGTTCAGTACGACGTCGTCCGGGCTGAGCGTGTCGAATGTGAATTTGGACGGTGGATGTGGCGGAGGGGGCGGGGAGGAGGGGGAACGCTCTTTCTCTTTCCCTTTGGACTCGCGTTTGGGACGGCGGTGTTTGCGCTCGGGGGCGTCCCTGTCCTTGTCCTTGTCCTTGTCGCGATGATGCGCATGCGCAGTCGAATGCGCCCGCTTCTTCTCCTTCCTCTCCCGACTCGCCGATCTTCTCCTTTCCCTCCTCTCCGCCCGCGCCCGCTCCTTCTCCGCGTCCCGCACACCCGTGCCCGCGCTGCTCGACCGTCTCCTCGGCGCCCCATCCACACCCGTACCGTTGGCAGTGGTGAGCGTAGCAGCGAACCCGCTCGGCGGCGCCGCAATCGCCGCGTCGCGCAGCTGCGGCACGAATATCGCCGGCGTCGGAACGGGCAGGTGCGCGGCCCACGACTCGGGCCCGGGCGCGGAGAGCGGGTCGTAAGCCGGCTTGTTCTCCTCCGCCTCGCGCTCGCGCTCGGCCTCCTCCTTCCGCCTCCGCGCAGCCCGAGCCTTCTCCGCCAGCTTGCTCTCCTTCTTGCCCTCCCTCTCCTTTTCCTTTTCCTTCTCCTTCTCCTTATGCATCCCAGCCTCCGTCGCTCGGCTGTCCCGCGTATCCCTCAACACCGACGACCTTCTCTTCTCCCTCCTCTCCCTCTCCCTCTCGCCCCTCTCCCGCTCCTCCTCACCAACACCAACAACATTCATCCCCAGCGCCGGCAGCGGCCCCATCGTATCCCTTGTATGATAGCTCGTGGTAATAGCCGTAGTCACGGTCGGGCTCAGCGTGCTCGTGCCCGGCGGGAGATAGCGCGTCGTCGTCTTGCGGGCTAAGGCCGCGCGTTTCGCTGCGAGCGCCGCGAGCTTTGAGGAGCCTTTGGTACTGTTGTTTTTGTCTGTGGGGGAGGGTTCGGATAAGGGGAGGAGGGGGTCTGTTATTAGAGTTGAGGAGGAGGCGGGCGCGGGCGAGGGCTGGGCTTGAGGTTGGGCTGAGGAGCGGGACGCGGCGGGCGCGAAGATGTCGACGGATTCGGCCATGGATGGTGTTCGACCTGGCGGCGGGACCTGGGCAGCGCGCGCACGGGCTTGCAGCTTCGAGACGCGCGGAGGCGAAGTGGGCGGAACACGCGGCGGCGACACGGGCGCGACTCTTGGCGGCGATGGCGACGCCACGGGCGGCGGCGGCGCACCCTCGACCTCATCTT